>QANY01013576.1:0-115313 GCA_003255025.1 Datisca glomerata
ACCTTGTGCCTGGTACAGCCCCAATATCTAAAGCTCCATATCGTATGGCCCTGGCTGAACTCAAGGAACTCAAAGTCCAGTTGCAGGAACTGTTGGATAAGAAATTCATTCGACCTAGTTTTTTCCTTTGGGGTGCTCATGTTTTGTTTGTAAAGAATAAAGATGGAACAATGAAGTTGTGTATTGACTATCGCGAGCTAAACAAGGTCACTATCAAGAACAGATACCCACTGCCGAGAATTGAAGATTTGTTCGATCAACTTCAAGGTGCAAGTTATTTTTCCAAGATTGATCTTTGTTCTGGGTATCACCAATTGAAACTCAGAGAAGATGACATCCCCAATACTACGTTTCGTACTCGATATGGGAATTATGAATTTCATGTAATGTCGTTTGGGTTGACGAATTCCCCTGCAATATTTATGGATCTTATGAACCGCATTTTTAAAGAATACTTAGATCAATTCGTCATTGTATTTATTGATGACATTTTGATTTATTCTCGCTCTAAGGAGGAGCATGAGCAACACCTCTGGGCGGTGCTGGAAACCCTCTGTGAGAAGGAGTTATTTGCCAAGTTTAAGTAATGTGAGTTTTGGTTGGACAGGGTACCATTTTTGGGGCACATCAAAAGAAGGTATAACAGTTGATCCCGGCAAGATAGAAGTAATTAAAAGTTGGCCAGCTCTGGCTAATGTCGATGAAGTTCGTAGCTTTCTGGGATTAGCGGGCTATTATCAAAGATTTGTTGAAGGATTTTCAAAAGTTTCCTCACCATTAACTCAACTAACGAGGAAGAATGTGAAATTCCAATGGTTAAAGGAGTGCGAACGGAGTTTCTAAGAGTTGAAGGAGCGTTTAACAACTGCCATAGTCTTAACACTTCCTGTAGGTAATGAAGGGTTTGTCGTTTATAGTGATGCTTCGAAGAAGGGTCTTGGTTGTGTGCTTATGCAACATGGTAAGGTTATTGCTTATGCCTCAAGACAACTAAAAGATTATGAAAAGAATTACGCTACCCACGATCTTGAGCTCGCAGCTGTTACGTTTACGTTGAAGATTTGTAGGCACTATCTTTATGGTGTTAAATGTGAATTCTTCACTGATCATAAAAGTCTCAAGTATTTCTTCACTCAGAAGGAGTTGAATATAAGGCAACGAAGGTGGTTAGAACTTGTCAAAGATTATGATTGTGAAATCAATTATCAACCGGGTAGAGCTAATGTGGTAGCGGATGCTTTGTGTAGAAAGAATTCAGGTTCTATTGCTTGTTTGCAAGTTATTCAGAAACTGTTGTTAAGGGAGATTCAGAGATTTGGATTAGAAATTTCGCCTTAGGAAGGTTCTGGTTAATGCGCTACTTTGACGGTTTGTCCAACTCTTTTTGAAAGAATTAAGATAGGACAATTGAATGATCCACAACTTTTGAAATTTTGAACAAAGGTGGAAGATGGTAAACGTACTGATTTTGTCATCACTACCGATGGAACTCTTCGTTATGATGGTAGATTGATAGTACCAAACAATGGAGAGTTAAAGCGAGAAATTTTGAGTGAAGCTAATGGCACTCCATACTCAATTCATCCATGAAGTACGAAGATGTATCGGAGTCTAATTGGTGGATTGGCATGAGTCGAGATGTGGCAGAGTAAGTACAACATTGTCTTACGTGCCAGTAGGTTAAGGCTGATCATCAGCGACCTTCTGGGCTTTTGCAACCACTTATGATACTCGAGTGGAAGTGGGAGCACATCAGTATGGATTTTGTTTTGGGACTACCAAAGACTTTGAAAGGTTACAATTCTATTTGGGTTATTGTTGATCGGCTTACTAAGTCAGCTCACTTCTTGCCAGTCAAAAATATCTACAAGATGGAGCAACATGCTCAATTGTATATGCGGGAAATAGTAAGACTTCATGGAGTCCCACTGTCGATTATGTAAGATCGTGATCCGAAGTTTACTTCTACTTTCTGGAAAAGCTTGCATAAAGTTATGGGTACCCAGATTCAACACAGCTTTTCATCCACAGTCTGATGGGCAATCAGAAAGGACCATTCAAACCCTTGATGATATGTTGAGAGCTTGTGTTATTGATTTTCAGAGCACTTGGGAAGAGATATTACCTCTTGTCGAGTTCTCTTATAATAATAGTTATCAAGCTACAATTGGTATGGCACCTTATGAGGCATTGTATGGGAGAAAATGTCGATCGCCTATTCATTGGGACAAAGTCGAAGAACGAAAATTGTTGGGCCCCGAGATTGTTTAGAAAACAATTGATATAGTTGAAAAGATTCGTCAGCGAATGAAGTCGCATGACTGACATATGAAAATCATAGGGACTCGATCCCGATAATTACTCAGAGTAACTAGCACAAACATTAACCATAGAGCTTCAGATCCCAACACGATCACACACATCATTACATGAAGAAGTCCAACATTAATCAAGATGACGACATTTTTACTAAGACTCAATTGACAAATATGAAGAAAGCTCGTCTCGGTCACAAGATGCTCTAAGACGTCATCATGAACCAGCAACAAATACTTAGATATTTGGACAAAAACTCTATTATTTAACGATCTCAACGCCAACATATGTTTAACACTCGATTAAGTGCAAAGACGTAGTCTTGGGTAAAAGCTCATGACTCCCTCGACAATATATTTCCCGACTCTATCGCTATACTCCAGGCTCAAGAAGTGAGGTTCAACTATGGGGGAGAAAAAATGCTTGGGTTAAAGCCCACTCAATAATATTTCCAAACAAGGCCCAATACTCCAATTTCTCGGGTAGGGCCCATATTAAGTCCAAACCGAGAACTCCTCCGTGATCAAAGTCACCATGATGACCGAGACACCCTCCACGACCGGATCGATGGACACGACCCCACCTATACTGACACTACCGAGGTCACACAGATCATGAGGTAATTTCATACCTAGAATTGTGGCTACTCGAAATAGCCGATATCATTTTACTGTCACAATAAGATATAATAATCAGCATACAAGAAAAGGATAGGCAAACATTAAATTTATCATGCAATCTAAATGGTTGTTAAAAAGGATAAGATGATAACCAAAATATCTTGATCATAAAATATTCTCCATGAATATCTCCATTTCTTCTCAGAATAAGGAAGAATATACACTAAACCTGGACGTTTGAGTGATACAGAAAATCATTATAAATATATAATGATCATTATTTAATGGTAAGCAATTCTCCATATTACTAATATTATTTTGAACACTCTACTAACTTGATTGTTGGAATGTATTAGGTGGGGGACCCCCGGTATCCTGTCTTCTACTTTCACGATCGTTCTTGAATTTTGCAAACCTTTGGACGAATCATCGAGCGACGCGTGACGGACTTCTCGACAGTTCATGCGGGCATATTTTTCGCATCAACAAGCAATGCATGAGACAATCCCTAGTTGAGAGTCTACTAAAGATCTTTTTAAGACAATATCTATGCATTTAGCATAGATTTTTAAAGACCACCAACGTGCAAATCCAAAAGATAACTGTCCCATTTTAACTGCCAATCCATGAATTTTTCCAGAGTTTTAATAGTCAATGATGAACAAGCCCGCAGCACAGCCTAAAGTATGACCACATCTACAAATCCATACTTTATCATATGTTATTGAATAAACCCTAAGTCTCATCTAGGCAGCTACTCTGGGAAACATACAAGATCCAGGTCATTTCCACATAATTTATGTGGATGTTTTGGTACCATATTCTTAACTATTCAATTTTTTTTACACAGCGAAAACGTGTTTGGCAAACATGATTTGCGAAACACTTTTTTACAGAATGGTTTCATAAACATATTCTGTTTCAGAAATTCTAACTTTGTTTTCCGAAATTATTTCTTAGCGTTATTCTCAACAAGTAACTTATATTACTTAAAATATATTTGACACTCAGATGTATTTACAATTCTTCAAATCAGAAAATAGTTTTTTGTTTTACTTCTACTCACCAAAAGATTTTTGCTTTTTCATAAAAAACTTCCAACAAAAAATATAGAAATGGGAAGATATGTTGATATGCGTTCAAGATTAAGAGAAAAATATATTGATAAAGATAGAGAGAGATGTTGATAATAAAAAATCATAAGGAGTAAATACACTGGGTCCTCTTTTTTTTTTGGATTGCCATGAATGCCATGTTTTATTGAATACATTGATTTTATAAAGACTTCATCAATTACATGAGTTTGATCAAAATAATAAAATGTCACATGAGGTACTCATCAGGTCTAGGACAACACTCATTCGTGGGGATCCTCTCTCTTCTTTATTTTACATCAGTCACACTTAGTCGTCCATCAATTGCTACCACACGATAATTTTTTATGTTTCTGAGCCAATTAGTCAGAGTCACTTGGTGGCCTACCAAACATGTCTTATCTGGGTGGTGCACTTTACCCAATCAATCACGGTCATTTGTCTGTCGGTCTGAACCTTTTTTTTTCGTTCTGATGTTATGTCCCGTCCTTGTGGTGATAACCCCGTTCTTGAAGTGATGATCCCCACTTTTTTAGATGTCGATTCTCATTCTTTAAGTGATAATCCCCCGTTCTCAAGATGTCGGTTCTCATTCTTGAAGTGATAATCAATCGTTCTCGAGATGTCGGTTCTCGTTCTTGAAGTGATCATTATCCGTTCTGTGAATATTTTGCGACTTCAGTCCGTCACTCATTTCTACTTTTTCGACGCTTCCCGCGAGCCTTGGGTAGGTCCCTTCGTCCACGTGTCAGCGAATATTTTTCACATGTTCACGTTCTATAATAAAAAAAAGCACTTCCAACGAAAAATATAAAATGGGGAAGATATGTTGATATGCATTATGTAAAGGATTTTTCCCATCCGTTCAAGATTAAGGGAAAAATATGTTGATAAGGATAAATTTATATTAGCATTAATGAGATAGACAGAGATGTTGATAGTCAAAAATCATAAGGAGTAAATGCATTGGGTCCTCTTTTTTTTCTGGATTGCCTTGAATGTCCTATTTTATTGAAGACATTGATTTTATAAAAACTTCCTCAATTGCATGAGTTTGATTAAAATAATAAAATAATAAAATATCAAATGAGGTACTCGTCAGGTCTAGGATAACACACATTGGTGGGGATCTTCTCTCTTCTTTATTTTACATCTGTCACACTCAGTCGTCCATCAATTGTTACCACATGATAGTTTCATGTGGTTCTGAGTCAATTAGTCAGAGCCACTTAGTGACCTACCAAATCTGTCTTATCTGGGTGGTGCAGCTTACCCAATCAATCACGGCCACTTGTTTGTCGGTCTGAACCCATTTTCTCATTATGATGTTATGTCCCGTCCTTGAGGTGATGACCCCGTTCTCGAAGTGATGATCCTCCGTCCTTGAGATCACTCTTGAAGTGATGATCCTCCGTCCTTGAGATCACTCTTGAAGTGATGATCCCTCGTTCTCGAGATGTCGGTTTCCGTTCTTGAAGTGATGATCACCCGTTCTCGAGATATCGGTTCCCATTTTTGAAGTGATCATTTCTCATTCTGTGAATATTTCACGACTTCAGTGCATCACTCGTTTCTGCTTTTTCGACGCTTCCAACCAGTCTTGGATAGGTCCCTTCGTTCACGTGCCAGTGAAGTATTTTTTACATGTTCACGTTCTATAATAAAAAAAAAATAATGTTGCATCATCACATTATATTTATCATGATATGAAAAATTTTGAGGATTAGTGCAGCGTTCAAAACCATTATTAGTTAACAGTATCTAAAGCCTCTTAAAAAATCTAGTCTATAATGTAGCATTATCTTTCCATTTTTAGGTTTCCTGCGCATCTTTATGGCTTTTGTATTTTTATATTTTTTATTTTGATAGTGCAGATATTGTGTAATCAAATGGTAGCAGAATAATGAATGTACACATGAAAGACCTTCACCATCTAAGTTGGCTTGTTTGGCTCGCGTAAAAATGAAGTATACACATGAAAGATCTTTTACTGCCTGGAACTTCTAGATCTGAGCTTTAGGATTTCACGAGACACTACAAAAATAAAAGTACCACATATTCTGAGTGTGTGAAATCCACCATAAATTTATGTTGAGGTGGATAAGTTCCTTCACACAAAAAATACAACAAAATGATTATTAAGGAAACAATAATCAAATGCGACAAAAAAGGAAAATCTCGGTCGGAGAAAGTGGTCCCAAGGATCTCCCTTTCCGGTTAGAGAAAACATGTATATGTAGGGACCGATGAAAGAAGGAAAGATAATATTTGTTAAATATGAAAATAATCACTTATTGCATAATGCACGTCCATGGACATATGTATAATAACATAAAATAATTTATTTTCTCTCTCTTCAAGATCAAATGTGGAGTTCAAAACATGCACTTATGTATTGAGCAACTCAATTAAATGAAATCTGTCATATACATAAGATAGCAGAAAAAAACAAATAAAATTCAGAATTGAATCAAATCAATAATTAAAAGTAAAGAAACAGGTTAGGCACAAAGGCCTTGTTTGACAGTCAGTAGTGGACAGTACTAAAGATTACACAGTATTATTCTAATATTATACAATGTTTGATTTAAAATTAACCCTGTATTAGTCCCTAATAGGAGGGACTAGACAATACTGAGTGAAGCACGAATATTTTGAAACCCCCTGACCAGACAAGCAACCTCATGCCGCCGAGAGTCTTCCCAAGACCGTCAAAAATCTCCAACCTTCATCGCCGCCAATGAGCTCTTCTTCTTCTTCTCTGATCTTTTCTTCTTCTCTGATCTTCTTCTCTGATTCTCTGATTTTCTTCTTCTTCTCTGATTCCTTATCATCCATTTTACAAAAGAGCATCAATTTTGTAGTCAAACAAGTCGACCCATTTGTTGTCAACATCAGCTCACTACCACAACCACCGGCAATAATGTCAGCATTCTCCAACCGAGCAGAGATTGGTTGATTATAGTCAAGCACGAGATTCACCCAACTCGAACAAAGCAGAAACAAAGAAAAAACCCAGAAAAAATGATCTCTCAAGGAAATACAAAAAATAGTACTTACCAAATCTCCATGAAGAGGAAAGCCCAGTTCATCTTCTTGTTTCTTTTCTCTGCCTTTTACAGATTAAAAATAAAAATGGTTTCTTTGGTTGAATCCAAATAGCAACCAAAACTTAAAAAAAAAAAATAGGCAACCAAAATCCTTGTTTATTCTGACTTTTTTATTATTGTTTAATAGAATATTTGATATTTTTCTTTATTATTGATTGATATATATTTTATTATTATGTTTTCTTGAGAGCATGCATGAGAATTTATTATGTAGTTGTAGATAAAAAATAACATGTTAATGAGTTTTAAAAAATTTATGTGAATCAATCTATGACAAACAATTTTACAATTTAATACTATGTGCCAAACATTATACAAGTAATACAGTTTTAACTGATATAGTACCAAACACTCGACAAAACTATTTAATTTAGTACAATGCAATCCCATAGAATTAGTACAATATTGTCTAGTACTATTTTGATTGTCAAACAAGTCTAAAGAAGTTGAAGAAATAGGTTAAAATATGAAAAGAAAGCTTAAAATTTGAAAATCAATAGAAATTAATTTTTAAAATCTGAAATGAAGAAACCTAGAATCAGAAAAAATCAAAAGAAATATACATAAGAGGAGCGGATGGAAGAAGCTGACCTCTCCAACGGCGGTGAAGATTTTAACGTAGAAGCAGACACGCCGTCTAGATAAACTGTAGAGAGGTGCCGACGTTTGAAAAATTGAAATGGAGCATTGAACGATTAGGGAAGGTTTGTGAATGGTGAGCTTCTTGAGTGAATAAGAAGGTCTAAATGGTGAGTTTAGATTTAGGGCTTAGGAGATTGTTAATGTTCAACCACAAAATGTTACTTGATAGGGTTAGATAAGAGGATTATATGAAAATGTTTTTTAAAACTAAAGAGTTAAAAGTGTTTAATTTAAAAGTTATAAGACAGAAAATTTTACTTTTCCTGAAAGTTAATTCAGCCAATTATGGTTAATATTAATTCAAATCTTAATGCCTGATACACATTATATCTTGGGTAGACAAAACCTTATTCCTTTCTCAAATCAATTTAAAAAAGGCTGAGTTCAAATGAAGATTCTCTCTCATTAATCAATATTATTGCATATCTTGACCTTTTAAATAAAATAATTATATCAAATATACAAGTTTTGAAAGCTGGTTTAAGAGATAACATATTTTTTTAAATTCTAAGTAAATAGCAGTGCCTGGATACCACGAAACTTTAGATAAATAGCAGTTTTTAATATCACATTATCAACCAGCTATTGATATTTTATTGTTGACGATTTTAACATTCATTGACAGATTTAATAATCTAATTTTAAGGGGTCATTTCATTTAATGAGATATCATGATTTTAGAAAAATTTGTTAAATACTATCATTAATATATATTTAAATTAATAATAATTGGTTGATTCTGTTTTCTTTTTTTAGTGAATTTCTGTTATGAAAATTATCTTTTCCATTAGTGTGCTACGAAGTCAGGATTTTCAGCTTCATTTGAAGGAAAATCATTATCATTTTGGTTTCCTTCATTCTCCATTAACGACAGACAATCACAAAGCTTTACGATTTCAAATCTTCGAAGAAAAATTTGAGTAATTCGGTGTTGTTATTCATTCATAGTCTATAGACATCTCAAGTTTCACGATCCAATTATTGTTTATTTGATTCGGTGATGTATGTTTTTGAATCATTTTTTCTTGTTTGGAGTAAATCATTATATATATTGATTGATCAATAAATATCAATAGTTTATTTAGAATAATATAGATATTATCCTATTCTTAATGTAAATCAATATTTTACATATATCAGAATGTAGATTACAATATATCATATATTGAAATGTTACTATATTATTGGAGATAATAGAAGAGATAGTTTGCGGCATTGTTATATTGACTAACCTTTGTGACGACGTCAATGGAGTTTCTCTCTATTTTGTTAAACGGCGTCAATGCGGTTTCTCTACGTTCTATAGATGAAGGTTTTCGGGAGTTGAGTAATTTTTTTGGATTTTTTTTTGTTTTGTTGTTGGATGGTTAATGGATAATTTATGGGGTGTTATTGTTTACCATGGTTAATTAGTAGTTTCTAAAATCATAGTTAGATTATTTTTACTTTCCATTTTTCTTCACTAAATCATGATTGGTGGATTTCAAAATTGAAATATTTTGTCAATTAATATTTTAGAAGGAAGTTAGTAGTGGCTTTATTTTTTAAGATTATTGAGGGCGGGATTTGGTGTTTTTAAATTTTTCGGTAGATATGTTAATTAAGGTTATGAAAAATGTAAGTATAAAAGTCAAGCATTAATTTCTATCATAATTGTAGATCATTATATCATTTATTTACTTATAATATACTATGATAACCATACAAAACAAGTATTATTTATCAATTTATTAGAATTTGTTAAATTTAGATTATCGATCGAATTATCATTTGATTTATTGCTCATTTTCGTTGATTTAATTTGATTTATTTTTAAGATTTTTTATTCAAGATTTAATTGATTGAAGAAGTTAATAGAGTAGCCGTTTACAAGGGTATTTAAGATATTGTTAATTACGGTTTTCAAGGGTTAGATACAGTTTCCTAATTTCTAGGATATATCATTTAAATTTTTAGATTTCAAAATCTGATTTACCCGAAAAAAATGGTAGTATATTATATATAGATTAGAGGCATATTAGTTTAAAAATTATTTACTATTTAAAAAAAATTATTTATCTAAATCTATTGAAAACTTATTATTTTTAAAACACTCCCCCTAATTTTCCTATTAATTAACAGATTTGTAATACACCATTTTAAATCAATATTCTATCAGTTTCCCTCCGATTTACTAATTCAATATTATATAATAATTAACTTTTCTTTGTTTCAAATAAGCATAAAATTAGATAAAGTTGAGCTTTGACTTGGGGGTGAATTTTTTTTTTTATCAAACATGCCGAATTGAACTGAAAATGATCAGTTCAGTCGGTTATTAATTAAGGGTCTTCAGTTCGATTCATTTTGACAGAAATAAAGAACCGATGTTTCAGTTCAGTTTAAAATTTTAGTATTTTACGGTCTCAAACAAAAAGAAACATTAGATTTCTATTATTTTCATTATGTAATTCCATCCTGAATCGATCATAATCAAACTAAACTGAGACTTTAGTTTTCTATTAATTTTTAGCATTTTTTGTTGAAATTTAAAAAAAAAATCATTATTAAGGCTGAATCGGAGAAGTGCACCGTATCGAACCAAAACTTTCGATAACTTCCAGTTCAATTCACTTTTCATGAGCAGTTCAATTTGTTTCGACAGTATTATTAAATTGAACTAAATCGAACCATAAACATCCTTATTTTTATTAAATAAAATAGTATTAATCTCTATTTTCTATATCAATGTGAGAAAGAACCCTTCTGATTATTCTATTTGAAAAAAGTTAAAGAATATCGGTGGAAGCCTAAAATGTTTAAACAAACGTTTTGTTTTGAGCCTTAGCAGGTTATTTGATTGGACATTTCTTTTACCTATTTAATAGCCAATAGCATGACATTCACAGAATATTGATTTTGTCATAAGAACTAATTTATAATTTATTTACCTTATCGTAAAGGACCTTTGAAAGGTATAAAAAGGAGATTTTTGTGCTCGTCTTCTTCTATAAATTGAACTGAAAATTAATTTACTTTCAACGCATCTCAAAGGAAGTATTATTCATTTTATTTATTATCTATTTGCGATAGGCAAAATGAAAAACTCTACAAGGATTTTAGTTATCATATGTATGAAATTGTCTTTTGTTCCAATCTCGCTGGGAATTCAGGGCACTGCCAGCTTCTACAATCCTCCTTATACTCGTACATATCTTTTTTTTTATAAATTTCTTTTACGTGTATTTTTTCATATGACATTTACTTTATCATTTCATAAAAAAAATTAATTTCCTTTCATTTAATGAAATTTTCTTTAAAAATTATTACAACTAATGTAACGTACATTGTTTTAAGGATATAAAACGGAAAAATACTATGGAGTACTATTGGTACTCATTATGAATATAAATTGATAATATATGTAGTCTCATTTTAAAAATGATAAACGAATGCTAACAAAAAAGTACATTATAATGCAAGGTCTATGTTTGGTCACACTAAGTATATTGCCATGTTATAATGGTACTTTCATCTTTATCTTTATTATATTAAAAGATGCTTAAATGAAAGAAATTTTTGATTTCTCCTTTTACCCTTTATAGGCTCAAAATAGATAGTACAACTTGGGTATTTCAGTTTTTTCTCATTTAATTCATATAATGAAGTTATATTTTCTATTTAATGATAATTTATTTTTAAATTTTTAGTAAAACAAAACAGTTTTATAATATTATAAAGTTAGAAATGAATCTCCGTCAAGAAAAAAATTGAGATCTTTTTGTACAACAAATTTTTCTTTTTAAATCAATAATTATTTTTCTTAGAAATTTATAAATTAAAGGTGTTGTAATAATTATGATATTGGAAACATGAAAAAAAAATTATATAAATGAATTTAGAGAAATACAGTATATCTTTAATTATCTCTTAATATGATAGTTATTTTTTTAAAATATGACAAATTGTTGAAATAAAATTATTTTTTATATTATTCAAAGAGAAATGTTATATAATGCAATTTAAATATTATAAAGCTAATGTATTTAAAGATTACAATAAGTTTTAAAGATGGTTAATATTAATTTCAAATCATCCATTTATTTTAGATTAATTAACACATGCGAAGCACTTATTTTTATATTAGTAAAATTATATTGATGATAAAGAAGAGAAATCTCCACCTTAAAGACAATCAGCTTAACTAAACTTGGACTAAACCAGAGAAATAATTAAGGAATGACTCTGGTTATCAACAATTGAGAGTAATTTACATGATACTTAGTTCACATTCATAAAAGTATCTAATGAATGGTGAGTTCGACTAACGCTATTTATATGATACTGGTTGCTATAACACGACTGTATTGTGTTTAATTACTACATAACTATTGTTGTTATTTGATAAAATATAACTCTTATGAGATAAGATTGACATTTGACACAGCCTCTGCGTGCTATGGGAATGAGGATAATGGAGTGATGGTTGCAGCAGCCAGTAAAGCCCTATGGAGAAATAGGTCAATATGTGGGGCAAGTTACATGGTGTATTGCACTGGTGCTACCAATTTGGAACCACAACCTTGCAAGATTCCGGTTGTTTTTGTTAGCATAGTCGATTATTGCCCTAAATGTAGGGCGACTATCAATCTTTCAAGAGATGCTTTTGGCTTGATTGCAAATCTAAATGCTGGACGGATCCATATCAATTATACTATTATGTAAGGATGGTTAGGCAAAGATCTACCTAATTTATGTTTTCATCATTTTTTTATATTATATGATTGAGTCTATATTATTTCGTGCATTTCACATATATTTCCTAGGTTAGGTAACGGACAAGTTATAGATAGATTCAGGCAGCTCAGATATATTCTTATAGTGCTTGCTAATAGATAAACTAAACTAATTTATGTGTTTTGTTTTACTGCACGGTCACCCTATTTAGTTTCAGTACAGGTAATACATCATATGAATAGGTCATTGTCAATTGTTATATTCTCAATTTTATTTATTTATATATTATAAAATTGTGTATATCAGTTTTTGAGAATATGTCTAGTAAAATATTTCTTTGACTTGAATTTAGAATGGCTAAATTACTAAAGACGATAGAGCTCAGTGTAATTGTTTAAATTTAAAAAATAAACTCTATATGAGTAAGACAAACTACATAGAATGGGGTATGATCTGCTCTACTCTTTATGATTATGTACTAATCATGAGCCAAATGCGAGGTGGAAACAGACCGTGGTGGAGACATCAAGCTGAAAATAGGAGAAACAACCTTCATGGAGTCTTACCAGATGGAAGCAGGAAGAGCAATTTGAAAGGCGAACAGCGAATGGATAGCTTATCAACTAATTTCTTTCCGGCTAAGTTTAAGGCACCATTTGCTTCCATTAGACCAAAGCTGAAGAAGCCATAAACTTCATCACTTTCAAATTTTTGTCTCATTTTTTAGGTTACTTGTCCCTTTAAAAAAATCTAGACAGATAGAAGTTTCTCTCGCAACTTCATCTTTGTCTGTGCTTGATGATATTACAGAAGTTACTAATTTATGTTATTTTGTTGGTTTACGTTTTAGAACTAATTTACAATTAAGTCGAAGAACTTATAAATGATTAGCAATTAACAATCTTTATAACATGATCAATTAAATACTCTTGTTATGCACATAACAAGATACCAAAAGTGGCACATTAAGGTTTAACAATGATAATATGTTACAGGAAAGAATATTGCACATTATAGGATCAAATTGAACAAGGAAACTGAAAACAAAATCAATATTGATACAAAAGCATTTTGACTTCTATTAAAGATAATTTTCTTGAATTAAGACATTTTTTTACATGGACAACCAATTTTCCTCTCGTCATTGAGATAATTATTTTTTTAAAACTAGAAAAATGCTAAAAACAAAACTATGAAACATCTGAACAAACCATATCAAGAATACAAGCGGGACATACAAACGGCCACAAACGGCGCCCCGATATGGAAACGCTCTAGCGAGCAAGACGATGGGCAGCTCGTTGGCCGAATGAGGACAATGACTCAGGCGAGGGTTCTGCGAAGCCGAGACAAGCTCGTACGGTCTTCCAAAACACTGCTAGCATCAGAAAAATCATCAGAAGAAGAAGACATACTTTGAATAACTTGCAAACAATCAGAATTAATCTCATTCAACATAAAATTCTGCTGCTTAACTAATGAGATACTCTCCCTCAAAGCTAGTGCTTCAACTATCAAAGGCTGAAACGAGCCAAAAATGTTCACAGCAAACGCAAGAATGGTGTCTCCGTCATGGTTACGAATTAAACCACCAAAACCACACACTCCATTGCTACTAGTAGCACCATCAACATTCAACTTCAGCTCTCCCTTATTCGGCCTGGACAAATTTCTGCAAGGTTAGACCCGATTGTGAATTTTTAAGGTTAAGCTCCTGTTAGCTAAGGAGAAATCTTCAATATATTTGTCCACCCAAGCTAAGATATCAGTAGATAATAAGGCCATGGGCCCGGATTGGACAACCTTGTTTCTAAAAAACCATAGAGCCCAGCAAATTACAGCAAACCTGCAAAGAAAAATCTTATCCAAATTCAAACAGAAAAATGATATAAAATCAACCATAGGCCAGCGATTACTCTTCTTAGGAATATGGGGAAGGATGCTTTCTTCATTCCAAACTGAAGCAGACAAGGGGCAGAAGAATAGCGCATGAACCATCGTATCCATCTGACCACAAAAGAAGCACATATTATCTTCTTTGATTTTTCTGCGAGCTAGATTAAAACCCGAGGGAATGTAGTCATTAGTGGCTCTCCAAAGAAAAAATTTCACTTTATTTGGAATATTCAAATTCTAAATTCTTTTCCACCAATTCTTAAGGGGATTACTATTAGAGGATCCACATCTATTTTGGGAGTTTAAAGCCACAAAGTAACCGCTCTTGACCGAGTAAATGCCTTTCCGATAGAAGTGCCAAATTATCTTATCCTCCACGTACAAGCTACGCGAAGGAATGGATAAAATGTCCTATCTATCCACGGGAAGGAACACTTGTTGAATAAGGCTTATATTCCAAACCCCATCAACTAACAGATCTGCCACTCTAAGATCACTCATGGAATTGGAGATAATGTGTTAATTGCCCATGAAATTCTCCATTCTCTCAGAATTCGTGGTAGAAAGGGTTTTAAAGAAGCAACGATTAAACTTGATATGTCAAAAGCTTATGATAGAGTGTAATGAGACTTCATTATAACAATAATGGCCAAAATGGGTTTTCCAGATATATGGTTAGCTGGATTTATCTATGTTTATCCACTGTTTTATTCACTGTATTGGTGAATGGAGATGTATCCGTAATTTTTAATTCGGAGAGAGGAATAAGACAGGGGGACCCTCTATCCCCATTCTTGTTTATTCTTTGTGTTGAAGCTTTCTCTTCGCTTCTTATGATGGCGGAAAATAATGTCCTTACTCATGGTTTTAGAGCCTCGAGATCAGGTCCCTGAGTATTCCACCTTTTGTTTGTGGATGACAGCCTTCTCTTTTGTCGAGCATCAGAAGTTGAAGCTGGGATAGATTTCTATCATTATGAAGGTATACAGATCAATTTCAGGTTAAGTTATTAATTTCCAAAAGAGCAACGTTATTTTTAGTGCTAATGTCTAGGTCCCTAATAAAAAAAGATTGTCGAGCTTATTGAATATGGAGACTAGTAGTAATTTAGGTAAATACTTAGCCTGGAAACTAATTTCGGTATGGAAAAGAATGATATGTTCAATGAGATCAAGGAGAGATTTATCAATCGTATTAACGGGTGGTATGAAAGATGGTTATCTACATCGAGGAGGGAGATTATGATCAAAGCTATTGGTCAGGCGATTCCCATTTTATGCAATGGCTTGTTTTAAATGACCTTTATCCTTGATATATGACCTATGCATTCGTGTTGGAAAAATTTGATGGACTTGATCTTCGATAAAACCAGAATATTCTTGGGCATCCTGGAAAAGACTTTCATCGTGTGGAGAGAAACAAGGTAAAGCCTTTAGAGATCTTCACTGCTTCAACCTTGCGACGTTGGCTAAACAAGGTTAAAGGATTATATGTTACCCTAATTCTCTCTTGGACCGGTTCCTTAAAGTCAAGTATTTCTAGAACTCTCATTTCCTGAATGCTAAAGTGGGATATAAACCTTCCTAGGGCTGGCATAGCATTTTGGAGGGTGGAAGAATACTTGGGAGTGGAATTTTTTAGCGTGTGAGAGGCAATAATAATATTGATATCTGGAAGGACCATCGGATCCCTAGGCTGATCTTTTCAAAATCATTTCCTAACCCGTCCATAGGATGCATGAAGTTAAGGAGCTTATCACTCACTCCGGAGAATGGAATGGTGATTTAATTTCCAAGACTTTCTGCAAGGAAGATGCTAATATAATAAAATCAATTCACTTGAGCCATCATCCCTGCTCGGACAAAATCACTTGGTTTCAAAATAGAGATGGATGTTACTCTTTGAAAACAGGTTACAGCAGTCAATACGCTTCTCAACGGTACAGCAGAAGACACAGTCATAGTGTTTTAAGCACCTCGTCCAGTGATACTTTGTTCTAGAAGGGGATATGGAAGCTACGAATTGCTCCCAAAATCAAAGATTTTATATGGAGAGTGGCGTGGATTTCATTGCTCTTAAACGCAATTTGATAAAAAAATATTTATGCTTATCAACGATGCGTGCTCCATCTGCGGTAAAGGCCTCGAAACTAGCTTGCATGTTTTCTTCCTAAGAGAAACACAATTGATACAGAAAGTATCTAAAATCTGTAAGCTTTTGTATTGAATTCTGTAAAAGTTAAAGTACATATTCCACCATTACAGAGCTATAAAAAGCTTACAAAAGGAAGAGAGAGAAAGGGAGAGAATAATTTAGTTAGGGTAAAATTCTAATGCACCCTAGAGAATATTTCTCCCTAACCATATTAAGACATATTGCAATCATTGAGGCTGCCAAGTGCCATATCATTAGAAGAAATACACTAAAAAGAATGTGACTATGAGAGAGACAAATTATGAGCTAATATCCCCCCCTTAAGTTAAAGGATGATTTAACCATGTTTAACTTGAAGCTGAGATGAAGATGGAGGCTGAATGATAGCGAGTTTTTCCTTGAGAAATTAAAACCTGTCTTTGGTGAGGACCTTGGTTTAGATGTCTGATGTCTGATCATATGAAGGGACATAGAAATCTTGGAGGAACTTAGAGAGAACTTGATCTTGGATGAAGTGTTGGTCAATCTCTATGTGTTTGGAGCGAGCATGAATGATTGGACTAGTGGCCAAGGAAGCAGCTCCAAGGTTATCACACCATATAGTAGCAGGAAGTAAGTGAGAGACACAGAGTTCATGAAGAAGGGATCGAAGCCAAAGTAATTCAGCTGTGGTGTTTGCGAGGGCCTTGTACTCAGACTCCATGCTAGACCTGGAGAACAAATTTTGCTTCTTAGATGACCAAGATATGAGAGAATGGCCAAGATAGATAGCATACCTTCATGTACTCTTTATGTCATTAAGATTACTAGCCCAATCTGCATATGAATAAGCTTGGAGGTCAAGAGTGGAAGCTGGAAATAGAGTTAAACCTTCTGAGATAGTACCTTTGAGGTACCTGAGGATTCTCTTAACATCTTGCCAGTGATCAGTGGTAGAGCTGTGTAGAAATTGGTTCAATCTGTTGACAATGAAGGAAATTTCTGGTCTAGCGATGGAGAGGTATTGAAGAGCACCAATTGTGCTTCTGAACAACTTAATATCATATAGAGGTTCCCCACCATGAGCAGTTAGTTTAGTAGATAGACTCGCAGGAGTAGAAATTGGTTTAGCCTCATCCATTGTAGTTCTGTGAAGAAGGTCAGTAATGTAGTTTGTCTGAGAAGGATGCAAAGCAGATGGTGTTCTTGTAACCTCTATGCCCAGAAAATAATGCAATGGCCCAAGTACTTTGAGAGCAAACCTTTTATGCAGATTGACAATGAATTGTATGATTAGATAAGCATTGTTCCATGTGACTAATATATCATCTACATAGAACAAGATGTAAAGAAGTGAGGTGCCTTGTTGGAGAATAAACAGAGAAACATCTGATTTAACATGCATAAAACCCCACTGCAATAGGGTATGGCTCAGCCTGTTAAACCAATCCCTACATGCTTGTTTCAAGCAATAAAGAGCTTTCTTAAGTCTACAAACATGATCTGATTTAGAAGCATCAGTGAACCCCTCAAGTTGTTTCATAAACACTGCATCTTCAAGATCTTCATTGAGAAAAGCATTGTTGATGTCAAGCTGTCTTATAGGCCAGTTGAATGTGAGAGCCAAAGTGAGAATTGTCCTAATTGTGTTATGCTTAACCACTGACTGAACGTTTCATTGTAATTAATCCCTGGGTTTTAGTGAAAACCTTTTACAACTAACCTGGCCTTAAGCCTTTCAACAGTGCCATTAGCATGCAACTTGACCCTATACACCCACTTATTTCCTATAAGATTCATAGATGGAGAGAAAGGAATGAAATACCATGTATCATTCTTAAGAAGTGTCTGGTACTACTCATTCATAGCTTGTAACCACAATGGATCCAGAAGAACTTGTTTAGTGGACAATGGCTCTTGAGGTACAGTGGAGGGTGGAATGGGATGTTTGGTGCTGAGATAGAATTTAGGTTTGAGAGAGCCAGTCTTGGCTCTTTTTATCATGGGGTGAGTTGATAAGACAGGATTGGGAACTAGTCGGAGAGTTAGGGTAGGAT
Source organism: Datisca glomerata (assembly GCA_003255025.1). Lineage (NCBI taxonomy): Eukaryota > Viridiplantae > Streptophyta > Magnoliopsida > Cucurbitales > Datiscaceae > Datisca > Datisca glomerata. The sequence continues at coordinate 18,585 of QANY01013576.1, forward strand.
GTAGAATTAGTTTGAGTAGTTGAGAGGGTGCTTCAGTGGTGATGGGTTTGGAAAGAGACTTTGAGATATCTGGTGGACTGGGTGAGGCTGGTGAGATAGAGGTAGGTGAAATTGGTAAGAGAGGAGATTGAGAAAGTCTTACCCCATTGGACGTATGAGAATGAGTTCCTGTTGCGGAGTATCTGTTTGCAGTGAAGAAGTACCTTGACATGCACTTAGTAGAGGAAGAAAGGGTAAAGGAGCAAAGGACAGTGTGATAGATGGAGAATTATGCATAGAGTGAGTAAAACTAGAGTTCATTTGAAAAGGAAATTCTGACTCATTAAACAGAACATGTCTAGAGATATATAGTCTACATGAACTGTGAAGACACTCGTAACCTTTGTGAACATGAGAGTAGCTTAAAAAACACAAAGAGAGGATTTGAATTGAAGTTTGTGAGTGTTGTAGGATCTGAGATAGGGATAACAGAAGCAACCAAACACCCTTAATGTGGAGTAATCAGGTTTTTGTTTAAGCGGGGCTTCATAAGGTGACTTATGACCAAGTGTTGGTGTTGGTAGTCTGTTAGTAAGATAAGTCAAACATTGAAAGGAATCCTACTAGTGTTTTAAGGGAAGAGAGGCTAGGGCAAGCGATGTCAGTCCAGTTTCTACGATTTGTCTATGTTTTCTCTTAACATTCTCATTTTGTTAATGAGTGTGTAGGCAAGGATGTCTCACTATTACGCCCTTTGATTCGAGGTATGATTTGAAAGGTCTATACGCCTCTCCCCAATCTGTTAGGATAGTTTGAATGGGAAGGTTAAACTAAATTTCTGCCATAGTATGAAACATGATGAAGATATCAAAGGCTTGTGATTTAAGTTTTAGGGGATAGATCCATGTGAATTTGCTGAAAGTATCTATAAAGTATATGTGATATTTCAACCCTTCCCTTGGAGTTGTGGCAGCAGGGCCCCATATTTCAGTGTAAACAAGTTCAAGGGGTTGTGTGGTGATGGTTTGAGATAACGTAAAAGGTAGTGCATGAATTTTTCCAAGTTTACAAGCATCACAGAAAAATTGTTTGATAGCGCAGAGAGAAGTTTTAAATTCTTTTAAAACATGATGTAAAATTCTATATGAAGGATGACCAAACCTCATGTGCCACACTTTAACAATAGAGAGAGGAGAGATGTCAATAACAGAACTAGATGAAAAACTATTTATATTCACTGAATTGATAACATGAGTACACTTCTTGGAATTGAAAATCAACCTAAAGTTCTCACTAGTAGATCTAATGGTACTTAAAGGCCTAGTAACATGTTGACTAAGATTGAAAGTAAAAACATGAGGGAATTTTGAGACTAGAGTGCAAGCCAGTGTAGCAAACTTCCTGTTGGCAAGTATCTGTAGTTGGTACAAGCCATCCTTAAGTATCCCTTGAAGAAGGACTCTCCCTGTTTGCTTGGCCTTCATATAACAAAATTTTTCATGAAATTCCAAGTAAACATTATTATCTCGAGTTAGTTTAGAGACACTAACAAGGTTTTTTATGATTTTTAGTGCACACAAAACAGATTTAAGCTTTACTGGTGTGTGAGTGGTTTTGAGGGTTGTTGTGCCTATATGAGTGATAGGAAGAAGTGAACCATTACCCACTGCAGGTCTATCTGGTCCTGTGTATTCAGAGGTAATGGTCAGGCTACTGAAATTAAGAGTGACATGATTGTTGGCTCCACTGTCTACATACCAAGAAGAATCAACAATTGGTTCTGTTGCTGTTGAAAGTTTGGGTTGGAATTTCTGTCAAACCTATAATAACAAATGTTGGCACCATGTCCAGGTTTACCACAAACCTGACAGATCAATATGTTGCTAAACCTTCCAAATCTGCCACCACGTCTTCCTCTTCTGTTGTTAAAAAATCTACCTCAATTGCCTAACTAGTTTTTGTTTCTATTGTTGAAGTAGTTTTGATTGTAGTTTCCTTCATTTTCATATTGACTCTTCTTTCCAAACTGAGCGGAAGTGGCTATAGTTGCAGTAGCTTTCAAGACTGAAGAATTAGCAATATTAAATTTTTCTAGCCTATTTTCATGATTCATTAACAGAGATTGGACATCCTCAATGCTCATGCTGGTAACTCTAGAATTAATGTTCACTACTATCGAGTCATACTCGAGCCCAAGACCATCTAAGATATGCGGAATAAGGTCTTCTTCTTGAACAAGTTGACATGCGGTAGCAAGAGAGTCTGCTAGTGACCTTACATAATCACAATATTATGAGATAGGCTTGGTGTCTTCGGTGGCTTCTTGGAGCTTTCCTTTCAGATACATCAAACGAGCCCTCGAGGAGCTAGAAAAGTTTATTTCTAGTGAGTGCCAAACCTCACTAGAGATTCTGTAGTTACTAATAGAATCGAGCACTCCCTCTATCATGGAGGCTCTTAACCAACTTAATAACAGTTGGTCATATCTTACCCAGGTTTTATAAGCTAGATTCAACTCTCCATTTTCATTGTATTTGGGTGGGCAGACACTTTCACCAAATAAAACATCTTCTAAACCATGTCCTACTACAGCAGGGATAACTTGAGACTTCGAGAGTAAAAAATTGCTCCTATCAAGTTTAATGGATAGAGATGAGTTAAAGAAGCTCGAGAACTGTTTACCTCCTTGAGTTAAAGTTTCTGAGTTTTATGCAGGACTATGTTGATTTGCAGGTGCAGTGGATCGAGTGTTGGTTGCTGCCCCGCCATTGTTGGTTGTTGTAGTGTGATTGCTTGAATTTGATGTGTTGCTAATGACTTTTGTCTTATGGCTCTGATATCATAAAAGAAAGACGATTGATATAGAAAGTATCTAAAATCAGTAAGCTTGTGTATTGAATTCTATAAAAGTTACAGTACTGTTCCACCATTACAGAGCTATAAAAAGCTTACAGGAGGAAGAGACAGAAAGGGAGAGAGAATAATTCAGTTAGGACAAAATCCTAATGCATCAATCAGCAAAAACCCTAGAGAATATTCTCCCTAACCATATTAAAACACATTGCAATCATTGAGGATGCCAAGTGTCGTATTATTAGAGGAAACACACTAAAAAAGAATCTGACTAGGAGAGAAACAAATTATGAGCTAATACTTCCATTGCCAATTCACTCGATTATTTTGGTTCGCAAGCTATTTTAATTTCTGATCTGAAAACTCGGTGGGTTACGACTTCTTTGACGTCTGGAAAAATGTTCTCTCTATGCTGAACAAAGGGAAAACCGCTGAACAGGATCTGGCTTGTTTCTCTTAAGGCCTGTGGCGATTATGGAAAAATAGGAACTCGGCTTGTTTTTCTAGTCTGCAAATTTCCCCTTCAGATGCCTCCATAACCATCACTAAACCAGCATCTATGGCGCCTTCCCTAGAATGCTGGAATATATGGACAGACGCTACTTGGAAGGATAGTAAAAGAGGTTTGGGCATTATGGTGGTGAACCCAGATGGAAAAATTGCAAAAATTGCTTACTGTAATGCTGAATTCAGTAGAGATGTTTTCTCGGCTGAAGCGTCGGCGATTTTTTGGGGCATTAACAATGAAGATTTTCCAAATGGTGCCTCTATAGCGATTATAGTGATGCAAAGGAGGTGATTGAAACTCTACTTTCCACTACGGATGATAGTATAGGAAGTGATTCGATCATCTCAGATATTTTACGTTTTAAAAAGCTTTATTTCAGATTTCTTTTAAGTATGTTCCTAGATGCACAAACGGAGTGGCTCACGTTCTTGCTAAATGTGGGTTCTCTGTGACTGTAAGGTTTGGAATGATTTGTTTCCCCTATGGCCTTCTCTAGATTGTAATAACTTCATATTTCAATCTTAATGAAAGCCTCTGTTAGTGAAAAAAAAAAGTAAAAATCAACTGATAAGTTAGCAATACTGATGTATGCCGAAATTTAACTTTATAGTGCAAGAATAAAGCAATAATTTCTACCAACAATTATTAATTAAAACAATAAAATCAAAGCACACAAAACATGACTTTCTCGCATATTAAATTATAACAGATCAGTAGGGAAACACAACAGTAGGGAAACACAACACAAAAATCTTCACTACAAACCTTCATTTCTCATTAAAACATAAACTACAAATCAAAGTCAATACAATACAATACAAGAACAAGCACCAAAGCTATTAGAATACAATACAATATTGTAAATGATTTTTTCAGTATGAAAAACCCTCTACTAACAAATAATAAAGATTATAATTTAAAGAGAGACTGAGAGAATAATGATGCTATGATTTACGTGAAAAATCCTTAAAGGGAAGAAAAATCACGGGGAGATTGTTGATATTCACTTATGTAAAGGATAGTTGTTGATGAGAGAAGAGATGAAGAGCAATGTATTTAGTTGAGGTTCACTTAGGTCTCTCCCCTTTTCTTTTTACATGAGCATGTACTTATAGGCATTAAAATAATAAGAATAATAAAAAGGGGATGATACATCCCCTATGCTTTCGGCTGATGGGATTGCTTTCACGTGTGAGCTCATTTACTTTGCTCATTTCTTTCAACTGTTTTGTCCTCAACAACTCAATCAGTCATAGACACTTGGTGGTTCCTTGTGGTTCAGGCCAATCATTCACAACCACTTGACTGTCAGTCTGAACCCACATTTTTGTTCTGATATTTTGTACTGTCCAGGAGGTAATGATTCTCCGTTCTCGAGATGTTGGTCCCCATGATCCCATTTTGATTTCCTTCTAAGAAAAGTGTTCGTAGATACTCCCAAGGACTTAGGCTCCTTCAGTAGAACCATGTCCCCATTTTGATTTCCTTCTGACAATAGTTTCTATAGACACTCCCAAGGGCTTAGGCTACTTCAGTAGAATCATGGTCCCATTTTGATTTCCTTCTGAAAACGATGTCAGTAGACACTCTCAAGCACTTTGGCTCCTTCCGTGAAACCATGGCCCCTTTTGATTTCCTTCTGAGAACACTTTCTGTGGACACTCCCAAGGACTTAGGCTCCTTCAGTAGAACCATGACCTCATTTTGATTTTCTCCATGTAATTGGCTCCCAATTGACGCAATATAATTTTCAAATTTGCATGTTCTACAAAATCTGTCTTTTTGAACAACCTTCATGACAATTATTATAATTTTTGTACAGGAGCTCCGAATTGAGTTATGCAAATTTCTTCAAAAAGTGGTTGTATATATCTTTCAAACAATATAAAACATGCTATGTAAGTCTATTCCATATGATTCAAAAAACTAAATTGAAATACGTGAATAAGTTTACTTTTCTGTACGAAAACCACCATATCTTTTGATCCAGAGCTCCAAATTGAATTCTGTAAAATTCTCCATGAAGCATACTTCCATATCTTTGTAATCATGCGATTCTCCATGCAATTTTTATTCCAGAATTTTTCGTTTTAGTTCCATTTCGTTCCCGTCGTCAAGATAACTCTGTTCCTGTTGTCAAGACATCTCCGTTCCCGTAGTAACTATTTATCCAGATCTCTGAAACTCAAACTAGAGAACCTAAAAAATGCCGACGACGAGAGTACAATGGTGAGAAAATCAGGCGATAATCGACGAACAATAAGCCAGACGAATAATCTAATTAGAAATAAGAAACTAGCAAGGACCACGAGAGAGAAAGGAAGGAGATCGCGAGAGAAAAAAATAAACTAGACTAAATACATAATTTTCCCTTTAAATTTTGGTCGATAAAAGCTCCAAAAAATTGCGCGCCTAGTCCATTTTTTCCCGGGTAAAAGAGTATTGCGACGTGCTAAAACATCGTAGCAATAGGCCATCTTTTTGCGACGAACTTCGTATCTTGTAACTAAAAACATGCTTTTAGAGACGAACTGGTTCTCGTGGCAAAAACTTTTGTGACTAAAGATGAGTTTTCTTGTAGTGATAGTACTTGGTGTAGTGTTTAATTCATTCACATCGTCAAACTCGACACTTGCTGACCATGGTTGATGAGTACTATAACCAACTCACCCATTATCTCCGTCAAACTGTCTATAACAGCATAAATCTCGTCCCACGGAGAATGAGAATGGTCGCCTGCAATAAATACATGCACATTCTTTCCAACTTCAACCCAACGACAACCTGGATTCTTCATTAGTTTCGACTTTCATGTTTTATCTATTCTTTTCTAACTTCATTCCAGTCTCTCCATATATTTTTCAAGCAAAACATGGTTCTAAAGTATTTAGATACGTACTTAGCACGTATTTAATCATTTTAAAATAAACATATAATTTTTAATTAATATTAAAGTTGAACATACAATCATCTTTAAAAATTATTCTACATCCAAAAAAAAATGAAATGGTAATAACAATACCTTATTTATAATACTAAATTTTTTGTGCTATTTAAATAGTATAAAAATTATTCTATTTTATCAATTTGTCATATTCTTAAAAAATAATTATATCATACTAAGATATAGTTTCTCATATTTAAAATATATTAATGTCTTTCTGTAAATCATGTATATGAATTTTCATGTTGTTGATAGCATTAATATTACAAAATAATTATTATATAAATTTATAACGAACAAATCATTATTGACTTATAATTAACTTAAATATAAAATATCATGAAATCAAATATTTTATTTTACTAACTATAAATACATTATTATTGAATAAAAAATATAACATTATCAAATGAATTAAATGATAAATAAGGTAAAATACTTAATTTTTGTTATATTTTAATAGACTTTAAAGGGTGAGGATCATAAGTTTCTCTTCTTTAATTCTCTTTTAATATAGTGTAGATATAGATATAAAGTGTAGAAGTTTGATAAATATTTTTGGACAATACCACCAATAATTATTCTTTGTATTTCCTACATTATTCTTACAAAGTACTTATTATTCCACTTATTCATATGAAAAGTTTTTTTAACTATTTTATAATTTAAAATCTCAATTGTTCATATGAAAACTTTTTCTTAACTATTTTCTATAAATTATAATCTTTAAAGACGTTTTCTCCTCATTTTTTATTTAAAATCTTAAAACACTAATTATAAGCAAAAAATAAATCTCAAATTAACTCAATATTTTTTAGTTAATATATCTTTATTGCCATTTTTGTGTTTAAATCATAAAATACTAATTGTAAGCCAAAATAGGTCTCAAATTAATCTTATAGTATTTTAGTTAATATTATTTTTTGACATTTTTATGTGCGTACTATTCTAATAAGCAATGGAAATAATAGTGTAATAGAAAATTTCATTGAGCAAAAGGAATAAAAAAGCTCTATATGTATAATTATTTATTTTATCTTATCTTACTATAATAAAAGTGAGTAAAACTATTTTTGTACAACTTTATCCTTATATTATTATTGAAATTTCTAAATTATCTCTAAACTTAGTATTAAATGACATCATAGTAGTTAAATTTTTTAATTAATTAAGTTAATGGACATTATTTTATTTTCAAGTTGAATACTTAATTAATCTTTTTAAATTATATTTTATAATATAATAATGATTAATAGGAATTATGATTCATTGTAATAATATAACACATGATATATAACAAAGATGCATAGTGATGAAATTAAAAAAAAAACCCGAAAATAATTTGTAAAAGAGAAAATAATTTATGAGTAAAAAATTGAATTCATTTACATGTCAGAGATATTTGATACACATTTTCTAAATTAAGGTCACAATAAAAAGACATATATGAGAAAAATTAAGTTATGTTAATAATATTTATACAACTTATATTCACATCTAATCACATCTGTTAAGAAAAAAAATTAAATTTAAAAATTAATACTTTAATATAAAATTAGTTAGGCCAGATCTGATCTGTTCATGTTTAACTAAACGGTCAAATCTGACCTAACGACAGGGAAACTCATTCCATAATTTATGTGGATGTTTTGGCATCTTATTTTTTCACTTTAAATTTTGTTTTCATACAAAAAATGGATTTTAGCGAAAATGTGTTTGACAAACATGATTTTCAAACACATTTCTAAAGAATAGTTTTCTAAACTTCATTTTCTTCAGAAATTATGACTTTGTTTCGCGAAATTATTTCTAAACAGTGATCTCAACAATTATGTTATATTACTATATGACACTCAAATGTATTTACAATTCTTCAAATCAGAAAGTAGTTCATTTTTTACTTTTACTCACCAACATACTCAAGATTATTCTAAAGCTAAAAGGTACGGCAAGTAAGGTATTAGGTCATAATTTAAAAAATTATTTTTTCTTATTTATTAATTAATTTTATCCTGCCATGTGTAAGATCATCCACGATGTCCTCATTTAAGAGACCATATATTTAGGATACAGATCACCTCATGTTTATTGATCCAAACAGGAGGTGTTTTTCTCTTAATCTGGACCGTTGATCAAACAAGAGATGTTTTTCTCTTAAACTGGACCATTTGTTTCTTCAACCGACGGCTTAGATGGAATAGTTCCATTTACTGTTTGTAAAACAAGAAACAATCTGAATCCATATATTAATGAGGAGAAACATTGTGAAATGACACTCACTCTCAAATATTTTCTTGATTATTTTTTTTTTCAATTTTACAAGCGATGTCTTTCTAAAATTGTTATTGTTGTGAGATAAACATCAATAAACAATAATAAAATAATATTTTTAACGTGATTTGACTAATTTATATACGCCCATGATATATCATTATCATCATCATTAAATACTTAATACTGGTACAACCATCTAATCTAAATCTCACTACATCCAAAATTAAACTCAACATAAATGACAATACCTTCAAGACTATACATAATTTAGACAAAAATCACAACTCATCGATCAAACTACATCCAATCCACTAGTTTGGAAACATCTTCAGCACGTGAAATTCTCTGTGATAGAATTATCTCTCACATCTTTAAGGCCACCCTATATTTCATAGGACAGAGCCTCTTCACCACAAGATACTTCTTTTAAAGTAGAGCCACCACTCTCACCTTCTGTCGAAGAAAAGCCACTTAACCTTAAACCAAACATTTTATTTATAATCTCTCAAAACCCTAATTCATTAGAATAAGAAAACTCATTCTATTTTTATACTAATTAGAGAAAATGCATTCAATATCTAATATGGCACACAAATTATTTCCTGAAATAATCTCCATAAGTGAGGAAACAAATCTCTAAGAAATTTGAATCATTATTTCTAACAAATGTGTAACTTGACTCAAATTCTCCCATTCTCAGATGATTATTATCATTGCAACTTCACTTTAAATCAAATCACAAACCGCGCAAAAACTTATCTCTATAAAGCCAAATCACATTCTTTTTTATATATAAACAAAGCCAAATCACATTCTTTTTTTATATAAACGAAGCCAAATAACATTCAACAACGCAAAACATAACCACTACCACCACGTTCATTCGAAAGAAAAACTTTCCACCACGAATTTTCACATGCAATCTCACCACACCCACCAAAATTGACTTTAAAAAAACTTATGATATGTAGCCATTAAAACAAACGGACGGAGAAGACAAAAGTACCATTACCGTCGCTCTTACTCATCTCAAACCTTCAGATTTGATACCTGTAAAAGAAATATCAATAAATAATAATAAAATAATATTTTAAACGTAGTTCAGTCAATTTATCTATATCTATTGTTATATGATTACTATCATTCTTACATGCTCAATACCGACACAATCATTAACTCAAATTCTATTACACTTAAATCTAAACTCAACATCACGACAATACCTTGGATACCATATCTATCTTAGACAAAAGTCACTACTTTTCGATCGGACTATATGCAACCCATTATTTTGAAAACTATATTTAGCACGTGCGAAGTACTATAACTAGCCTCTCAATATCATAGCATATCTCCTTTTTAGATAGAACTCTCTCTCAAATATTAAGACACCTCATGTATTTTAGGGCAGAATGACTCATCAATACGAAATGCTCAATTCAAGATAGTCACCTCTCATATTTTGTTAGAGTATAGACACTTTACTCTAAAACAATACCTCTTTTTTATAGTATCTCAAAACCATAATTTCTTATTTGCTATAATTAGAAAACTCATTCAACGTGGAATATCACACAAAAATCTTATCCTTAAATATCTCCATAAATCAAGAAATAAATATCTAAAAAATTTGAGTCATATTTTCTAACCATTACAGTGCTAATTATTTTTCAGTGTCACTTTCCCTTTAGCCTTGTCAACTAAATAAGATAAGTTTTTATACTGTATCTCACACCACCATGGAACCCTTTAATCAAATATTAAATTGGGTAACAATATGAGAGAACATCAAGATTAGATCACTTTAAGAAAATAAATATAAAATAGTTCATGATTAAAGAAAAATAATAAGTAGAAACCCCAAATCTCAAAAAAAAAAAATAGGCACAAAAAACAAGATCCTGACGCTTGTAGTAGTTTTTCTGCAAGTGGCGCCAAAATCTTTTTTAGCCACACGATATTCTTTTTTTAGCACGTGCAATGATTTTTTTATGTGTTTTATACTTATGACTATTTTTTATGATTTTTTTCTATTGTGATCATTACTTATAGCATAACTTCTTTCTTTCTTTTAAAAAAAAGGAAAAGGAAAATTTGAATCAAATACGAAATACACAGCTAGGCAAGTATTTAAAGGGAAAGCACAAGTCACAAAAAAATACAAAGAAACAACATATTCACAAAAAAAAAAGGATCTGGGAATTGGGGATGTATCGCTTCTCAAGTAGTTGATAATCTGAATCAATCACCACACGATGAAAGGCACAGAAGCCGCCGTCAAGACATACCAAACTTCACCGATTTGTGAGGCGTAACGGTGAATATTGACGACGCATAAGTACTAACCATGGAAACAGTGGCTACCCATAATATAAAATGAAAAGGGAATTCATATGTGAGGGACAAAATGACCAAAATAGCTGCAGAGAGTGCCCTATAGAGTGCTCTATGATGTGCTTCATTTTCTTGCTAAACACCTCGGAGGATTGACCCCAGCTTGGAAAGTCACTGCAGCAATCAATGCTGAAACAATTAGCAGAACATTTCTGGCATCGCCCGGTGACTCTCCCTTCTTCATATTGAAAGCACTTAAAACAACTTCTTCCATTATTTCTTGATGAGTTGGCCTTTTTCAGGTTTTTATAAATCAAAGATGGGAAGTGAATAAAAATTCAGTAATATAAATCAAATAAAACAGACTGCCACATCGAATGTATGGATGTACATATGAAACAATGCTTTAACAAATTTATACCTTATTTTTCCTTTGTCCTTTCTTTTGTAATATGTTTAAAGTATGATCATGTCTGGTAACCAGATAAAGTAGCTGTTTTGCAGAACATATAACATAAATACACGTCTTCTTGTATAATGAGGGGTAATTTGATTGCGCTAGAGGATTAGAGAGAAGCCTTTTCGGATCCAGTCTGATGTGGCATGTTTTTCCTATTTGTTTCTCCCTTATAGCAGCTCATGAATTTCGCAATGAACTCTGCGGAAAAGAATCGAAACAGAATCTTTGTTTAGGCTATTCTTGTTCAAAATTTTTGTCTCTCTCTACTGCCATTGTTTGAAATCTTTGACAGTAAAGGTTCTTGCTACTTTGACAAAACTAGATCAAGATCAAAGAGTAGTAAAGAATTTGACTAACCTTCAATCATAAAGAAATGCTGAACATGTTTTCTCAGCGGATCACTATTTATTTTACACATTTCCTCACTTCTGTCAAATCCAGACACCATAGCTCTTTCACTAGCGAATGTGATATCATCATTCTTCTGGATAAGCACAAATTGAAAGTCACATAAAATTGTCATTTATCAGAGTACCTTTAAAGAAAACTGAGTAGTGAATAGTCTACCGTTTCTGTTCATACATTATAGTCAGCATAAAGACTTTCGATTCGTTGCTGTAATTCTTTGTCCAAAAGCTTCTTCAGTTCTTCAACCAGTGTCTGCATATTACATTGATTTGGTTGAATAGACATGTTGCTACACAGATGATGACAGGGCAACAAGTAAGGATTGTTGGCCAAATTCATTACCTTGAAAATATACTCATAAGATACATCATGTTCTATAAGATTTTGAAGCTTCCTACGGATATTATAGAGCCTGTCATAAGTAATATAAGCTCTGTTAGATGCTTGGTTGAGGATAAGCTTATGATTCGAAAAACAAATAAATCAGTCTTAAGCAATCATGATAGGTTGGGAAAATCTTACTGTCTTGGGCTTTGCTCTTTGACTATCTTTTTAGCAATATTTTCAATATCATCTTCCCAACCTGTCAATATTTCTTGATCTTCTTTGAAGGGATAACTGTAATCAAATCATTGTTAAACATGCAAAAGACATAGATAAGTAGAACGACAAAATAAATCTGTGAAAATAATTATAGAAACATAGAAACTTTGAATGTTTTTAAGATTTGCAACTCTTTATTGAAGGTGGCCTCGAATGAACGAATGGCTTGTCGGAGATTATTCTTCGAGTCCTCAGTAATCTTCTGAGCCAACTGACGAGGCAATTCGATGCTTTCTTGTTTGGCGATATATTCCAACACCTCAACTATCTGAAATTACAAACTAAACTCATAAAAACTACAAGAGAGTAATTTGTAAAACTAAAAAATTTGAACTTTCAGAATGTTTTTGCACCTCCTCTTCTGAAGGTGGCAAAAGATGAACAACCGTGCAGAGTGATTTTATTGGCTGAAGCTTTGAGACATCAGAGCAGCAGAAGAAGATTTTGTTACTCCCTTTGTACCTTTCTACTACCCATTTTATATATAGCAGAGCATCTGTTGACAGCTTGTCAGCTACACATAATATAATTCCTACAGAGATGGATAACATCTCAAATAATAGGAAGGTATTGACTGCTAACTTATACACAAAAAATGTACGCCAGCACTATCTTTATATTAAGTTAACCCCAGTTGTACCTCGGCAGCTTTCAGGGCCACAGGGAAAATCCTTTTTGGACCTTTTGTTGTGTGTTTCCTTAATGAGCTCAACAATGACTTGCTTTTCGTACCCTTTTGTTTCGGATAAATTAACTTCGACATGATGCCGAGATTCCTTCACATTTACTTGAATGCTACCAACCATTTCACTCTGCAGAGAAACGAGTAGCAAGAATGGAATGTTACTTCTCTATGCTTTACCAGTGAAAAGAGTCATCGCCAATTGGTCATTTAGATTGCTATATGTCATATCAGAGAAACTCATATCTCGAAAAAGATGCTGAAGTAACTATATAAAAACTAGCAACATATTAAACACAGATATGATATATTGGTAAACCAAGAAGGAAATGAGGAGGCTTGCTAAAAGAGATTTCATTTGAACTTGATGATTTCCCTTGGATGCCAAAAGATATAGTATAGAAGCTGTTTTGGGTGATAGTAGTGAGCTCTTTCATAATAAAGGTTTGAAATCGCACTTGCGTGATCATCTTTAGACGTAGAAATACTCGAAGCTCTCTGACATGATATCAATTTTGAAATAAACGAATTATCCATTTATTTATTGAGGTATTTTAGGTGAAATATTAGCGACAGAGAGAATTAAGAGACACAGGGATATAGACTCTTGGCAACAGCTTTCACTCTCTCCATCATGGAAGACCCAATCTTATGAAAATGAAAATAATATATATGTCTATTCTATTTTTATAAAAAAAAATGGAATGATAAAAAAAATACTAGATTCAAGTTTCATGTGAGCTAATTAACAATAACTGCAACCAGAGTATTACCTTGAGATTGAAAACCTTGCGCTCCTCCCTAATCTGACAAGCAACCAAAATGAAAAACGGCATCAGCAATAGCTCCATATATATAAAAGACATTAACTATCACAATTACACCCGTAAAGTTTGACAGCCAAGTTTTTATGTGATATACCTCTAGCTCTTTGTCTCCAAAAGCCTCTCGGAGCATAGCCCAGATCATGGTTCGCTTCCCCACACCAGTAGGCCCTTCAAATATGAAATGACCACATCCTCCTTCTCTCATCTGCATACACATATTTTTATCAAGAACTCTATTTTTTTTTTCTTTTACTTACACATTGTACTTTTCAAATTTGTTACTAAAAAGATGACAGAAAAAACAATTTGTAATCTTATTTACCAGGTCCTTGAGTTGAATTGCTTTGTCTCTATTGCATATGAAGTCATCCAATACTTTGGGCTGGTACTTGTCTGCCCATGTAAACACTGTCTGATTAGCTACCTCTTCTATTTCTTCCTTCTCCAATGTGATAAATTCTTCAGAGGGCAATGTTTGTTCAGTGACTCTCGAGGGCTTAAATGATCTCCCTGTCAATATCTTCTCAGCCCTCTTATATGATCCTCCAACCATATCCTTCTTCACTTCCTTTTCTTTCCGCATCAAAGGTGTTACTATTGACGTCTCTGTCAATGCTGAGAGTTCCTTCAAAGGCAAAGAACGAGAAGGAATTGCACGGTCACCTTGTTTGATATCATTCGAATTTGGATGCTTAATGTTATTATTTTCTAATCCTTCAGATGGCGATGTTAGTGCAGTGACTCTCGGTGGGGTAACTGATATCTCTGTCAACAGCTTCTCTTCGGCCTTCTTATCCAATCCTTTGGTGATACCATCACCCACATCCTTCTTCACTTCCTTTTCTTTCCGCATCGAAGGCGTTACTGATGATGTCTCTGTCGACAAAGAAAGATCCTTCGGAGGCAAAGGACGAGAAGGAATAGAAGGGATATCGTGTTTCACATTATTCGACTTTGGACGCTTGGTGTTATTGTTCTTTATTCCTTTAGAGCAACCAAAGCAAGAATTCAAATCTTTCATCCTAGCAACGATGATGGTGGAGATAGAAGTGTTGGTAGCAACGGAGGTAGCATAGCTTTCACGTCCAGGACTCAAAGATCGATTCAGCACAAGCGAAGAATCAGTCAGTCCCCTGTAATATGGACTGGTCTTAAAAATCTTCTCCTCCAAATGGATAACATCGTGTACGCTGTTATGAACCTCAAGATTCTCTTCTGTGAGCTCTGAGAGCTTAGAGGATGCCATGGCTTTGAGGAAGTTGGACAAGCTGGCTGATAACGAGAGACAAGTTGGAAGGAGGAGTAATAAGATTGAAAAGGAACATTTATATCAGATAAGGAAGCAATGACAGTGATGAGTACATTAATATTGAATTATATTGGCATGGTAGAATAGTTGCTAGTAGTTAACTTAATTAACTTGCTAGGGGTCCTAAGATAAATATATATATATAAGGAACAGATTGACTGTAATATGGAGTGAGTGTAGTGTGGCAGGCACTGATTATGGTTTTGTTTCTGGTGTATATATCAAAGTTGGCGATAGTAACTAAGACATTAATTTCACAACAATTGAACACTAATAATCTCCACATAACACATTAAACTTAGTCGTGAAAAACAATGTAGATTTAAAGATGATATCTCAGGGTCCTACATTCTATTCAGGGGTGCTGCTTGGTTGACTTTCTCTTTTCACTGATTTATTTAACCATCCTTCTATATTTGTATGCTAATTATTTATTAACATTTGATCAATAAATTATTTTTTCTTTCTTAATTCTGAACCGACCTCACATTACCGTAATTGGTATTGCCTTTTCCCTTCTGTTATTATGTAGGAAGTATGATTAAAGTTCAATTGTTTTAGCTGCTAAAACGATGTTTTTGATCTATCTGCGGTGAAAACTTATCTTTTCCAATATCAATTTAAAAATAATAAGCTTAAATTCCTCTTCTTGTTTTTTATGTACTGATCTTTCTTCATTCTGATAACTTTTAATTGAAAAGAAAATCCAAAATGCAAAAACATCCGTTGAACTTCGGGCCATTTGCAAGTGCATCCACTATACTTTAAAAATAGCCTTAAGGACCTGAACTTTAATGAAAAAACCATCGTCAAAATATCACAGGCATGCCGTAGAATTCTAAAATTACCAGAAGTTTCTCCGGAGAAGCAGAGAAGCTTACGCTCAGTCATCTCGCCTACGCCGCCGCCGCTTCTTCAACCGCATGGGTCAATCAAAGCTGACTTACTCCCCTCCCAACGTCTCAACATTTTCTCTGCACCGATTCTCTGCTCCATCAACGTAAAGGCCAAGGCCAATGCCTTGGACTTCATGGGAAAGAAGAAAGAAATCGGTTGGAGAGGAAAATAAGGAGAAGTAGAAGTACAAGATGACAATGATGAAATAGACGCTCAGCAGAAAATGCTGAGTGGCTATGGCATGGCAATCCAAATTGGGGAGAGAGAGACCGCGCAGCGGAGAAACGCGCCACCTTCAATTATTTGAGAAACAACGTATAAATGGATTAAAAAAATTTCTTGACGTATGACAATAAAAAATTCAAACTTCATAATATTTTTAATAATTTTTAAACTATGAATTAAAATGACGAGCGAGTAGCCTGTGAATAAAACCAAGATCACAAACTAAACTCATTTTTCCTTTTTCCAAAAAAAAAAAATTCAGCCATAATTTTTTACTTCATTAATATTGTCCGGAAAAAACAAAAAAAAATTATCATAAACAAACTGTAAGAAAAAACTGCTTTTTAACAAAAAATGGCTACAAGCCATGTCTCTTCACATGGATACCAATGTGAAGGCATGCGGTTGGGGAATGTTTTCTAAGTTTTTTTCAATTAAATAAATTAATTAAAATTAAACAAATTAATTTTAATTAACATGAAACTTTTAGAATAAATATTGAGCTAGATTTTAGACCACTTATGTGATTATAGGGTATTCATGTTGAGTTATTTTTTTATTAAACAAATCTCGTCACAACGTAACCTAAATTCGAGGCTAGTACGGGGAACATAAAGATAAAAATATATTTGACTACATAATTAATAAACTCTATCTATTAAACTCATAATCAAATTTTTTAATTATTAACTACGATTAACTCCTCTATAAAATCATAATTGAACTCCAAATATATTTTATATTACTTGACGTAACTATCATTGACATATTAATCATTATGTAATGTCTATCCAAAATATAGTACCGTGCGTAATTAGATTAATTACTATCAACTTAATATATACACATTTTGATATTTTTAGGTTCCAAATTCATTCTACAGGTCGTCTATGATAATTTTTATACTCCATGTCTCAAATAAAATGATCAAATCTCTAGTACTCTACCAGAGATATTAAGCGTTTAGTTTATTGTAATCACATAAATGAATTACCTAAGAGTCACTATATCACTTAATTAAAAGTGTTTATGAATTCTACTATTGAGAATCTATGGACATATTATTTAATAGCTCAGTCATCCAACCTATGAAATATGTTGATTCATAGAGTCTCATTCTTAATAAGTCAAAAAAACTAAGTTATTAAATATGAGCTCATAACTCTATCATGATCTTCATTCGGTAGTACTTTACTAAAAATCAGACTCATCAGTCCTTTCAATGCATTACAAATGCACTAATACATTAATTAGGTACTCCACCTAATGACCAAGCTAAGTCACTATACATAATAGAGTTAATCTACTACAATTCTCTCTTAACAAAGTCCTCAGCTTCACTAGACTGTGAAATTAAATATTTGCAAATCAAAAAAGGATTATTGGTTAAATACTTTATTCTCATGAGGTAAACTTCATACGACCCATAAACCAAGTATTATTGTGTTTGTGGACATTTTACAAGAATGTATTGCACATAATATAAGAATAATTATTGATTATTATTTAGAATTAAATGTCAATAAATATAATAGAATTTCAGTGCTTTTAGGGCACAATCCTAACAGAAACATCATGGATTCACAAGCGAACCCAAATGAAGGGAAAATGAGGAATCAAGTCATTGAGGCTCTATGTATAAAAGGAAACAACAAGACAGACCCATTAATCCACTTGTCCCAAGTATGCGGAGTTCGTTGTGAAGATTTCGATCTTTTTTTTAACAAAACAAGAGTATATTAAAACTGAGAAACAAATACAAAGTTTAAGGAGGCTTTGAACAAACTCTAAAAGCCACACTAACATTCACAAACAAACTAGAAAAAAGACTAGATAAGAGGGAATGACAAACATCCATATCCTGACCAAAACTGTATTAAGCTACTTTTTTTCAGTGACAGAAAAACAATTCCTAGTTATTCAAGATAAAGAAAAGTTTCTAGCTGAGAAAAAAAAACAATGCACATCTTGAACAAGGCCCACCAATCTCCAAACACTACAGAATTTGGAATGGACCTAAGAAACAACCAATCAAGAATCAGAGAGAGTAAATCCTTTGGACCAGCCCGAAGAAAAAACCCAATTCAAAGCCTTTTTAATAGTCATAACCTCACCATGCGCTGGGGAGAATCCCGGGACCCAAGAACCCGAAGAATAGAAAATGGATCCATCAAAATCAAGAGCAACGAACCGCAGACCACAATAATCTGGTGAGAAGGCCGCCTTATAAAGGAGAAAGACAGAATCTATTTCCATATCAGACCAAGACAGAGCAAAATCCATAGAGGAAATAACTAGAGCTTTAATCAAAGAAGAAGATTATGAGCTTACACTACGTTGTTTTGTACATGGAGATTCCACCTTATGTTTAATGTATATCTATATCTATATTATATGTAAAAGTGTAGAAGTTGGAGAAATATTTGTAAACGATATTATCCTAAATTATTTTTTAAATTTCCCACATTATCCTTAAAATATATTTATTATCCTAATTATTCATATTAAAAGTTTAGTTTTTTGACTATTTTTGTATTTATTATCCCAATTAATAATGTGAAAAGTTTTTAACCATTTTATTTAAATGTTTGTCCATATTTTTAATCTAAAATATTAAAAAATAATTATATGCAAAAAGTAAATTTAAAATTAACCCAATATTTTTTTAGTTAATATTTATTTATTGTCATTTTTACTTGTAAATATTAAAAGACTAATTATAAGTAGTGATGGCAAGTCGGACAATTTGACCCGTGAAATCGAGCGAACCGATCCGTTAAAATTCAGGGCCGGATAGACCTGGATATGTATAGTACCGGGTCGGTTAATGCTTGCGGGCCACGCCCAGTCCTTCACAGGCCTTGCACTTTGGCCATATAGCCCGGCCTGGCCCATATATAAGGCACGACATTAACCAGCTCGGATAGAAGGCCCGACATGGACCAACTAGCTGGCCTGAACCGGCCCAACCCATCAACAATCTCATATTTATCTAAAAAATTATTAATTTTGTATGTATTGAAATTTGAACATTTGACATTTACATTATCAAACATACTACCTACCACTAGACTAAGACAATTTTTGTTAAAATATTATTTATAACATATTTTTAATGTCTTTCAGCACATTTTGTCAATTTCTTTATATAATATACTTTTGAGATAAATATATTTAATTAAATAAAAATATAATATTTTTTAAATGGATATTTTATTCAATCAATGAAAAATATACTAAGGGTCTATCACTGAACGTTACCCACTCTATCCATGTCCGTCAGTCTCGCTCTCATAGCATCGACTACTTGCTTTAAAAGAAAGTAGGTGACTCAACTGCATGCATTAAAGCAAGCAACGACTGCTTGCTTTAAATGGAAGCAACTGAGCTTCGACTGCTTGCATTAACGCACACAGTCGAGCTCTATACCTATCTCAATGGTTTTTTTTCATTTAGATATATCATTAATACAATTATACTCTCAATTCTCTTAAGTTTCAATTCTCTGAACTCAACTCTCTCAATTCTCAAGTTTAAGTGTTCAAGTATATCTCATCTCCATTCTGTCTTTTAAGAAGAGGTAATTTACACATTTATTTAGTTAATTTTTTTTATTAAATTCTTTAAATGCAATTTTATCTAATCTCATTTTTTAATGCAAGAATTTCAACTCTCATCCGTCACAATGATCTTCTTGTTGGTCATTTTTTTTTTCTTACACAATGAATCCCGCGTATGTTGATTATGAAAATGTTAATTTTAGTGAGGAAAATGATTTTCATCCTAGGAAAATGAACCCTTATCCATTCCATCAATGGAAACCTATAAACCTCAAAATAAAAAAGCTAAAATCTCTTAAATATGAGAACATTTTGATATTATATATGTTAAGGGTAGTGAAAAAGTTAGGGTAAAATTTAAGCGTTGTCCATCTGATTATGCATAGAAAGTTGGTTATATAACTTCCAGATATTTTATAACTAAGCATGAAAAATATCCAGACATTTTATAACTAAGCATGCAAAATATCACCATAAAGATGACCCTAAACAAATTCAAATAATGCATCCAATTGTGGAAATTTTAAATATCCACATGCTAAAACTAGAGAATGTTAGCTAGATATATGGCTGCTTTTTAACAATCTTTGAGTTATGCTGAGGAGAAGAATATTTGAGAGAGTGTCTAAGTCCTCAATATAAGCATGTTCCTAGAAACATCGCTAGAGTTGATGTAATTAAACTTTACTATAAGATAAAAGATGATTTAATTGAATTTTCTTCTTCTTCTTCGACTATGTCTATTTGTATTACTTCTTATTTATGGAGTGCACCTAATGCGTTGGGATACATTGTTGTTACCTCTCATTTTATTGATCATAAATGGGAGTTAAATAAAAGAATATAGGTTTTTGACGATGTGATTACCTTCACACAAGTAATGTAATTTTTTCAACATATTATGACTATATTGCATGAATACGGTATTTCTAACAGAATTTTTAGTATTACTGTTGATAATGCTAGTGCAAATGCTAGTGCTGTTAAATTATTTAGAGATAATTTTATGATTAATGTTAATAAGGATTCTTTATTACACATGCGATGTGTTTGTCATATACTTAATTTAGTTGTTAAAGTTAGAATGGAATAAATATCACCATGTTTGCAAGAAATATTTATTGTTATTGCGTATATTTAACATCATGCAAAGATTACGGTTTAAAACCAAGAAAGCTACACACAGATGTAGATAATAAGTGGAACTCTACATATTTAATGTGAATGACAACAAAACCTTATTGGAGTATAATTTTTAATTATGTAAATAAAAGACAAGGTAAAACTGTAGTAAATACTAGTAGTTGTGATATAACTAATTATTTTCTTATGTTTTTTGAACATTTTTACGTTTCTACTAATATTTGTCCTGGTGTTTACTGTACAACTTCACATCTTGTTCTTAGATAATTTTTAAAAATTACTAGTATTTTTGTATGTTATAAAACATATGATTTGTTTCGACCTATTTGTAGAGAAAATATAATAAAAATTTAAAAAATATTGGTTTAGTATTCATAATATTTTGTGTTTTGCTACTGCTATGGACTATAAGATAAAATTAATTGGAGTTGAAATTTTTATTGATTTAATTTCTGACAATTTAGGAGTTGCCCCTGTTGTAGATATTAAAGAACTAATTTCATTTTATTCGCTATATGAATCAATATATAAAAATGACGAGCAGTAATATTATTGATGATAGTAGTTCATCCGCAGATAGGTAGTTCTATGAATATTTTTCAATAAAGAATGAATCTGAAAATGAAGAACATTATTTCTACTCCTCATAGATCATAACTTTATAATATTTTTAAACAGAAATTAAAGAAAATGATGAGTTAGATATTTTATAATGGTGGAAAATAAATTCAACGAGTTATCATATTCTTTCTATTATGGCGCATGATATACTAACCATTTCGATCTTTACAGTAGCATTAGAGTCTGATTTTAGTGTAGGCGGACGTGTGTATGAAGAAAAAATAGGTAGATTAGCTATTGACATTGTGAAACCCTCATTTGTGTAAATGATTAGGTTGATGCTACCAAAAGATGACAACAACGACAAGACGATGTCATTCAAGATTCAGATATTAATCAACATGAAATTACAGATTAGTTATTAATTATTTAGTATATTTTGAGACAATTTACATGTAATTTTTGAGATTATTATAAGTGGTTGATAGATAAATAGGTGCCAACCTAGTTGGGATGTGCCTAATTTACAGTGATGCAATTCTCAAACTCAATAAATAAAATAATAATTTTATGATACTTGGAGTCTCAATTTTTATTATTATAATTAGGGGTGACAACCCGACCGGCCCATTATAACACGGGCCGGTTCAATGGTTCATCCTGGGCCACCCAATATATCCCACGGGCGGCCCGTGAATCGCTTGAAGAAGCCTGAGACCGATTCAACCCGGCTCCCACCCCTAATTATAAGCAAAAAAAAGTTTCACATTAGCTCAATATTTTTTTGTATATACTAATCTAATGAGCATTAAAAACAAAAATGAAAATTTTATTGAGCAAAAAAATCTAAAAACTCAATGTTTGTAACTACTTATCCTATCTTATCTTACTAAATATAAAAGTGTATATGTTGGAGAAATATTTTTAGACGATACTATCTCAAATTATTTTTAAACTTCCTACATTATCATTGCAATGTATTTATTATCACAATTACTTACACTATATATAACAGTGTAGAAGTTGAAAAAATATTTTTAGACATATTTTTAACTATTTCATTTAAATTATTATTTTTGAATATATTTTCTACTCATTTTTAATCTAAAATCTTAAAAAAATAATTATAAGTAAAAAATAAATTTTAAATTAACTCAATATTTTTTTAATTAATATTTTTTTATCATTATTTTTATGTGTTAATTTTAAAAGATTAATTATTAATAAAAAATAAGTCTCAAACTAACTTAATATTTATTTTATTGTTATATTATGAGTATAGTAATCTAACGACCAGGTAAAAAACAAACTTTCATTGAGTAGAATAAATATAAAAACTCTATATCCATAACAACCTTAGTGGTCAAAACCGTTCCGTTCCGGCGGAATGGCCAGAACATTCCGGTTCCGGCGAGGAACTGAAACGGTAAGGGGATCAAATTTTTCGTTCGAAATTTCGTTGTGTTTCGGATGGAATAGAATTTCTGGCCGAAATTGGTCAGTTTCGTCCGGTATGGGTGAAACAGTGGGACCCGAAACACCTATTTTTTCAATCACGAAGAAGCTCGAGACACCCATTTTCTCAGAGACAGACACGAAGAAGCTCGACGACTTGAAGCTATAGCCCTGCCCCAGAAGCCATTTTTGAAGAAAGAAGCTCGAAGACTTGAAGCTCAAAACACCCATCTTCTCTGCTTGACTGCTTCTCTTCAACCGTTGAAGGAGGAAGAATACCAGATAGTGTGAGAGAGATTGATAAGAGGTATTTGGGTTTTGTTTGTGTTTGAAGGGTGAGATGTGAAACTGAAAGAGGCGGCTGTGGAGGACTTGAAGCTTCTGTTTGGTTTTGTTTGATATTAGGGATCCATATTGTAAAGAAGAAATAGAGGAGTGGTTGAGATTGAAATTATCAACATTTAGGATTAGTTTCTTTTAGACTTTATTTGTTTCTTTTCTTTTAAGTTTTCTTTATTTGATTTTTTCTCTAATCTTTTTATGTTCTAAGCTACTCTTCCTCTGCTCCTAAAGTTTCCATTATTTTTTGTGTTTTCTGTAAATTACTTACTGAATTAGTATTAAATATTCACAAAGAATAAACAAAACCCAGTGAAATATTACATGTTCTAATCTTTTTATGTTCTAGCCTAGTTTTTTTTTACTTGTTATTTTCTTTGTAGAAATAGTTTTAAAATTAATATTCACAATTAGATTTAAAAATAGAAATAAATATATTGAACTCTAACATCATCATGTTAAATAATAAATAAATTGTTATTGTGACTTTACAGATAAATAAATAATAGTTTTCTTTAAAATGCTAAAACTTGTGTGTTTCATGATGATAGTGCCATTTAATATGATATTTTTGTTGAATTTTAATGTCATTTAATATGATGTTTGTGTTGAATTTTAATGATAATTATGTATTACTTGCAAGTTATATCCTTAATTTAATTTTTTTAATTATATTATTTATAATAAATTTTATAATACTATTTTAGATTACTGGAATTTTTTTCAAAACGGAACACCAGAATACTGAAATATCCTAAATATTCATTTAAAAAAAATCGAAATGACTACCAAATCAGAATTGACAACTATGATAACAACTTATCTTATCTTATCTTACTAAATATAAAACCGAGCAAAAAAACATTTTTGGACAACTCTGTCCTCACCTTATGATTAAAGTTTCTAAACTATCTCCATACTTAATACTAAATTACATGATAGTAATTACTTTTTTAATTAATTAATTAACTGGCATAGTCTTTTATTTTAAGTTAGATACTTAATTTCTCTTTTTACATTATACTTTACAATAGAAATTATCATCAATTGTAACAATATAATACATAATATAAAAAGTAATAAATAGTTCATGAAAGAAAAATTCGAAAACAAATTTGATGAAAGAGGAAAAAAATTTACAATTAAAATCGAGTAAACTGTATTAATTTACATATTAGACAAATTTCATATACATTAAATTAACTTCATAATAAAAATGCATATTAATAAAAATTAAGTTTACATATAGTAAATATTTATAAACATTGAATTCATGTGTAATGCACGTCTCAAAACTAGTAGATAAGAAAAACTTAAATTTTATTATTTTCATCCAATTTTCTAACATTTTAACAAAGATACGTCAGCCGTTAAAAGATTTGATAAAAATGAGCACATTTACCTATTTTGAAATTCATAGAGTAAAATTATAATTCCAAAGTTTACAGATATAAATTTTCAATGAGTGAAAGTTTGTGAACCCATAAAAAATTCCTACATGATGATGGTTTTCCTTTCATTTTCTTAAAATTTGAAAATATTATGTAGTATCACTATGAGTTAGTATTGTATAATGTCTCACTTTAAACATGATAAATAAATATTTAAGATATGAAATAAATTTTATATTGCAAGGTGTATTGGGTGGTCTCACTCAACGTGCATTGCCACGTCATGGTGGTCCTTTTTTTTTTTATAAATTTAGAATTATCAATAAGTTCTTGATAATATAAATATTTTCTTATAAATATAATAAAACAAATAATAAGATTTAAAAAAAAACTCAACTAGGTTAACCCGGTAATCGTACATGTTTAATTTCTATTGTTAGTGGTTAGTAAACATATCCAAAAGGAATGCCAACTCGTTTCTATTTTCAATTACAAAAAATTAATAAACAAATCAAAAGGAAAGTGATGCAAGAGAGAAAATAAGAATTAATTATAATTATAATTTATCTATTTTATTTGCTTGTTTATGTGATTTTTAGGGTTTTATGATTAAAATAAGTACTCGTTATAAGGGTCGTGTATTTTCTAGGAAGGATTTTAGTATATTTCCATTTGCATCATGGTTTCTTAATTCTAGTTTTTCCTAGGTTTCCTAACTTTAGTATTTTATTTTAAGATTTTGTAGCCCTAAAGGCAATTGAGAGAGTTGACTAATAAGAATTTGAGAGTTTCTCTAATTTTTTTCTAAGCTTTCAGTATTCGTGTGTGAATTAACAAAATCTTGATGCCTAATTGACTGGTATACGTGCGCAAATTAACAGTCCCTTAGAATAGTTATTTTCAATTTTCGTGCATGTCTTTCTTGTAGGAGCTTCTATTATATCAGTTAATATCAGAGCCACGTTTATTCCTAGCACACTACTACAAATTTGGCCTTAGATGACGGTGAAAACCGGTCATTATAACTCTATAATGACGGCAGACCACCTGTCATCTATCGGGCTGTCATCTTTACTCTTTTTCAACAAAAACCATCATAATAGGGTGCCATGAAAAGTAATTAGATGACGGGAATCCCCATCACCATAGATGTCGTCAAAAGTAATTAGATGACGGGGAATACCCGTCATCAGTGGTACCGTCAAATTATATAGACATTTTAATTAGCATATGCTAATAGAATGCTAGTGTAATCAGTTTGAGTCCTCATAATAAACTATTGAATATGTCAAGTTCAAGCGTTAACGACTTTGCACACGGTGGGTTGAGATATCTTAATAGAAAATGACGTTACTAGAGTCACATCGAAACAAAAATATGTTATATTATTGTTGTGAGGGCAATGAGTTTCTTGGATGGTACAACCCTGTTGATTAAGTAAATGACATTTTTATCGCGGATAAGGAGAATATGAAGATTTATCAGAACTCAAGGATTTAAAAGAATGTTAAGGATGAGTTGAAACATGTGAAAATTCTCTTTCATGTTTGCATTGGGTGTTTTATATTTCTAACTATGCCTATCATTATCCTAGGTTTCAAGTAGTTTATGGATAAATAATTGGTATGTAACGGAATTTTAATAAAATACTGTGTAATGTTGTTTTGAAATGTATGAATTAATCAAGAATCAATTTGTAATAGAGTTCTTAATATTATATTTATATTCTCATTTGGGTATGTAAAGAATGATATTGTCACTTGTCATATGAGTCCATACAACATAAATGAGGATGAGTTACAAAATTCATATCCATCATCCAATGTTCATAACACATATACATATCCATAATCAAATAACTATTCAGAAACAATTACTTACCGAGTAGTCAATTCTAACTTTGATTTGTTTACTAACAAATCAAATAACTACTCGAGGAAATTAAGTAACCACAAGCAACGACTTGAAACCCTTCAACTAGTTAATTTTAATTTTGATTTGTTTACTGCTAGATCAAATAACTATTTCAGGGGTTTAACTAATTATAAAAAAATTACATGAACTCTTCAAGTAGTGTTTTTACACTACTTGAATGGTTTAAATATTTTTTTCATATGCAAACCTACATCTCATACACAAAAGAGATTGATTATATAAAATATATTTTACTGCATGCCAATATACAAAATACGTACAATATCTATATAAAATAGATACAATATCCATATAAAAGAGATTGATAAATTAAATAAAAACATTTAAATAAGGGGAAACAACTTTATGTGGTTGGATGTGATTCACATGCATGTGAGTGAGGATAGCTCTTGGCAAGTATAGTTTGATGGTATATTCAGTGATGTGCTTCCTGTACCATTGAAAATAAACTGAAGCACCAATTTTTCTCCCATGAAAAAGGTTGGAGTGGAGAAGATGAAGTTTGAATCATAAAAAAAGAAGATAAAAGATAAACAAAGGAGGAGGAAGAAGCTCGATGATGCAAAAGTGGTGGAAAATATGAAGTTGTGATGATGTAGTTGTGATAGATGCATTACAGAATGTACATAAAAATTTCATTGATTAGACTAAACTAAAAAACTATCTTTAAATTGAATTGCATTTTGGTAATTCTTTTAGTAAATTAGTTGGAATTGGTAGATTCGGAACGTAAATTCTTAATTTTAGAAAATATGTACATTTTTTCTTAATTTCAAAGGATATATTTATCCAAATAACCTAAAGAATAGCAATATGATTGAAGATATATTATATAAGAAATCCAAAAAATCATGAATTCTGTAACTACAAAACCAACTAAACTGGGTTTATGAGATTGAATGTAAGTGAATTTCTTGTGTTTTTACAATTATTTTCAAAGAATAACAGTACGCTAACCGGTCGTTTGATATGATTGAAAGTAAAGAATTTTCATAATAAGATTGTATGAAAGTAAAATGTCTGAAAACTTAAGATTATATTTTTTGTATATATAAACAATATTTTGATAAAGTGTTGAAATGATATATTTTTTTAGTACTTTTGAAATATACCCAGGATAAATTGTGAGAATAAATAAAATAAAGTTGAGCATTTTAGGAAGAAGAAAGTGAAGAAGATGCCCAAAATTAAAATTCTAAAAAATTGGCAGTTTTAAATAGCATTTAAAGGAAGAGAATTGAATATTCCAGTAATCAAATACCCTTCAATTTTTCTGCAACCAAACATT
The DNA here is from genome assembly GCA_003255025.1 of Datisca glomerata. NCBI lineage: Eukaryota > Viridiplantae > Streptophyta > Magnoliopsida > Cucurbitales > Datiscaceae > Datisca > Datisca glomerata. The sequence continues at coordinate 46,560 of QANY01013576.1, forward strand.
AGTTTCTACGTCTCTACTATATTAAAAAAGGCTTGAAAGAATAAATTTTTGATTTCCCATTTCATCTTTTAAGCCCCATTGAATATACTATAAATATAATTTTTTTATTTAATTTCTTTATATTTCTATGCACTAATTATTCTTTTAATAATACTTTACAATTTTGATAATTTATATTATTTGAAATATGAAGGATCATGATTTTAGAGATATATTTATATCACGAGCATTCTTTTAGTTAATAACAATAATTTGTCTCTGTCTGCAAGAACTTTTTGTGCGTTGGTATATCATGAACACACTTAAGTATTTGTTTATGGTTTTTTTAATTTTATAATAGTGTAATAATTTTCAATTTTCATTATCCATTGTAAAGTATTCTTTTTAATAAAGTTACGTTATAAATTCTAAAGGAAATGAGAAAATATGACTCAAACCCATGACTTCTAGAGTATGAGTGTGGGGGCTTAACCACTTGCGTCAACTCAGCTTGTCTATGTCAAAGTAGTTTGTGAGATTGAATTATGTCTTCATAAATAAATCTTTTTATTAGTTTCTTTTCATGTCATCTTATGATATACATTAGTTTTGGTTGTGCTACTTAAATTAAAAAATTTGTCGATAATCTATCATCTTCAGGTGATACACGACATCTTCAGGTGACGCACGACTTATTCAATTTTTCTTTTTATCTATAATAGATTAATAATAAATATTATTTCCAGCTGATGTACGATATATTAAAATCTTTTTATATTAGGAATAGTTTTATTATAAGATTGAGAAAATAATATATTTTTTCATTGTTATTTTGCTTTTATTTTAGATTTACACTAAGTTTGAAAGCCAATGTATTTCTTTCCATATTATATTAAATTTAAATCATATTTTTTAATTTTAATATACTTCAACACGTGCGCGTCCTTGTTTTTACTAGTTTTCTGAAAATCTTGCTAGACATCCCATACCAAATATGTTGTGATAGTCATACCAAATGTGTTGTGATAGTTACCTTACCTAAAATGTTGCTAAATTCCGTAGGGTGTTAAAGAAAGTGGAGTTGTGGGCTTCTAATTATAAGAAGGCCTCATTTAGGGAAAAATGTCAATTTTGAAAAATAAGTAAGTGAATGGCTGAAAAAGATGCATTTGCAAGAATGATCGGCTTTTTTTTGTAGCTGTAATTTTTTTTTACAAAACTGGAAAATTATATATATAAGTGTATTATGGTATATAAAAATATATCATGAGTATATATTTCTATATTGTGGTATATCTTAATAGTCAATCAATATATTGTAGTATATTTTAATATACCATCAGTATAACGTAGTATATTTTAATATACAATCAGTATATCATAGTATATATGTAATATATTTTTATATACCATCCGGTACCATACTCATTTCCACAATCAAGCCCGTCCTCTTATTCTTCTTCTTCATCTCTCTCAGTGGATTCCCCAATTCTTCATTTTGGAGTTTCATCTTTCTGAAATCAAGCAAGAAAATTAATCTAGAGAACCATAACAATCTCCTCTTATGATTCTTCATCTCTTTCCCCTCTCAATTTATGTGCATTTTTTCACTTATGAAAATGAAAAAGAAGAAAGAGCAGGGGAGGGAGGAGTTCGCCAGCGTTTTCCATCGCCGATAATGGCACAGAGAGCAAGATAGAGAAACAAAGAGAGAATGAGAGAGGGACAGAGGGAGAAGTAGCGAGAACAAGAGACGGAGCAGAAAAAGAGAGAAATGGAGAGGGAGAATGGGGTAAAAAAATCAGTCATTTATGCAGCTGAATTTTTTTTAACTATTTTCTAAAATAGTAAAAAGAAATGGGCTCATTTCCCTAATTTTCCCTTATAAGCAGTGCATAGAGCTAGGCCCGCGTTTGAAAGTTTTTCGGCCTGCGCTTGATATCTTACAGCCAATATGAATAAAGAGTAGCTTGATGCACATAAGTCAGCCTCAGCAACCATCTTGTTGCTGAAAACTCTTTTTAATTTGGAATATAATTTTAAGAAAAAATGATACATAATCATGATATAATTATTGTTTAACCCTTTCTTATTCAGTCTTGAAGTCAGGCTAACAGTTAATTTCAAGTTTATAATGTTGCTTAATTAATAGCTTTTCAGGCTGATAAGACTGAAAATAGTTAATAATTAGTATTGTCAATAGAAGGATCCTCCATTATTTAATGCTTCAAATACTATTTTTGAAATATTAATTAAGTTCATAGTATATAGTGGAAGAAAGATTAATGTTGTTCTCATTAACAAATGATTGCTCAAAGAATCTTCCTCAACTTTAGGAATTTTTATTATAACAAGGAAATAACTGATTTATTGTTAAAAAAAATATTAGTTTTAGTACTTCATATCCAATTACTGGATTTGGTTTTAATTGTAGGAAAAAATAAATTTAGACCAACTTCCTAAATAAAAACTATTATGTTTCATTTTCTACTACTACATAAAAATTAACCAGAAACCCACTTTTCAGATTACCAAAATCTAGACTAATAGACACATTATTTTATATATAAGCATGTGTTCGCAACCCAATATTTTATATTGGAGAGATGATCAATTAGAGTATAAAAAATATAATACTATATATTCTGATTCTAATATAAACTGTTTTTTACTTAAACTATCTTTATTGATATGCTCAGGGACAAAAGGCCTAAGATTCTATATAACAAAGCGAAGATAAAAAACATTTTTATGAATGCGTAACTGTAACATCTTATGTCGATGATATAATTAAACATGAATGATAGTTGAAATCTTTAACATGAATTCTCTTATTAACTTTATAAATTAAATGTGTGTTTATATTTTCATGGTATGTCAAATAAAAAATACCTATCTTTCTCTTATGACAAATATAATGTAGTCTGCATTGTGTGTGGAATAGTTCATTTTCAACATAATATATAAAAACTGAATGTGAAAGACATTTGATGGTTTGATTTTGATTTTACAAATGATATGTGAAACTGATGAAGTCTAGTCTAAGGGGAGTTGAATACTATTGCTTTAGAATAAAGAAAAACCTAATTGAAGAGCTTTCTCAAAATGCGCACAAAAGTTAAGGAAGAAACCATTAATCTAATCTCCAACCTTGTATTCTTTAATTAGAATAATGTCATATAAAAACAGAAGTTAGTAGCAAATTGTGGTGGGGGACCTCGGACTTAATCATGCTTATTAGATGAAATTAATTACTTTTATTGTGTCCGGTTGACGTGATTCCATTGGTCGATAATGTTATCGTTTATTGTAATAACCAATGAAAGTTGTGATTAATTTAATCCGAAAGACGACAAGTTTGCACCAGTCATTAGGCTCCATTTGCTCTAGATAATTATTTGTTTAAAGATGCTAAATATTTAAATAATAATGTTATTTAAGAAGGGATCAAAGTTACGCTAAGATTATGTATAAGTTTCCCACGTTTGAAATCTAAATTCAAACCACAGTATGGGTTTCAATTCTTCTATATTTGATACTAATTATTTGGTAATTAAATTTTGGTCAATTTGACAAATTTGATGCTGGTTTTAAACCTTGATTGACTAGGACAAAATTGAGGCCTAAGAAAAAGGACATAAAGGCTATTGACAAATTGTTAAAGTCTTTCATTTTACATGATTTAGGGACTTCTAATTATTTTTTCAAATCTTAAAACTCGTGTATTCGAGTCATATTTTCTCATTCTTTTTTTATAATTTATAATGTAACTTTGATAAAAAAAATTACTTTTCAAATCACCTATCTTTCATGTCATTCTAATTGATTTAATATTTCTAATTGCATCCATCCTGTGTTGTTGGATGCTATCGTCTCAATTTTTATCATGTTTCATTTTATATATAAATACAATAATCATGCTGAATAATAATATCACTATAATCCTAGTTAATATATCCCCATGATTTTAGTGAAATTACAAAAGTAAAAAAAAATACTCTTCTCCATTTAATTTATAAGTGAAGTCAAGTAGTATATGTGAACACTTAGAATTAAAACCAAAAGTTTCACAAAAAAAACACACGAACAAATACACATTTATAAATTTCAAATTTTTTAAAAGTCTCTTTTGTTGTAGCTATTAAAGTCACGTGGAAATAATCTTGGTAAATAAAAAAACCCTGGAAAAAGAAAATAAGATTTATAAAAAATCATTCACATGGAAAAAACAAAACAAAACATGGACAGTATAAGTGCTGATGGAGAGTTTATGTACATCAAAACCAAACAAGAAACGAACTGTGGAACATGATTAGATTCCTCTTAGTCTTGACATAATAATTTATTAGACTAACAGGTTTGGTAATAATAAAATATGGTTAATAAACTAAAGGTTATGCGCTAATCAAAATTGTTATAGTAAAGTTTTATCTCCACGTGATCTGATTTTCATTTTACATATTTCTCATTCCCCTTTCCATGTGATGGAGGAAAAAAATTCACCCTAGACTTATGAATGGTATCCATAAGTGGTCCCTTTCATAAATTAATATGAAACTGAGTGGAAAGACTCTTCAGATAAAAAAATTAGGCTGACCCCTAAACTTTTTTTTAATGAAATGCATCTTTCTTCTCGGGAAGAAAATACTGAGTTACCCCCACGCTGGACCCTGACCTTGAAAAAAATTTCTACTAGATCTTGGTTACTAACTTTAACTTAACAACACAATTTACTTTGGAGATGGTAAATACAAGTCAGCCACATTCAATTACCTTAAGTGACTTAACATCCTCCTCTCAAGTTTGAGGATGATGTAACCATTGTGAGTTTGTTCTTAAGAGACTTATACCCATCAACAAATGTGTTTTGGTGAGCACATCAGCTATGTCTGATAATAGGATGGTACATATCTAACATGTAAGTTCTTGGTTATAAGTTTTTCACTTATGAAATAAAGATGTATTTCAATATGTTTTGATATAGCAGACTAGATTTGTTGCAAGAGAAGCATCATTCATGTTATCACACTAAATAATGGAGGCAGTTTGTGTGAAGTATGTAACTCAAACACTAATGAATGAAGCTAGAGGATTGCAACACTGTTGGCTAAAGCTCTATAGTCTCTTTTTATGCTAGGCCTTGATACAACATTTTACTTTTTAAAAGACCATGATATCAAAGAACCATTAAAATAAATTGCATAACCCTAAATTGACCTTCTATCATCCACATTGATTGCCCAATCTGCATCAAAATATCCTTCTAGAATCATGTGAGCTCCATCAAATGCCTTTTGAATAACGAAGCATTCTTTTACAAGCCTACCAATGGAGAATAGTGGACTGTTGCATGACTTAGTTTAATAACTAAGTGAGAAATATCTGGTCTAGTAAGAGTAAGGTATTGGAGAGCAACAATTATGCTCCTATACAATGTGATATCAGAAAATAGGTCTCTTTCATGAATGACAGCTTCACAGATGCACTAGCAGGAGTAGATGATGGTTTGGCACCATTCCTTTTTGTCTTCTTGAGTAAATATGATACATAATTAGCTAAGTTCCGTAAATTTCAAAACCTAGGAAATAATGAATATTCCCTAGATCCTTTAAAGAAAAATTCTTATTGAGATATTTTGATAAAGGCAACAATATACTGAGTGTCATTACGAGAGAGCAAAATATAGTTAACATAGATTAGTGAAATAACTAGTTGAGTGAGTAAACTTTCGATTGGTCATACCAGACTCTAAGAGCTTGCTTAAGTCCATATAGAACCTTTTTAACAGACAAACATGATGAGGTTTTGGAATATCAGAAAAACTAGAAAATTGTGACATGAATACTGCTTCATTTAACATGTCATTGAGAAATACATTATTCACATCTAGTTAGTTGTCTAGTTAGCCAACCAAATGGGGCATCAAGAGCTAAAACCACCCTAAATGTATTTGGGTTGGCAACAAGGCTCAAAGTCTCATAAAAATCAATCCCTCGGATAACTCTTTTGCCACGAACTTGTTTAATAGCTTTGAAAAGTTCCATCAGAATTCATCTTCACTTTGAACACCCATTTATTACCTATCAAATTCAAATTGAGATGATAAGGTACTGATTCCCAAGTTTCATTTTCGAGCAATGCATTGCATTCCTCTACCATTACCTTTTTAAGTTTGGATTAAGTAAAGCGTCCTTTACAGATTGAGGTTCAAATGGTAAAACATAAACTTGTAAATGATGTTTTGTGGCATTGTAGGTTTTAGATTTTAAAATTCATTCATAGACCTTGTAATCAGAGAATGGATAGAAATTGAATGATGTGGGGTGGAAATGGGACGTGTTTCTAGTTTAGGAGGTCGGGATATAGTAGTGGGCTGATGATGGTTGGATATCTTGTTAGAAACATGTATATTGATGGGGAAGGTACATAAAGTAGGTTTTATGGAGCTTGTTGGTGAACTTGACGGTGGTGCTATAGTGGCAGACACGACATGATTTAGAGATCTTGAATATGAATTTGTCATGGTATTTTGTTGGATAATAGTGGAAGTATGATGCTCAGAAGTTATAAACGAAAGTACAAAATTAACTGTCGAGCTAGGACATAATTTCTTTAATGACATTGTTGGACTATTTGTAAACAAAAACACAAAAAGAAACATAGTTTCATTGAAAAAGAACATTTCTAGCAATATTAGCAATTGAACTTGTACATCAGTCTATGCTTGCCAATGATCTTACTTGATGAAGCCCTCTCAAATCTTGAGTGGTGTGATGGTGGGTATCATTTCTTCAAATTCTTATTTGCATTATTGGAGTGGCCACATTTCTATTATGTTGCAATCGTGAAACTTATTGAATCAAGAAGGAATGTAGCATGACTATATAGTGTAAGGATGAAATATGATTGCATGACACGTTGTTTGCAATGTGATTGCATTCTTTACATTTGAAGCTTGTAATATGTTATAGTCATGAGCCTTTTGGATCAAGTACGATCATAATGAGACCATTCAATGTAGAGATACAATGTGGCAATGATGTCATGATGGCATTCGATCATGGAGCTGTTGTTGGTGCCAAAAAAGGGCACCTATAGTGGGCGAATGCATTATTCACGGTATGGAGAAAAGAAGTCCCCCATCTCCCATTACCATTAGAAATCTTACCAAAGTAGTGTCTGGGTGGCGAGAATGGATGGATTACCTCTTTTTCATTCCTAAATATATTATAGTTCTAAAGAAAGTGGTCATACACAAGGTGTTAATTGTGAGTTCGTGGCTTACTATTTTTCGTGACTTTACAAAAATACCAATTTTACTATCACGATGGAGCAGACAATCTAATACTTTTGTCACCACTTGGAGGGAGTTCACCCCCACACTTTAGGATGTATATTTCATGTTGCGCCACTTTCTTTAGTGATCATGATATTACTCCAACAGAGAACAAGTTTGATGTCAAAACCATAGCGGATATTCTTCTGAGTGGTCTATCTAAATCTCACAAGAAGCCTACTGCATGGAAGTATAGCAAACACACCACCGTAAAGAAAGGAGTGAAGCAGTCAGAATTACAAACATGCCCATACTTTGGGAATAAGAGAAGGTGGAACCAACTGCCTCATTGTTCGATGCCAGTCACGGTACATACTTCAAGGTGATTCCATTGCCCATTATATTCATTGCATTGTTAGTGTGCCATGTTGCGTGTGAACCATCATGGTATTGCCGAAGCTTCCTCATTGTACGTATTTATGTCATTTTGTCACTTCTTACTTCAAATTGAACATATGTTTGTTTCAATGTCAAAGGATTTTCCTTCAAGATGATGAATAGTCGTGTGCTTTTGATGGAAGCTAGATTGACAATAAGATGGAAAGTCACTTTTGCTCCTACATTCTTGAGCAATCTACATTACCTTTTTGATATGGTTCACCCCTAGGTGTGTGGCTTCATGAGTAAAAGTTTCAATTTATCCAGAGTTTGATCACCCGCCTCGAGCATGGTCATGAAGTTATGCTCATAAAGCAGTCGATTTTCCAAGGATCAATGACATATTTAGGTACTTCAAGCATCATTCTGATGAATAACTTATGGCCTATGTCCTATAAGGACACCGACCTTAGTGGGAATTGTCTGATGGAAGAGCAAATCGCTATGGCTATTCTGACCTATTTCACACTTTTTATCATATTTGAACCTGAAGGAGGGAAGGCCAATAATCATTTTATAGTACTTGTTACCAATGTAATAAAGTCGCTTGGCAATTTGGTTTCGATCAAGGCTTCTGAAAGTATCTCACCTTCCTCTACTATCTCGAATCGTGAAGACATGTAGGAGAAATTTGATGGTAAAATGGCAATCCTTCATTGATTCAACACTAAAGACATCAGCGAAGATAGAAATTTTTAAAAGTGACTTGACATTGCATGCCGCAAATCCCCTACCACAAATATTCTGATGTGAATTGAGTAGATCAATTATCATATTGGCTGATTGTATTGTCTCTACATTTTCAAAATAACTAAGGCTGTATGTAGTGATAATGGTATTAATTTCATTCTTAAAGACTATTACTTATCTAAAGGCATGATCCATCAAACTAGTTGTGTAGGCGTCATTGTACCCACTATGCAATGCACCTTCGGCGTGATTGCTCCCACTATGCAATGCGTCTTCAGCGCCTTTGTATAAGAAGTAAAGGGAGTGTTACTTTGACGTCAAGGGGATGCTATTATAGGTATGATCTAGTCTCAATAAATAAAAAATATGGACTAAGAACGCGGAGGTTACGATCTGAAGAGTGCATGTCGAGCACTTTGAGCTAGCTTCTAGAAGATGACAAAATGCTCTTGGGAGAATGAAGTTAGAGAGAATTCTTCAAGTATAATGAGTAGGGAAATACAAAGTGAATCTAAATGTAAAAAGAAGTCCTTGATAATGCAGGGGAAGGCCTCTATTTATAGAGAGTTTCTAGGCATGCTCTACTTTAACTAATCCTTTGACTAGTTGGCAGTGAACCATACATAATGACATCTCAACAAACTTGGTGAGGTGGCAGCATCTAGTCATCTCTTACTATAACCATAGTCGCGTGGACTAGGGTATCTACATGGAAGATTCTCATGTAGCTAATACCTTTCAGATTGTGCCATGTTTCATGTACAATGACTGTACTCAAAGAAGGAATATTATGGAGAACGCGCCACATCGACGAGATATTCATCCAGGACCCCTCCTGGAGGGTGTCCTAACAACTAGATCCCTTTCCAAAATGAAAAGACGACACATCCATGGCCCTCAAAGAAGCCATATTAATGAAGTGATGTCATTACCAATACAACGTAATATCATCCCGATCATATCAGATCACAACCTCCAAGATGTTCTCAGTTAAAGAACCAAATTAATTCTTTATCACTTGACTTAGTAATTACGAGGAGATGAACAAATGTATAGAACGAATAAATAGTACAATATACGTTTATCTAGGTGGGTCACTGCCGTGGATTGAACAATTATGTTGAAAAGTCAAAGATGACACTTCACAGTAGTTCATATTAGCGATCACATGACACTGTGGCAAGTTAAATTTATAACGATCAATCATGTGAGTGACTGGGGTACACCCATGTACAATAACCATCATGAAATTCAACGAACATAATATTATCTTTGGTTTGTTTGAAAATACTAATAACATTCTTTTTAATTCTTTTTAAAAGGAAATTTCTTTGAAAACATAGTATAGGAACCAATGTGAGTAGTTGGTAGTTACTTATAATTCCCAACAACTAATCTTTTATTACCATTATATTCTCATGCAATGCTAAAATTAGACAAGCCATGTGTTACATGATTAGATGCACTACTATTTACATACCACCTCATGGGTTGGAATGTAGGCAACATGTGTTGCCATAAAAACTGAAGGGCTTAAGGATTATTATTGTCAAATAGACCATTATTGTTCTGCTGTTCATTAGAAAAATTCCTACCAAATCTATAACTGTAAATTGTAGCAGTATTATTATTTCTTCCATAAATTTGACAAATCATACGACTGTTTCCTCTTTCAAATCATCGACCTCCTCTACATCCATTAAATCCTTGTCAAAAGTTTTCTTTATTTCCACCATTTAACACTCTATTATTTCAACTATTGCAAGAACTTTTTTTGTTTTCTTGTTCATATTACCATTACTTTTAGCAATATCAGTATCACATAATCAAAATACTCACTCATAGATTTTGTACCTTTTATAGCTTCTTGAATCTTGAATTTCAATTGCATGACCTGAGCTTTTAACAGACTTGCATAACTTCTTTTAAGAGCTTACCAAACTTCTTTAAAAAAGTTTGGTAGTGAAGAACATGTCCTAAAAACCTTTAAGTCATTGAGGATCTGATCCAGCTTAGTAGTAGCTGATCATTTCATCACCAGGTTATGTATTCTAGATTTGCCTATCCTTTCTCTGTATTTTGAGACGGTCATCTCTTAATACAAAAACGATTGCCATTTAAATCATGACCAATAAAATATGGTATGATTTGTGAGGTCCATCGGAGATAATTTCTGCTATCAAGTCTTGATGATAGCAAGACTTAATGAGTTAGCAAAAGACTTGCAGTCTTCTTACTCTTGATCCCTCAATGTTGATTTGTGAACCAAAATCCATGATGTTAGTCTTCAAGCTTTGATACCAAGAAATAATCGAATCTTGAAGAAGAATTCTTGAATATTTTAGATTGAATTATTTGTAATAGTCTAACTTGTACAATTGTAGACTTCCCATATATACAAATAAACCATTAACACACCTCACTAACACATTATTTCTAAAAAACTAACTCTTAACTATAAGGACTTGTGACCACAACCTTAGAAGTAACTATCTTTAACTTAACAACACAATTTACTTTGGAGAATAGTAAATATAAGTCAACCACATTTAGTTACCTTGAGTATCTTAAGACATAACGACACCGATGATTATAAATTAGAGTTATTATCCTCATTATTAGTTCTAATATAATATATGTTTTTAAGAAAAAATAAAAGAGGAACACATGTGATTCAGTGATAGTTTGAGTCATTGTCATCTTCTTAATTATCATATAATTTCACGTGTTATATGAAAAAAGTACTAGACATTTTTTAAAACTTTTGCAATTAATAAGAGTAAATTGGTGAATAGTTTCTCTATTTAATTTAGTAGCAAGGTGGAAGATTTATATAAAAATTTATACCATATAGATCCTATTATAGTGCCTAAAATTAACTTAGAATCTTAACAAGAATGGTGACAAATTAATAAGGCAATATACAATGTTTACTTTCCTATTTTACTTGATTGTCTTCAATATTCCCCCTTAAGTTGGAATGTATGTTAATGATACCCAACTTGCTGTGTAATGCCTCAAATTGTGATGTGCTCGAATCCTTAGTGAACAAGTTTGCAATTTGATTGTAGACCCTCATATGTGATGTTCTGATCAAGCTCTCTTGAATCTTTTCACTGACTAAGTGACAATCAGTTTCAATATGTTTTGTTCTTTCATGAAAGATTGGATTCAAGGCAATGTGTAAAGTTACTTGGTCATCACAAAACAACATGACTGGATGATGATGTCTAATTCCTAAGTCCTTCAATACACTCTTCAGCCAAGTAACTTCACTGCACGTAGTAGCCATAGAGTGGTACTCTACATTAATAGTAGATCGAGCCACCGTAGTCTGCTTCTTCATTTCCCTGGAAATGGGTGATTGTCCAAGAAATATGCAATACCTTATGATAGACCTTCTTGCATCTTTGTAGCGTGCCCAATCTGCATCATAAAATGCTTTCAATTGGATTGTGCTTGCTGATGATAGTAGGATACCTTATCCGGGCATTTACTTCAAGTATCTAAGAACTCTATGCGCTGTCTTAAGATATAGTACATGAGATTTATCCATAAATTGACTCAAAACATGGATGAGATAGACCAAATCTGGTCTAGTAATGATCAAGTATATCAATCTTCCCCCAAGGCACTTGTATGATGAATGATCACTCAAAGGATCTTCAAGAGATTGGGTAAGAAACAAGTTATGTTCTGTAGGAAACCTTGCCACTTTAGCTCCAATAAATCCAACATCTTTTAGTCTCTCTAAAGCATAATTCCTTTCGGAGAGAGAAATTCCTTTCAAGGACCTTACCAATTCTATACCCAAGAAGTATTAGAGCTGTCCAAGATCCAATAATATGTTGTAGATTGTTGTTGCCAAAATCACATCATCAAAATACACAAGAATTCCATGAAGTTATCTTTATGAGATCGAATCAATAATGAATAATCTTCCTTTGATTGCCGAAAACCATCTCTCTTGAGGGTTGAAGAAAGTTTCAGAAAACCACTGCCTAGAAGCTTGTTTTAAGCCATGTAATGATTTGTTAAGTTTGCATACTTGAGTCTCCCCCTTTCATCCAAATCAAGGAGGTAGTGATATGCATATATCTTCATCAAGATCACCATGTAAGAACGCATTGTTGACATTAAGTTGGTGGAGATGCCATCGTTGAATGGCAGAAATATTAAGTAAAAAATGCACAGTTACCAAGTTAGAAATTGGTGCAAAAGTCTCTTGATAATCAATCCCTTAATCTGACTATATCCTTCGACCACCAAACGAGCCTTGTGTCACTCTATGGTGCCATCAAATTTTTGCTTTACTTTGTATACCTATTTACATCCTATGGGTTTCTTGCCAGTTGGAAAAGACATAAGTGTCCATGTGTGGTTTATTGGAGAGCTTGAATTTCATTATACATGGTTATGTGCCATTTAGGATCTTCCATGACATGTAAGAAACTAGTTGGTTCTTTTGTAATGGTTAATGAGGTGGTAAAAATTTGTTGTGAGGTGGATAACCGATCAAAGGAAAGAATTTTAGATAAATTATATGGTGTACATGATTGGGACCACGCTAGAGACAGATGATTGGCCAGGCGGGGACGGGAGGGTTGCTTTTGCATGAAAATTTTGAAGGAAATTAAGTCGTTTGATTAGTCTTATGGATTGATGACATAGGGAAAGTGTTGGATAGGATAAAGTCATGGAGTGATTACTGATAGATTACATTCTGTACAGTGTACTTCTATTTAGCTTTAGTATGCTTTCTGTCAAGGTTAACAACTTTAGTTAGTTTCTGTTAGCTGTTAGCTTATGGTTAATGTTAGTTGGTTTGTACAATTATTCTCTTGAAGCTTTCCTATGTCTATTTATTGGCATCTTATGTAACTTGGAAATGTTATTGTAGATATCACTTTATCTTCAATCTCTCTCTCTCATTCTCTTTCTCATTTCTGCATTTTCGCGTAATGGTGCATTGCATAATCGTGTACTGCTTCATGGTATCAAAGCTAGCTAAGACACGCGTTTTAAATGGCTAACTCATCCTCTTCTTTTTTCTTCATCTACATCTTCTTCTCCATCTTTACATATATTTCTTCTTGCAAATACCTGTAACCTGATTTCTATCAGGCTTGATTCCAACAATTATGCTCTTTGGAGATATCAGATTTCTTCTATTCATAAAGCTCACAATCTTTGTGGCTTTGTTGATGGCTACACACCTTGCCCAAATCATTTTCTCACCAATGACAAAGGTGAAGAAATCAAGACTATTGATCCAAATTTTCAGACATGGATTTCATAAAATCAGGCATTAGTAACTCTTATTAATGCAACACTTTCATCCTCTACATTATCTTCTGTTGTTGGCTCAAACACTTCCAATGAAGTTTGGCCAATTCTTGAGAAGCGTTTCTCCTCCCTCACCAGATCCAATATGCTACAACTTAAAAGAGATCTCCAATCCCTCACAAAGAATGGGACTAAAGGTATTGATATCTACATACAAAGAATTAAAGAAGTCAGGGATAAACTTTCTACTGTTTTAGTACAAATTGATGATGAAAATATATTTCTTTACACTATCAACGTTATGCCATCTGACTTTGCTACATTCCAAATAAGCATCAGAACTAGATTATAACCTATTGTTTTCCTCCGTGAGAATTTTTAATGTTAGTACCAATCCAGGGTGATCTGAATGGTGAAGATACAGTAGGTTATTGAGGTTATTAAGTTCGGATGCAATGCTCAATTGAGTTGGTTGTTTTGGGCTGTTCTCAACTCCCATGGTGATGGCTAGGATTTGAAAGTTTATTTAGGTTTTCAGGAATGTTGCTTTGATCCCATAACAAGTGAGTAAATTGGTGAGTAATTTCTCTATTCATTTAGTAGCAAGGCGGCATATTTTTATATACAAATTAATACAATTTAGATCTTATTCCAAATTGGCTTAGAATATCAACAACATATATTTTGACAGTTTATGGTTCCAAATTCTCAAAACTATAGTTGGTAATTATTACTAATATGTGGAAGATTTAACGAATTTGGTGATTATAGTTGGTGATTATATGCTTGCTCTATTGGGACTATGAAGTGAGGTGAGAATTAAGCTAGACTGTGAGAGAATTTCTAGTTTGAACAAGATTTGATAAATATTGACAAAGAATATGTATTTTAATTGACATTGAATATGTACATGTGAGAGCCTATTTATAGGCTTATAATAACCTACAATATGAGATATATAGTGCAGTACAAAATGTAGTACAACTGTATGTGGTCAAACATCAGTTTAGACACACATGAGTCTATAAATGTTAATAGCCCCTTCAACTTGAGTTTGTATACTCAATCTCTAAAGCGTCTAGGAGGATTAGTCTTGGTAAATATGTATGTAATCTGATCACCTAAGGTAATTGAAAGAAGTTGAATGGTTCCTCGAGATACATGTTGACGAATAAAGTGGCCATCAATCTCTATATATTTAGCACATTCGTGAAAAACATCATTATATGCAATTTGAATCACACTCTGATTATCACAACGAAGGATTGTAGTAGTATAGTGGAAAGCACCCATATCCTCAAGTAACCAACGAAGCTAGAGAAGTTCTTGAGAAGCATCTACCAAAGCACGATATTCTACCCCAGTACTTGATCTAGAAGTAACAGACTGCTTCTTACTTCAGCAAGATATCAGAGAATCTCTTAAGAAGAAATAAAATCCAGTAGTTGACCATCTGTCAATAGGATCACCTGCCCAATCAACGTCATTGTCAGCATATACATGAAGTTCAAAAGAGCTCTTTGTTGAGAAGTGTAGACCATGAAATAAAATGCCTTTCACATAATGTAGTATATAAAAGACTACTGCATAATGAGTAGAGTGTGGAGCAGAGAGAAATTGACTATCCATATGAATTGCATGAGCAATATCAGGTCCGGTGATAGTTAAATAAACAAGACTTCCCACTAATTGTCGATAGAGTGTTACATCATGGAGTGGTGAACCATCAATAGGATTGAGCTGAACATTTAGTTATAGAGGAGATGAGTTGATTGCTCTCTTACTTGAGTTGAACGACGTAGAAGGAAACATAGTAGGATCCTCAGTTGGTGCAGAGACTTCAGATAAGCCTGGAGTTGATGCATGACTGTCTGTAGAGAGATCAGAAGGTGCATGAATAACTCTAGAGAGATTAGAAGTTGGTGAGACATGAGCTTCCTCAGGAAAGAGTTCTATGGAAGAGTTGGTAAAGTACGCGGTCACAGATGACGTTGAGAACTGAAACTTTGTCATTGAGGAAAAAAATTTATGTTCCCAAAATATGACATTATTAAAAACACAAAGACAATTTGAAATGGGATCTTATCACCAATATCTCTGATGTTCAATTCTATATCTTAGGTGTGCTCATGGTTCAAGTTTTATGCATTCATGTGGTTGAAGGAGAACAAAACATGCACTACCAAAGGTTTTTCAAGAGTTGTAATCAGGACGAGTGTTGTGGAGATGTTCAAAAGGAGTCTGATTCAAAATTATTTTAGAAGGAACATGATGTATAGTATAGACAGTTTTTAAAGCAGCATCCCTCGAAAATTTTCAGGACATGAGGCATAAATGAGTAAGGCCCTAGTAGTTTCTAGAATGTGCCTATATATTTGTTCAGCTCTTCCATTTTGTCAAGAAGTGCCTGGACAATAATGTTGAATGATAATACCATAGGAGCGAAGAAAACCTAAAAACTTAGTATGTCTATATTCCATAGCATTGTCAATACAAAATTTTTTTTATGGAACTAAAGAATTGTATTTGTATCATGTTAGCAAACTCAAAGTAAATTTCACAAAACTCAGACCTACTACGCATAAGATATAACCATGTGAACCTAGAGTAGTCATACAACTATGACAAAGTATTATGATCCTCCCATAGTATCTGTAGGAGCAGGTCCCCATATATTAGAGTGAATTAAATCAAAAGGAGCAGAAGAGGTTGAGTCACTACTATCAAAAGGGTTAGCATATTATTTTGCAAGATGACAAGATATGCAATCAAATTTCTCATAATTTATAAGACCTAATTGACCGTTATAGATTAAAGAACATAAACAATTAATTAAAGCATGACCTAAGCAAGGATGTCAAAGACTTAAAGTAAGAGTGGAAGTTGTAGAAGCAGTTTTATGAATATGAGAGGGAGGTTGGTGAGGAAGGCAAAGTTAACTATCTCAATTCGACCTATCCCAAGTGTCTTCCTAGACTGCAGATACTGCACACGACAACCAGGATTAATAAAGATAACATCAACTCCTAATTCAACCAATTGACTGACAAACACGAGATTTAAAGTGAGCTTGGGAAAAAATAAGTAGTAGAAAGAGATAGATTAAATGAAGATATCTGACCAATATGAATGATATGCATTAGTGAGCCATCAGTTGTGAAGATGGGAGGTATATGTGAACCTGATTCTTTTGTTACAAATAAGCTGGAATAAGAAGTCATGTGAGTACAACAAGAAAATTTAAGAAACCAAGAGGAACTACCTGATGTAGCAGACAAACCACTAACAGATTTATAACTGGAGTTAGAGAGAATTTGTTAGAGGATAGACTCAAGATCTTTCACAGAAATAGAAACAGTATGTGAACTAGAAATATCATTGGAGGCAGCAGTAGGAAGATGACTGATCATAGGCTTGGACTGATACTTTAGACCTGATGTGTCTATACCGAGTCGATTGTGGAACAATCTATATGGATTTATAGGATAATGCTCTGTAGAAGGACCTCTAATGGCAAGTACAATGTAAAGATCCAAACAATTCAATTAATTTATTTAGTGATTCTATCAGTCAGACGGGTTAAACAAATGTTGAGATGAACTGGCAGGAAAAAATGGACTGACAAGAAAAGAAATGGGCTACCAGAGATAGAGAATCGACAGGTTAGGTGCGGCTAAAAAAATAATAATATGATAGAATCATTGTACGCTGGAAAAAAATGTTGTGGCTGAATAATAATAGAAAGAATGGAGTGAAAGTAATAGAAGTATGGGCTAAGAGATGCTGGTAATCGATCAAAAGCTGGTCGGGTGAGGGTCGGGTGAAGAACCCACTTGTCAGATCTGATTTCTGTAAAAAAGTGTCGGCGAGTGGCGGCGGTTCCCGGTGGCTATGGCGATTGGGTTTTTGACAGATTTCTCAAAAAAATATTCTGAGCACGTTGGAGCAAGTTTTTGTATCTCCAAATGACTTTGTTTTTCGTGGATATGAGTTTATGGTAGAGCAGAACCGACAACGACGACTAGGATGAGGTGGCAATAGAGAGAGGTTGTAGAGACCAGTTTTGCTTTGATACCATGATATATATTGACAAAGAATAAGTATTTCAATTGATATCAAATATGCACATATGAGAGTCTATTTATAGACTTACAATTACATACAGTACGAGGTATGTAGTGCAGTACGAGATATGTACAGCAACTGTAAGTGGTCAAACATCAATCCGGATAGATATGAGTCTATAAATGTTAACATGATTGAAAATTTTCGTTAAAACTTAACTAAAGAATTCCTGGTTTAGTAAAATTCTTGTATTATAGAAATAAAATGTTTTTATTTCCACATCCAGCATTGATCATCACACGGCCGTGCAACTTCAAATTAAATCTATCTCTCTCTAGATATAAGGTCACCAAAAACGATAAGTCAATAAGGACTTGTTTAAAAGAGAGGCAATGGATGATGTCTTTTGATATATATTAACAGCAAATCGTTTACTTTAGGTATCATAATTATGTTAATCTAAACAAAGACTTGAAGAGCCAAAGCCTCCCCCGTCGTTGTCATCTTGAGGTTATTTTTAATTTCCCAATTATATATTCTTTAATGTTTAAAAAACATTAAAATTTTAATAATGGACCATTAAAACAGCTTTTTCTGTAACATCAAACCTTTGAACTAGTACTTAATTATCTATTAATTATTAAGAGGTTGATTGAATCTGTTATATTTAAGTACTACTTGCTTACTTCAAGGGTCGTGTGGCTCTTAATCATGGGCTAAAACCAGCACAAAAGCTAAGCTTTCTCTGTAAAATAAACCGCCCTTGTGCCCATCGAATACCCACCCAACTTGAAAGATGGGTGTGTTTGCTTTTTCGGGATTGAGTGTGACATTAGAATCGGATCATATCCTGATATCGTATCACGATGAATGTTATGAAAGTTAAATCATCAATTATCTTAAAAGTTTAAACTATGCGTTACAATAAATTTATATATTTGATTTAGTTGTTAACATTGCATCACATATTGGGTTGAATTATTTTAATGGTCCTAAACCTGAAAATTCAATTTTATAAACAGAGATGAAGATTCTTATTGCGAGGCCAGAGAGTTTGAAAACATGACCTCCCGATCTTATGATCATAGTAAGAAAATGGGAAAATATAATATATCCACTTTAGCTATATACTAAGGTTGTAACCTCTATAATTTTTAGGTTTTTTGATAAGCAAAACATTAAAAATTTCAAAATGTTGAAATTTCAACATTCCATTATATCATTGTTTCAGGCCGTAGGTAGCTTTCTTTAATCTACATACCATGGACGGGTGCGTTGCTTTCTCGTGTCCTGGAGGAAGGGACATATATACTTCTTCCAGATTTCCTTGGAGGAATGCGTTTTTTACATCCATTTGATATAGTTCCCAGCTGAGGTTGGTAGTAACGGATAGTAATACTCAGATCGTGTTCATTTTTGCTACTGGAGCGAACGTTTCCTGGTAATCTACTCCATATGTCTGAGTAAAGCACTTGGCGACTAGTCGGGCTTTATATATTTCGATAGTGCCGTTGCTGTTGTATTTGGTCTTGTAGACCCATTTACATCCTACAGGTTTTTTCCCGTTGGGTAGTGAGATTATATCCCAAGTGTCATTCTTTTCCAAGGCTAGAAGTTCTTCATTCATCGCCTTTCTCCATTTGGGGTCGAGTTGGGCTTCTTGATAGGTCTTTGGCTCAACTGTTTCATCAATTTTGCCCAAGTATGCCCTGTGGATATTAGAGATTTTATCATAAGATATGAAATTTTGAATAGGGTATAGAACCTGATGGGACACGTAGTCTTTTAATCTTGCTGGGGGTTGAGTTTACCGTGTTGACCTTCTTACGATTACTGCTTCATCAGTGACAGCTGCCTCATCAGTTGCTCCCCCTGAGGTAGTTGTCTCAGGCGCGATTGATGCAGTATCATGTTCCTGTCTTATGATATCGGAGGAAATAATACTGTTAGGTAGCAGAAATGTTTGGTGGTGGTTATGGTTGTCGGGGTCCTTTGGGTAATAGGAATCTAGTTCTAAAAATTGTACATCGCATGAGATGTAGAGTTTATGGTTTATTGGGTCGTAGCACTTATACCTCTTTTTCTCAGCGGAATACCCCAAAAATAGGGTTTTGACTGAGGTTTTGTCCAATTTATCAAGTCTTGGAATGTGTACGAAGCATGTACATCTGAATACTTGTATATGATCTAGGTTAATTTTCTTACCATTGAGAATTTCTAGAGGGCTTTTCAGATGCAATTTTACACTGGGTAACCGATTGATGAGGTAGGTTGCTGTGAGTATAGCATCGGACCAGTATCTTTTGGGTACGTTGTTTTGGAGGAGGAGAGACCTAGTCATTTCAAGAAGGTGTCGATTTTTGCGTTCTGAGACATCATTTTGTTGTGGGGTGTGGATACATGTGGTTTGATGTCGTATACCCTTTTGTTTAAAAAACTCAAAAAGGTGTTGTTAGTATACTTGGTTCCATTGTCAGACCTAAAGATTTTTATGGTTGTTTCAAATTGAGTTTCAACTAAATTGTTGAACTCTTTAAAACGACTAAAAACTTCATTTTTTTATTTCAAAAGATATAACCATGTGGTGCGAGAGAAATCATCATAAATGTAACAAAGTATTTGAATTTATTATATGAATCAACTGGGGCGGGTCCCCAAACATCAGAATAAATTAATTCAAAACATCGTTTTGTCGTACTACTAGATAGTGGAAAGGGTAACCTGGTTTGTTTTGAGAGTTTGCAGACTGAGCAACTGGTAGAGTCTGAATTACAACCGAGTAATTTGTTTAGGATTTTTTCGGAGGGATGACCGAATCTCCAATGTAATATTTTGTCTCTTTGTACTATACTGGAGGTGGAAATGCATGTTTTGTCTGTATCTTCTTAGTAGTACAGACCGTTTCTAAATTTTCCTTCACCAATCTTCCTCCTGGTGACTCGATCCTGAAAAATTACTTTGTCTGGTAAAAAAGTAACATTGCAGTTTAAGTATTTGGTTATTTTACTGACGGATAGGAGATTGGAGTTAAAATTGGGTACACAAAGTACGTTGTTAATGGTTTTTGTGAAGAGTGTGGTGGACCCTATGCAAAAAATTGGAACTTTATTTCCATTGGCTACCGTCACGTGTTGTGGTTTTTCTAATTTAGTGAGACTGTGTAGATTTTTTGTGTTATGAGTCATGTGGTATGATGCACCAGAGTCTATTATCCAGTGTTCTAAGTTATGACAAAAAATTGCAGATTTAGAATTATAATTGACAGTATTGCAAATAGATGAACCTGAGGTATCGCGTAAAAATTCTCCGAATTGTTTTAGCAGTGTAGCCATCTGTGCTTTGTTGTCTGTGTGCAGATCTCCTTTAACGGATCTAGATCTTTCCATTTCCTCCATTCGATCGGGTCGGTACCCATTACTCGAACCAGGTCCATCTGTCATGTGGACTCTGCGGTCTCGGTCAGGTCATGACCCGTAACCCACTCCGCTGAAGCCCTCGGTATAAAAGGGGAATGTCTTCGCGGAGCCCCCTTGCTCGTCACTCTTCGCGCAGCCCCCTCGCTCGTCATTCCCGCGCTCCTTCTGAAACTTTCTCTGGTTCTGCCGGAGATGAGGGTGCAGGTTCCGGCACTGGTCGTGGGTGCGCCCTTCCTTTCGGCAGTGGCTACACTTCATCGGCTCGCCTGGCTGTCTGTGGTGCCTTCCCCCTTCCCTAGGATTAGGGTTTCGGAGGGAGCCGTGGGTCGCCATGGCTAGTGCCTCCGCCTCGTCATCTCTGGTACTCATCACTCGTCGTCTGGTTTCTTCTCTTTGAATCATGGCTGAGACCGTGGTAAAAGTTGGCTTCTCTGTCGACATCAAGATCTGAGCCCGGAACGCCTCGTAGCTTGAGTCGAGAGCCGTCAAGAAATGGAACACCATATCTTGCTCAGCCCGCTCTTGGAGTTCCTTCAGGTTAGTGGTCATTGTTCTTAGGGTTTCAAGTTCTTTGAACTTAGATTTTAAAAACTCAGTTAACTCCGGTACTGATCTGTCCCCCTGTTTTGCTTGGGAGATCTCTCATTTAAGTTCAAAGACTTGCACAAAATTGTTTTGTTCACAATAATTGCTCCGGATTTCTTCTCAAAGTTCCTGTCCTGTTTCACAAAAACAAAAGATTTCACTGAGTTTTGGGTCTATTGAATTAGTTATCCAGGTCATTACCTGGCTGTCCACGATGTCCCATTCCTCTGAGTTTCGGTCTGGTCTTGGCTTACTATCGTCCATGAAAACCAGTATGCCTCTTCCTTTCAGGCTCACCCGAGCCGTCCTGGCCCACGGTATGTAGTTGTGGCCAGTGAGTAGGATGGAGGTCAGTCTGGGATTGGTGTCGTGGTGGTGAAGCTGGCCGGAGGTTGATGGTTCTGCCATACTGTTGTATGTTTTGGTTCTCAGAATCACTGCTCTGATACCATATATAAATGATGAACCTTTAGGGTTCTGATCTTTAAGGAAAGATGATGAGCCTCTGGTTCTGATTTCTTATTGAATAATACTGATGCTTTACAATGAGTAAGTGATGTATAAATACATATAATCTCTAACGGTTTCCTATGATCTCCAACGGATGCCTACTGATGCCTGTGATCGTTTTTTACCAGAAATGGTTAGACACCCACTGTGTTTGGTGAAAGTCTCTGTTCTTCTTCCCTCTTTTGCCTATGATGAAGATTTTCTTCTGAGGCTGTAATTTCTGCTTCTCTTTCTTCAACAATTATACATGCGATTGTGACCTAATTTTCATTGATGCCATTTCATGTTGTCGTTTATTGATAGAATAGAAGGGAGAAATAATATTCTGCTAGTGCACAATAAGGACAACTCTTATATCTTCTTGAGAAAATGTGAACTTACACATTTCTCACGTGTGTTACTAACAAGTTTTTTTTAACTGAAATTAGATTTTCTTGAGAAAATTTAATGTCTTAATTGTTAAAAGGGTAAAAGCTTAACCTTCAAATATAGTTTAAGGTTGTAAAATGTATTATTTGTTCCAAATTAAACTTCAATTTTGCTCTGGATTGTAATGGTAATGCATGAGACACCACGTCAAGATGAAATTTGAATCTTCTTAATATATTCTTCTTGATTTATAGGTGCATTTTTATAGTAACAATTGTTTGACGTCTTGTGTGAATGATAGATATCCCCTGTAGTAAGTTGACTGTAATGAGAAAGAAAGAAAGGAGAAGAAAGAGAAAATGAGAGAATATGATTCTTGAATGAATCTTGGAGAGAGAGAAGCCAACTTACTTTAATACTCAATGAAGTAAGGGTTTATCTATTTATATCAAACACATGTACAAATGATTTATTAGTTAAGAACAAGGATCAATCTTAGCTGATATTCACAACTTAGTACATGTGATAGTAAGGGGTTGTTTCACCAGCTGATATACACAATTACTCTCTAACTAGAGTTAGTTAAGTTTTATCTAGTTTCTTAGGAGTACTTAGCTTATCATCCCCCATCATTCTTAAGGGGGATAGTAACACCTTGAGCTTATCTTTGAGGTACTGAAATAGTGCAATTGACAGAGGTTTGGTAAGTAAGTCAACAACTTGATCTATTGAGAGAATAAATCTCACTGCCAAAGGCGATTGCAATACCTTATCTCTAACAAAGCTCACATAAAGATCTATGTGCATTCTTCTAGCATATAAAACAAGGTTTGAAGTCAAAGCCAAGGCACTAACATTATCATACCACAACACTAGTTTGGACGAATAAGAAGAGATCCCCAATTCTGTCAGTAAACTTCAAAACCACTGAACTTCAGCTATAGCATTTTCTAGTGACTTATATTCACTCTTTGTACTTGATCTTGGGATATTTTTATGTTTCATAGAATACCATGACATTAAGTTTCCTCTAAGAAATATAAGATAGTCACAAGTGGACTTCTATCATCTATGTCTCATGCCTAATCTGAGCCTGAAAAAGCTTGAATGTCAAAAGAAGAGGAAGATCTCAGAAGTAGGCCTTCGTTTAGAGTGCCTTTTAGATAACTTAGAACCCTTTTGCAAGCTTGCCAATGAGCCATAGTAGGTTTGTGTATAAATTGACTTAATTTGTTAACTATGAACCCAATACCTAATCTAGTGATACCTAAACACTGAAGTGCACCTATGTTTTTTCTGTACAAAGTAACATCCAGTTACAGCTCACCTTCATTCAGGGAGAGTTTGACAGTAGAGCTTGCTGGTGAATAGGATGGTTTTGCACAATCCATGTTATCCCTTCTAAGAAAATCAATAATGTACCTTCTTTATGTTAAATGAAAACCAACATTGCTTATGTGGACTTCAACTCCTAGAAAGTAGTGAATGGATCCAAGGTCTTTTAGAGAGACGGTTGAGTTTGGAGCCTGAATTGGCCAACTAACTAGCTCTTCATTGCTTCCTGTTAATAAAATGTCATCTACATACACCAGCACAAACACCACATTGTTACATTTGTAATAGAAGAATAGAGAAGTATCTGATTTGGAATCGATGAACCCCCAACTGAGCAAAGTAATTCTTAGCATATCATACCAGGCTCTAGGTGCCTGCTACAACCCATATAAAGTTTTTATGAGCTTACAAACATGCTGAGGCCTAGATGGTTCTATAAAGCCTTCAGGTTGTAACATAAACATTGATTCTTCAATCATTCCGTTAAGAAATGTATTGTTGACATCTTCCTCACATCCCATCCAATCACTAGAGTAATATGTAATATTATTCTCACTGCAATGGGTTTAATGACATGGATGAAAGTCTCAATGTAGTCTATGCCAAGTGTTTGATGGAAGACTTTGCTACTAACCTTACTTTGTATCTTTGTAGGCTTGCATCAAGATTAATTTCGACTTACTAATTCCCAATTGTTGTTCTTTATTAAGGCATTGTACTCCTCAATCATGGCTTGATGACAGTTGGGATCAATAAGAGCCTGTTTTACGATGTTTGGTTTTGCTGGTATGGATTAGGTAGCAAAAAGGTGTTTTGTTGCTGTGTAGGCTTTGGATTTTGATATGGTTATCATAGGGTGATTTGGTTGAGTGACGATATTTATGTTTTGGTTAATGGGTCGGTCTATGATGAGATTTTCAGAGATAAAAGGAAATTGGTCAGATAAAGGGAGATTTCCCGCAACATTGTTAGTGT
Organism: Datisca glomerata; assembly: GCA_003255025.1. Classification (NCBI taxonomy): domain Eukaryota; kingdom Viridiplantae; phylum Streptophyta; class Magnoliopsida; order Cucurbitales; family Datiscaceae; genus Datisca; species Datisca glomerata. The sequence goes on from QANY01013576.1 coordinate 71,484, forward strand.
TCAAAGCATAGATAATTGCATTATTAGAAGTATCATGAGAACTTATATTAGATAAGGATAGGGTACTATAAGAGACCTGAGAAGATGAATTTTAATATAGATGACTTGAGATAGTATCCTGAGTTGTGTTATTTATAGAAACAAAAATGGTTTGTATAGTAGAGACAACCGGAGGTGAGCTAGTTGAACTTGAAGTAGTTTTAGCAGGTTTATTGAACATAGTTGCATAAGGGAAGATAGATTCATTTGAAAATAATATTTCTTGAAATGTAAACTCTACCAGAGTTATGTAAGCATTTATGATCCTCATTGTTAGATGAGTAACATAGAAAGATGCATAAATCAAAGTGAAAGGTAAGTTTATGAGTATTATATGGCATTAAGTGTGGGAAACATGTACATCCAAAGGGATTTAAGGTTTATAGTATGGAATTTGGTGAAAAAGTTACTAATAGGATGATTTGTATCCTAAAACAGGTGTGATAAGCCTGTTTATCAGGTAAGTAAAAGTATGAAAGGCTTCCCACCAATATTTTAAGGGTACTTGAGCTTGAGAAAGAAGAATTAAGCGTGTCTCAACTATGTGCCTATGTTTTCTCTCAATTTTCTATTTGTTGGTGTATATGTGGGCAAGGATGTCAGAATTGGATCCCGTGAGAGAGTAAAATTTTAAGAAATGATCTGAATTCTCCCCCCAATGTGATTGAACTATTTGAGTGCTGTAATCCAGCTGTTTTTCTGTAAACTTTTTAAATATAATGAAGGTTTGGAGGGTTTTAGACTGATAAGTTTGATTGACACAGTTGGTTAAGTTTTCACACCCATAATCTAGAGGTCATGGATTCGAGTCATATTCCCCCATTCTCCTTAGAATTTGTAATGTAATTTGACAAAAAGGTTGTAGACTTGGATTTGAGAGGGAAAATCCAAGAATACCTGCTATAGTCATCTAAGAAGTTACTGTGGTACCTAAATTCTTGATATGAAGGTATCGAAAAAGGGCCCCATGGACCCGTAAAGATGGGTTCTAATGGTTTTTTCGACTTTGTGTGAACAAAGGGAATGGAAGCATATGGTTTTTGCCTTTTTTTTATAGGCTATGCAGAAATCATGTGTTTGTTTTTTAATTTGGCAATTGCTTAGTTGTAAAACCTTATCTTGGATTTTGGATTATGGATGCCTCAACTTTATGTGTCAAACATCTATCTCATTTATGATATTAGTGTTATAAGCTACTGGTTTACACTAATTTTATGGAGAAATATCAGAAACAGATGACAAAAAATGATTCAGAAATTGAGACTTACGCTTTTTATTGAGTAATGAATAAAAATCTGATACATCATGCATTACATTTTTTTTCTGCTAGAATTACATAAAGAAATAGCAGAAACATCAAAAGTTTCAACATGATTATTGAATGCATAATCACGACTTCTCACATCAGAATTACAAATTTTATTTGTAACAGGTAATTGGTCCACTTGACCCAAGAAATATCAGCAGGTACATTCCATCTTTAAGAATCCCTTATAAAAAAAGTGTTCCCATGGTTGTGTCCTTCACAAAATATGAATTAGCATGAAATTCTATAAGCACATTATTGTCTTGTGAAAGCTTTGAAACATAACTAGGTTCTTTTTAATTTTCGATACTCTAAGTATGCAATCAAGTTTTAGGGAGTGTTCTTTAGAAAGTAACCATACAGAACCTATATGGGTGATAAAGAGGTGTCTTACCATTGCCAACTGCCAACCTTTCTTTTCCAATGTATTCTTGAGCTAAAGACAAGTTCCCAAGCTCAAAAGTGACATGGTTTATGGTTGCACTATCAGCATACCATGAACAATCATTTACTGAATCAAGTGACTTCATGTAAGCTGAGGGTGAAGCCATGAATGCTGATGTAGTGTCATAAAGGTTGCAAGTCCACTATTACCATACTGTGATTGTTGCCCTTTATTATTTGCACTCTTTTCATATATATAGTAATAGACTGCTGCTGGATGCCCTGGTCTTGCACACACTTGATAGATAACTCTGCTAAAATTTATGCCACCTCTCTTGTTCTGCATATTTCCTCTGTTACCTTGATTTGAGTATTGATTGCCTCTCCCAATGAATATGTTCACATTTTGCTGAAAATTCTTTTTAGGCATGCTTGTCGATCATGTTAACACTCATATTGATATGGCTCTCATTAATTGTAAGTTGTCTTTCTGACCTGCTTTCATGTCAAATTAAAAGTTATTGAACTTTTTCTACACTCAATTCTCCTGGTCTTGATGTTACACTAACTATTATATGATCAAATTCAGTGCCTAATCCATTTAAGACATGAAGCATCAAGTCCTGATCACTTACTAGTTGGCATGTAGCAACCAATCCATCTGCTATACCTCTAACTTTGTCATAGTATCCTAATATGGTGAGGTTCTACTTCGTGCAATTCTGAAGAGAGTGCTCAAGTTGCATTAATTTGGCCCTTCATTGGCTTGCAAAGTATCTCTCTAAAGACCTTCATACTTAAGTCGATGTATTATATTATGTCACAGTGCTTAGAACTCTTTCATTCATCCAAAGCCAACTTAACACCAGTTGGTCTTTCCTCATCCATGCCCTATAATTAGGGTTTTCTTCACCATTGGTTAGCTTCTTGTTTGGTCTTTGTGTTAAGACAAACACAATTCCATCAAGATCATATGTTCTATCTATAGCAAGAATGACTTAGGATCTCCATAGTACATAATTTTCTCTGTCAAGTTTGATAGATACTGAGCTGCTCAAATTGTTGTGAAAAAGTTTTACAATCCTACATTTATGCTCGAGGTTGCACCACCAATTATCGTATTATTGTTTGTTGTATTGGATGTCATCGAACGTTAATTCTCTTTGTGACTCATGAAACTATGTGAAGGACAGATATCCTTTGTATTAAGTTGACTGTAATAAGAAAGAAAGAAGAAGAAAAAGAGAAAGAGAGAATATGATTCTTGAAAGAATCTTGGAAAGGGAGAAGCCAACTTTCTTCAATACTTAATGAAGTAAGTGGTTATCTATTTATATCAAACACATGTACAAAAGACATTAGCTAATATTCATAACCTAGTACACGCGATAGTAAATGGTTGTGTTTACTAGCTGATACGCACAACTAACTCTCTGACGAAAGTTAGTTAAGTTTTAAAAAAATTACATGAAATAGACAAGTTTAGAAGGTTGATATGAAATAGCCCTTTTTTCTTAGGAAAATAGCAGATTTGGTGCTGCCACATCACCGGATTTTTTCTCTATGTTTAGTGTGGACAGATTTGCCCTATATAACGATTTCCTGTTATTGATTGTGTGAGACTATTGTAATTAATTAAAAGATTTTACCGATTTTTGTATTAATTCTATTTTTTATTTCAAAATTATATATTTATCCTTATCTTATCATTAATTCGCTACATATATGGATTGTTGGTTAAGGAAAATCTTTTTTCAATCATTGTATTTTTTTGTTATTTCTGATCTTTTAGCTATTTTCAATTTTTAGAGTTTCTTTGATTGTTATTTTCAACCATCTATTCGCAAGCAACTTATTTTTCAGCATTCATTCGTATTTTGAACCAGAAAATCACTCATTAACTATCAAAGTAGTTTTAAAGAAAAGAAAGCAGACATATTTCACCAATTGAATGTCATTGCCTAAACTTCAATTATTACAGATTTGACCAACGTTGACATCGACAAACCTCCATTGACACCCACTTAAAACATAACCATTGATGGTAAAATGTAACTCCATTGACGAGAGATAACTCCATTGACTAGAGAAATTCCATTGACGGCAAAGGTAAATAATATTTTCTCTATGGATTGACTACTAGTTTACCTTGTTTTACCTATTTGCCGTCAATGGTTATATTCAGGTGGGCGTCAATGTGGGTTTACCGACGTCAATGGCGGTCTGAGGAAGATGGAGAGTTTTAGATGATTTTTTTATTCTTTAGTTTTGATTATGTTTGATTGACAATTTTTTTTACCGTAATTAAGATAGTTTCATTAACCGTAGTTTAAATTTTTACCTTTTCAATTTTTTCCTGAAATATCATAGGTGGATTTCAAAACTTGAATTAGTTTCGTTTAATATAGGAGATTGAGATTGGTTTACCTAATGGTTGAGAGAGAGACGAGATTTTTAAATTTTCAAAAATTTAAGTTTTTTTTGGAAAGTCTGATTGATATTTAGTTTCAATTAATCATAGTTTTTATTTTTTAAGTATATCATTAATTGCGGTTTAGGGGAGGCGAAATATATTGAATTCTTAAAATTTTCAATTTTATAATATATTTAGATTGATTTCGTATTAATCCAATTTGTTTGTTTCCTTAATTATAGGGTATATAAAATTAGTATATCAATAACTTTTATTTGATTTATCCGAATTAATAAATTTGTTTCTTTTTATAGATGAATGGTATTTTGATCTAAAATTATTGACCGTTTAAAAAATCTATAATTTACCTATAGATCTAGAAACTCTGCTATTACTTAAAACACACCACCTAAACTTGTCTATAGTACAAAATTTCTTGCTTAGAAGTCCTTAGCTTATCATCTTGAATGATATATTTTCATCAGCTACAGTGATTAAGTTAAATTAAGAAAAGTAAATAATAGGGAAAAGGCATTCCTTCTCTTTCTTTTGGAAAGGCTATTGAAGTTATAATTATCTTAATAATTAAACCTGAAGGTAATAATTAAAGCTGCCTATATCTTAAATTTTTTATACTACTCCACTGATAAGATACCTGAGTTTATCTGAATTTTTTCTCAATCTAACAACGTTCTTTTCAAGATAAAAAATAACTTTACAAACACTATATTTCATTATACATATTTTACTCTTGATTGTTTGTCACTTTTTAAAGTCCCATCATCAAATCACTATTTCTTAAACAGAAGAATATAACATAATGTCCTAATTTATTTAATTTCTACAATATATATATACATATAAATACATTTATAAAATTGGAGTATAGTTTATTCCAAAGTATATAATTATGTTCTCAGTTGCCTTTTGTCATTGCCAGTTATATAATATGCATTGCTTTAAGTTAAATTAATTAATTATTATTTATTTAATGACTTATTTTAACTTGCAAAGTCTACACGCAGAGATTTATATATGTATATATATTTGACACAATTATACATAAAGATATCCATAAATAGCCATTGACCTTGTGATATCCATAAAAAATTGAGTTTCTGTATGTTTTTGTAAATTCCTTATTTATTCTTATCTTTTTAGTTCAAACTAAAGAAACAAGACCATAATAAGCCAAGGCATGAGATGAGTGTTGTTTTTTAATATTTATTTTGGAGAGAATAATAAAGGAAACCACATTGACAGTACTGGAAAATTCTGAGGCTAGCTAAATGAATCTGACAATCAAAATTAAGAAATAAAAATTAATTTGAAGAAGTGATTGAAAAAAGTTTAAACATGAACTAAATAATATTTCTATATTAATTTCTGTTTGATTAATTGTTAATCATAATATAAGTACTGTTATTGTGCTAGGAATAGGAAACCAAGACGAAGTAGAAGATCCTCAGGCAGTCCTTTCACAAACCATCATTTACTCTTTCTAAAAAAAAAAAACGTAAATAAATATTATACTAAGTAGTACTAACAATGAAAATAATACTACTTCTCTTGTGAAGAAGCAATGGTACTCTACAACTATACTCATTTACGTCAGTAAATGAGTATTAAATCACTCAGTATTTTGTGATTACGAGAAATATAAGATTGAATTAGACATATTAAATGCTAAGTACTCAATAATTAACAGAAATATAAGCGTTTCTCTCCTAACAGTTACCCTTGCATAAGATTGGATTTGGACATTCAACTTCGCACAATTTGAAGAATAAAATAATAAAGAAAACAAATTCTCAAATAAAATTAAAAAAGAACAAAGCCCCTTAATATTTTATATGTATTGTTTTATATAACTTTATATTGTTTGTGGGATTCCTCCATATGCAACTTTTCTGTCTCTCTCTCTCTGTGTCTTCTTCCTCAGCCCCTATGATCCTTTCCCCTGTTCTCCGTTCTCTCTCTGACTCTCTCCTTTTTGTTTAATATTCCTTCTAGGGTTTGAATTATAGGGTTCTCATTTTCTCCAATACCCATATAATATTACAGTCGCTTAAATTTTATTTCTTTTTTTTTAATAAAAAAATAAAATGACCTTTTAATTATTATATACTTTAATTTTCTTTTGTTTCTCTGTTCCTCCCCTCTCCCTAAATTAAGCTTCTTTCTCTGTGTGTATGGCTGGCTTAGACTTAGGCTCAGCTTCTCGCTTTGTTCACCAACTTCAACAACAACGCCCTGACCTCCACCTACAAAGACCACCGGACACTGACGATGACTCGAACCACAACCATAACCACTTCTCCGGTCACGACCATGATCACGACCCCCACCAAGGCCTCCACCTTATCACTTCAAACGCCGGTCCAGGCGACATCGTGGCTCGTCGTCCCCGTGGTCGCCCTCCAGGATCCAAAAACAAACCTAAACCGCCCGTCATCATTACGCGCGAGAGCGCTAACACTTTACGGGCACACATCCTCGAGGTGACGAGCGGTTGCGACGTGTTTGAGTCCGTGGCTACGTACGCGAGGAAGCGTCAAAGAGGGATCTGCATTTTGAGCGGGAGCGGAACTGTCACCAACGTTAGCTTACGTCAACCGGCGGCAGCCGGCGCTATTGTCACGCTCCATGGGAGGTTTGAGATACTGTCCTTGTCGGGATCATTCTTGCCTCCTCCTGCCCCGCCCGGTGCAACCAGCTTGACGATATTCCTAGCTGGTGGACAAGGGCAGGTCGTGGGAGGGAATGTGGTCGGTGCTTTGATCGCGTCCGGGCCGGTCATCGTTATTGCCTCATCGTTTACTAACGTTGCGTACGAAAGGTTGCCGTTAGATGAGGAAGAGGCTATGCAGCAGCCATCAAGTGAAGGTGGCGGAGGGGGAGGCGGGGGCGGGAATAACCCGTTTCCTGACCCATCTTCGGGGCTGCCGTTCTTTAATCTGCCGTTGAACATGGGGAATCAGAATCAGCTACCGGTAGATGGATGGGGTGGAAACTCAGGAGGGAGAGGATCATATTGATTGGTTTCGTCGATTTTGATCAGTCACCCAAAGGTAATTAGGAGAGAATCCTTTTTGGATTCAGTTTAATTTTAATCACTCTTCTTCTCATTCTCTTTTCTTAGTTAAAAAAGTGAAAAAAAAAAACAAAATTAGTTTCTTGGAATGATCTGTCTGTTCAGTTGTTGTTGTAGATTTTGTCTTTCTGATAATTTCTCTCTGAGAGTGTCTCTTCCTTTGTGGCGTTTAAATGAATCTATTTTCTTAACACAACTTTCTCTCCATCTGTTGCTTTATAAAATGGCCACTACAAATTTTATATGAAGAAATTGTTATTTTACAATTAATTGCTTTAGTTTAATCAAATTACTCAAATAAAATTAGTACTTTTCAAGAAAATTAATTAAGTGTGTATATTATATGCTTCTCTGCTTTGTTTAATTAACTATGTAATTTTGTATCCTTTTTTTGTTTATTTCAGGAGATGGATGATTAACCAATTAGTTATAGTTTAATAAAGAGAGAGCAAAAACAATGATTTTAATTTGTTTGATTGATGAATTCGAATATATATAGATCTCTCTCAAGTAATTAAATTACTAATTTTTGTAAGAACAAGACATCTAGGGTAGTTAAATGGATACTCCTTTTGATAATTTCCTAGTATTTTTGTAAGACACGACCATGATATGTTTAATTAAAAAAACAAACTGATTGAAAAAAATATATATAATCGTCACACTAAATTTGGATAAGTTATTAAATAGAGGAGTATATTTTGAAAGATTAAAACATAGATTTTCGAGGATAAAAATAAAAATAAAAGCCTAAATATATCTACAACTTGATCAGGATTGAGGTGCTCACCCACCTCATCAAACACACATCTCTCTTCTTTGGATAAGAAAAGTGGCTTTCTTAGAAGAAATTGGAGCCTGATTTTACCTATTTGTTTTAGCAATATGATGTGGTTTTCTTAATCCTTTAATTTATAATTATTGGGAAAACTATATTAGCAAATAATTTCTTGTTTTTAAACTTAGATTAAGAGTGGAATTGATTTGTTTGTAATAACAAGAATAAAAAACTCTAAAAAGATTCAATTTATAGCTAATTTCTACTTTCTATTGGGAGTTTCTTCAAATCCTTGATTGTAATTTAGAATGAACGCAAAAGCGAAATGCTTTTCCAAATTATATAATTGATGACCATAGGATCATCCGACTTTGACGACGATTTGAAGAGTTTGTTTATATAATTGATGACCATAAGATCAGCCTACTTTTCTAGAGACAATTTTGAAGAGCTTGTTTATATATAAATATCTTCTTCGAAGATAGATGCTGTAAGGAAGCAAATTTACATAGAACTAACTGTCTGCACATGTTTATATACATATAGATTGACGGTTGTTTTGATTTTATAGACTGTCCTCAACTATCATTTCCTTCTTGTGATTTTTATTTTCTAATTTGTGTTCATATAATTCATGCACTAATAGAATAGCACAAAAAGATTTAATGATTAACCTCTTAAGAACTAATTAAATTGCCAACATTAATTAATTAAGCCACTCCATTTACAGATATAGAAAAGGGGCAAAGAAAAACACATGTGCATGCACATTTTGCTTACCTTAATCATTGTGTCCATTCCATGGTAACTCATTAAGGTTAATATTACTTAGGTATATCATACTAGCTAAAATCTAAATAAAAGCTTCTATCATGAAATTAGTGCCAAATATTAGAGAAAATAGACTTTGAATTTATGCAATTCTACATATGAGCACACAATATAAGCTTTTTATTAATCAGATCATTTCACTCTTTTATTCATCTTAATTATAGTATAAAAAAGAAGAGTATACGCTTGATATATAATTATATGTATGATATTACCATGTTCTCTCTTTAATTTCTTAATTTATGATCTACATTACATGACAAGCATTTGGATTTTCATCACTAAATAGTTGTGGAGCATAGACATAGTGGATAAAGTATGGAGCATTGCTATCTTTAGTTTTAACTTCTACTATCTTTATGTCTTCCTTAATCACCACAGCCTTAGTTGATTCACTGGCTTTCTCCTTCTCCTTCTCCTTCTCCTTCTCCTTCCCCTCATTCTCTTTCTTCTTGTCCGGCTTCTCTACCTTCGGATCGCCTTTCTCTTTTTCTTTCTTTTCTTCCTTTTCTCTCTTCTCTGATATTAAAGTCACCTTGTCTGCGTGTTTGTGCAACTTCTTTCGTAGGTATGCTATTAGTTTATCCGGTTCAATTGTTCCGTCCACGGTGATAGTTTTTGCTTTCATGTCCGTCTTAACATTGTGTATACCTACATACATACAATGTCATTCAAAAAACTTAAATATATAACTCATTTGTGATAAACAATATATAGAAATCTTTGGAATGGTTAGAATGTTTGTCTACCTTTGTGCAATAGCAGCTTCTTCTTTAGATCTTGCTCACATTTTGTACAATGCATGTAAACCTTGGCCGATATTGTGCGGAAAATTAGCTATAAAAAACCATTCAATTTACTTTACTTCAATTCTTGAGTTTCGATCGACAGGAGTAGTAAAAAGATTGAATTTTTTAGTGGATATATATCTTAGTCATGCATTTAACATATTCATCATGTGGCAGATGTGTGTGTATGGGCACAATTTATTTTGTTCATGATTTGACAAGAAAATAAAATAATTAACGTCCGATATTATTCATCACGTATTATATCAAGAGTTATTTTTTAATGTTATATATATAACAGAAGATCACACTCCAAAATTAATTTCTCTATAACCTAATCATTAGTTTTGAATGCGATCATGATGAACATGAATTTTTGTTCATTTATCAGCTAGGGAGCATTCTGAAGAAAGGCGAGAAGCTAAAGCTGCAGTTTTCTTTTATCTTATCTTATATATAAATATGTCCATCATCAAATCATTTGTAGGGTGGTTATTAAACTTGAGTATATATGTACATGGGGTTGTTCATAATCAGTGACCATTAATTACAAAAAAAATTAAAAAAATTAACTTCAAATAGATTTGAGCATTATTATGTACTGAATAATTAATTACCCTCTGGAAATATTGTGTAGAGTCTCAGATTAATTATTTCTTAATGTTCAATTAGGAAGATGATTATATCTAACTACATACTCTTAGCCACATTTCTCTCCAAACTCATTCATAATATCTCATTTCTAATAATTAACCAACATTAGATCAACTCACTATAACCATCAATGATTTTAATTGTTTGATTTCATGTTTTACTTATTTACTATATAGTTCATGAAACTTATGTTAGAATAAGAAATTATGCAGAAAATAAAATTAGGGGACATGTGTAGAAAAAAAAGGAAAGAAATTGTGAAGGAATTAATTGATTGATAAAGTAGTAAAAGTTCAATTTTTATTCTATTTTTCTTTATCTATCCCAATTCTTTTTTTTTTAAAATCTCTTTTTTTTAGAGTTTATGAGATCCAAATATAACTTAAAACTTTTTGTACCGTAAAACAATGATATTAAACGGATGAACTTTTTTTTGTACCAAAAAAAAATAAATCCAACATGCACTTGAAACTACAAATATCACATAAGAATTAATTAGTGAATGTCAAAAGAAATTAATTATACACTCACTTCTTCCTTCACTTTCTTCTCAGCCACAACCATTTCATTCTCCTTGGGCTTCACTTTTGGTGATATCAATTCAACATTTTTCTTGCTCAATTTCTCTATCCGCTTGTGAATTTTCAACACATCGATTGTTCCCTTAACCTTAATTTCGAATTTCTCCATATCAACTTCAACACTATGTACCCCTGCTCAACATTTGCATAGTTTTCCATATCAACAATTACTTATATGCATAAGAAATTCTACTGTGGTCTGTTTGGTTGTGTGCCGATAAAATTGATGAAAACACAAACGTAATAATGGTTTGAGATCATAATTATTTGAAAACTTTGTATACCTTGGGTTCTCATCAGAGGTTTCTTGATTTCATTCGCACATTCCTGGCAATGAAGGTTAACTTTGTAAACAGCAGTGATCATTTCAACTTTCTCCTTCTCTTTTTTTTCCTCCTTATTTTCAGCCTTCCCTGCCATGTCGGTAACAACCCTCTCAGAGAATAACTCGCGCTTATTTTGAAACCGTAATGAGAGTTTACCGAAAAGCTTCTTGCCAGAAGAGGAAAGGTAGCATCATCTACGGATGCTTGAAAGCCATATAGGGTAGTGTGTGTGTGATGGTAAAGGGAAATATTGATGAGGGTAGTTCAACAGCTAATAGAAATATGTGCATGTATTATGGACTAAATAGTATTTCTATTTTCCTTAGGTAAATTAGATCACTGTCTTCCTTAATTTCAAGTATTTTGACTAAAACAAGTTCAATTCTTGACGTACACTTAATTAGTTGTAGTACTCAACCAAATTCTATATATCTATGGGGCTTACATTTATTTAGCAGTCCAAACAACGTGGCGAATTAACTTTTTCCTACATGTCGTTTATTTGTTGACTAGATTTTCTACTTTTATTGATTCGAAAACTAAATTTAGATCCTGGAAAGCAGGGAAAATAAGTAAGTGAAATTAAAAGTAAATGAAAAGAAATAATTAATTACGTAAAAGACATTCATATTTATCATTATTTTTCTCTACATACTTTACTTAAGTCTTCAACTAATGAAAATACAACTATTGATATTTTTCTTTATTTGCCATACATCTCATCGAAGGAATTCATGAGTGAAAAAGTGTCAGACGGTATGTAGATATATATATATATATATATATATATGACATACAAGTCAAGGGTATATAAGATTACGTAGTTAATAATTAATGTAGTAATCTCATTTTGAATCAAGAATTTAGGGGATATAAAATTAATAGTTGATGTAAATTAGGCCATACTCACTTGTATATACGATTATTAGTTCAATATAGAATTAGTTTATGGAATTGTGGTTAAAATTTACGCACATATGTACAATTGATTTAACATTATTTTAATACAAAGTAGAGTTTTTCATAAAATAACTCATAATTTTGTAAAATATTAAATGAAACAGAAGATTAGCCACAGGCAACAATAACTCAAATACAAAAAGAAATGTTAAGTAATAGGTTAGTTTAGATCTGTTAGTTAGTTATTAGTTTGAGGGTAGTTTAGTCTTTATCTTTTTATAGCCGTTATATCCTTTCATGTATAAATGTTTTTATTTTTCTAACTTTTGAGATTAATGAGTATTCGTGTATTCATGTATTCTTCTTTCCTTCTTGCGGCTCTTCTCTTCTCTTCTTTCAATGTATCTTTTTTCTTTCTTACGGCTCTTCTCTTCTCTTCTTTCAGTGTATCTTTTTAAACACAGTTGATCAAGACTCTTTCTTCTTCATACTAGCTTTCTCTTCATGGTATCAGAGCAGGCTGACTAACGTCTCTCACCATGGTGGACCTCGAAGAAAACCTATCCTTAGAAACTCAGGAAAATGTTGAAACACAGAGTTGGATCCCAACCTAACTCTCAAACCCTGCCTTCATGTTCTTCAACTCGAAGATGTTGCCAATCCTCCTCCCATCACTGCCATTCCAGAACCTACACCTCCCTCTCCTATTTTCTATCTACAACTTGATTTCAATAAGGCTCGATTCGAACAATTTCGATCTTTGGAAATACCAAGTCACAGTAATCTTAAAGGCACATTTGGTATTTGGGTATGTTGATGGCACAATTAAATGTCCATCAAGATTTCTCAAGATTGTCAATGTCGAAGACATATACAATCAGTGGGTTGCTTAGGACCAGGCTCTCATGACCTTAATAACCGTGACACTCTCCCCAATGACCCTTTCATACGTAGTGGGATGCAAGACTTCAAAGGAAGTTTGGGACTCCATCGAAAGGCTTTTCTCCTCAATTTCCAGAACAAATGTTCTGCAACTTAAGTTAGATTTACAATCTATCATGAAGAAGTCCTCTGAGAATATAGATACACATATTCAACAGATCAAGGAAATAAGAGATATGCTTATTATAGTCTCAGTGAATATAGAGACAAGGATACATTGATCTTCACGATTAATGGGATTCCGAGTGAATGTAAGACATCAGAACCTCCATTAGGACAAGGGCAAAACCCTTGTCTCTCGAAGAACTCCATGTTCTCCTCAAGTTTGCAGAATAATTCTTGGAGAGCTAACATAAGGATCTTCATAATCCTTTTCACAATACAACTTTCCTTGCCTTGTACAACAACAGCAAAGGGACAAGCATGGGATGAGGCTTCAGAAATTTTAAAGGTAGGAGAAATAACTCTGGAAGATTTATTTCTAGGAGATGGGCAAGAACATAAAACCGGAACCCTTCCTCCTCCCCATCTGTTCTTGGTGCACCACCAACAAAGAATTCTCAAGTCTCTAACATGAATTCAAATGTTAGCCAAGATGGATACTCCCACTCTCAAAATAGCAAGGATCAATGCCAAATATGCCAAAAGAAGGGATATAATGCCCTGGATTGCTACTATAGGCTAAACTTATCCTACCAAGGCACAAGTCCCTCCAACAACCTATTTGTCATTACAACCCAAAGCCAAGCTATAAATCTTTCAGACCTACATGTATTACTCATTGACATTGTGTGTAACATCCATCTCACACTTTATCTGAGAAATTTAGCTATAAATTCTGAATATAATGGTGATGAGAGCATCTCTGTTGGCAGTGGGCAGTGTTTGCCTATATCTCACGCATGTTCTAGTATTCTTTACACTTCTTCTAAATCTTTTCCTTTGTCACAAGTATTTTGTGTGCTTCAACTTGCCTATAATTTGTTGTCTGTGCAGAAGTTCTACCTAGAGGTGTGTTTATTTTTATGCCTCTCTTTTTTTATCCAGGAAAAGGCCACATGATGAATTTTACATAGAGAGCCATGTGTAAATGGCTTATATCCTATCCCTATCACTCTTCCAAAACCTACTATGGCATATCTTAGCTCCAAGCATTTTTTTTGTCTTTAACATTATAGGTTTGGTCATCCTACTGCTAGTGTTGTTAAACAGATCTTGAATAAGGCTAACATTTATTGTAATGTTACCAATCTGAATAATTATATCTTTATTAGTTGTGTCACTAATAAAATCACCAATTTACCTTTTAATGTCTCTGATTCTCTTTTATCTGTCATACATAGTGATGTGAGGGGACCTACCCCCACAACATTTTGACTTGGTCATAGATACCATGTAATCTCTATTGATGATATGTCAAGTTTCACCTAGTTTATACCTATTGTTGAGAATATGTTTTATACCAAAATAAAAGTTTTTAGGACTGATGAAGGAGGTGAGTACTCACTTTCCAGTCCTATCTTACTGAATATGGCATCATTCACTGAAAGACATGCCCTTATACCCCTAAGTAAAATGGCATTGCTGAGAGAAAACACATGCACTTGGTTAAGACTAGCCTCACCTTGTTGCATCATGCCTCCATGCCTAATAATTTCTAGAGTTTTACTTTTGCAATTGTTGCATATTTGATTAATTGTATGCCTAGTACTGTTTTGCAAAATGCTTCTTCCTTTGATAGATTGTTTGGTAAATATGCCGATTATAGACAACTTAGGGCCTTAAATGTGCTTGTTACCCTAATCTAAGACCCTATATGAAAAATAAATTTCAAAATAAGACTGTGCAATGTTTGTTTTTTGGTTATGCCTTAAACCAAAAGGGCTATTTGTGTTATGATAGGATTCGTAAAAGGTATTATGTTTCTAGGCATGTTTTGTTTGATTAAACAACTTTCCTTTTTGCTCCTTCCTCTTACACTACTAGTCCCTCTTCAACAGGTGATTCACATGCTTCCTCTAAAGTTTATGATTCTCTTTTGCCCTACATTTCCTTCACTATTTCTCCAGGTAATAACATTCATTCTGCTCATATATCTACTGCTTATAACACTGCTGATATTTCTTGTTCTGAACTGTGATCTGTGGCTTAGATTGACATTGAGCTTTAAATTGATATTGTTTTACCGAGTTTGTCTTCTGATTTTGTTTTTGGTGAGCATAATGGTTCTGTCACTGCTACTCCTTACTCAAACACTAGCTTGGATGGTCATTTAGGGTCTCATGTTCAACATGAACTGCCTACTAAAGTTGCTTCTGATCTCCATGTTGATAGACTGGATTCTAGGGCATTTCCTGATATATCATCTAGTTTAACTATTGATTTGCCTGTTTCTAGACCAACCTACACTTCCCAACCCCAAACTCAATATGTTCATCCTATGCAAACTAGGTCCAAGTCAGGTATCTCCAAAAAGAAAGCTTTACTTGCGTTCTGGTACTTATGTTCCCTCGTCTATTAGAGACCTAGTTCTTACACTTCTACTACCAAAAGTCCTAAGTGGAAAAAAGCTATGCAACTTGAATATAATGCCCTTATCACTCGAAATACTTGGACATTGGTGCCCCTACTGCTCACAAGAACCTTGTTGGTTGTAAATGGGTGTACAAGTTAAAGTATCACCCAGATGGCACCATTGCCAGACATAAAGCCAGACTGGTAGCCAAAGGGTATCACCAGCAAGCTAGCCTAGATTATGAGGAAAAATTTAGTCTAATTATCAAGAAACCTACCATTATGATCATTTTGTCTCTTGCTGCTGCTTATGACTAGCCTTTAAGGCAACTAGATATGAAAAATGTCTTTTTGCATGAAAATTTGTCTAAGGAAGTTTATATGCGTCAACCTCTTGGATTCGTTGATAAAAACTATCCTAACTATGTTTGTAAGCTTAACAAGTCTTTGTATGGCCTGAAACAGGCTCCTAGAGCCTGATTTGAGAAATTCACCAATCATTTTCTTTCTTTAGGCTTTGTTGGATCTCATACATATGCTTCATTGTTTGTTCATGCTACCTCTACCTCTCTCACATATGTTTTACTTTATGTTGATAATATTGTCGTTAGTGGGACTAATGAGTATATTGAACAACTTGTGCATACCTTACAAAATGAGCTTGACATGACTAATTTAGGTGAGTTAAAATATTTCTTAGGTCTTGAAATTAGTAGGATTGAATCTAAATTTTTTGTCGATCAACATAAATATGCAATAGATCTCAATATAAAGGATGGAATGTTTGAATCCAAGCCTTGTCAATCACTTTGTTTGTTCATGCTACCTCTACCTCTCTCACATATGTTTTACTTTATGTTGATAATATTGTCGTTAGTGGGACTAATGAGTATATTGAACAACTTGTGCATATCTTACAAAATGAGTTTGACATGACTAATTTAGGTGAGTTAAAATATTTCTTAGGTCTTGAAATTAGTAGGACTGAATCTAAATTTTTTGTCGATCAACATAAATATGCAATATATCTCAATGCAAAGGATGGAATGCTTGAATCCAAGCCTTGTCAATCACCTTGTAGCACTAACTCTCCTCAATACAGTCATATAGGCTACCCATTATATGATATTACTTTATATAGGAGTCTTGTTGACTCTCTTCAGTATCCCACTTTCATACATCCAGATATATGTTTTTCTGTTAATAGAGTTTGCGAATTCATGCATTCACCCACCACTGCTCATTTTTCTGTTGTAGAAATGAATTCTTAGATATATCGAAGGAACAATAAATTATGGTCTCTTATTTAAACCAGGATCTCTCCACTTACAAGGCTTTACAGACGTCGACTAGGTTGGAGACCCTTCAGACACGCACACTACTTCAGGTTTCATTATCTTCCTTGGTCCTAATACAATTTCTTGGAGTGCTAAGAAGCAGTCTACGGTTGCTTGTTCATCTAGTGAAGTCGATTATAAGTCCCTGGCCAGCACTGCAGTAGAATTAACTTGGTTAAGACAGATTCTTGAACACTTGCATATCTTTCAAAAACATGCTCTAATTTTGTACTGTGATAATACTTCAGCTATATGACTGGCCTCTAATCCAGTTCTTCATGCCAGAATAAAGCATGTGGAGATAGACTTCCACTTTATTAAAGAAATGGTTATGAAGAAAGACTTAGTTGTTAAACATGTTCCCTCTGAGATTCAACTGGCATATCTTTTTACTAAGCCTTTGTGTACCCCTAGATTTTCTTTTCTTAAGGACAAACTTATCATCAATCTGAGGATAAGTTTGAGGGGGGATGTTAAGTAATAGGTTAGTTTAGATATGTTAGTTAGTTATTAGTTTGAGAGTAGTTTAGTCTTTATCTCTTTATAACGGTTATATCCTTTCATGTATAAATGCTTTTGTTTTTCTGGCTTTTGAGGTTAATGAGCTTTCATGTATTCTTCTTTCTTCTCTCCCTCTTGCCGCTCTTCTCTTCTCTTTTTTCTTCTTCATACTAGCTTTCACTTCAAGAAAAATTAGGGGAAACATTTAAGAAGAAAAAGATAATTATTTATTCAAAGTTGGTATAGAAAATTACAGATGAATAAGATCTTAGTCATTATAGCATACATAAACTTATCAAGTATATGAGAAAGAAGAGAAGAAGAATATGAGAAGATTAATCATGAATGATGAATCTTGTATATTCAACCTTAACAAATTACATAGGAGCTCATACAAAAGGGGGATTAAAGAAGAATAATAATTTTATAACAATTAATATTAGTTATTTGTACATAGTAACTAAACGTAGCTTATAACCATAATTCAACTACTCATGTTGAGGCTTAGAATATATTGATACTGAAAATCGGTCAGAGGTGTTGTCACTCATCGCCAGGTAACTAGATGATGAACCCGAGAACAAGACAAAAAGAGTGAACGTAAGAGTATCAACTTGACACGTGCCTAGCCAATTAGACCTCAACGCACAAGTCAGTAATGATTTTGATAGTGTGAGGCTAAAGGGCTAGAGAATGAATACGTGACAAATAAGCTAGGTACCCTATGTTTATAGGGAGAAACCATGGGCTATTCATAGTTAGCCAAAGAGTATGTATCAAGATCAAGACTGATCTAACGACTTTTGAGCTTATGAGCGAAGCCTGGGCCAGTCCATTATAGGCCTCTACATTTTGTCCCCTACTTTTTGAGTTTGAGTTGAATGAATCAGACTCTGAAACTAAAGTCATCAATTTATCGAGCTTGATTCATGATCTATGGTCTAGGTTCGTTCGTGGTCGATCCTCGAAGATCATGAATAATTCGAACTGTGCGAAAGAAGGTTTAGTTGAACAGAACATAAAAATGGTTTGACTTGACTACATTAAAGGTAAAATTGAACTTTATTAAATCATAAAAATAATTTAGTGATGTATGTTTTGTTGATTAGTCAAACCGACTGACGTTTTACCTAACCGAACCCCAAGGCCGGTTCGATCTGTATGGATACAACTGCTTTGCTGGTAAGATTAATTTGACTTTCATTTGGACTCTTTACTTGTGATAGGATCATCTTGAAAATTATCTTTGAAAATTGTCTCGGAAGATATCTTGGAAATATTTGAATTTCAAATTACAAAAGTTACCATGTGAACAAGAGCCCTCTCATATATACTAAATCATGAAAATAACTCATCAAAGTATGTTAGGTTCGATCAAGTCGAATCATAAAGATGGTTCCTTCTTATCGAATTGATGTTCAATTCATTTGACCGAACCCCAAAGTCGGTTTAGTATAGATGGGTAAGGCGATTTTGTTAGTGAGGTTAATTGAGTAATTCAAATTGTAGTTGGACTCTTCCTTAAGATTATATATTCCTCAGGGGTGTGCAAGTGGCCCCTAAAAAACTATCCCGTCTTGAAAATCTGTCCTGAACCGAGCAGGTCAGGATGGTTTTTTCTGTTCTAGTCGGGACAGGATGGGACATAAATTTTTTATCCCGTGTAGGACCGGACGAGACACGGGACAAAAGTCTATGTCCCGAATTAGTCCTGTCCCGTCATGAGGTGTATATATATGATATTTTATTTTTAATTTTAACATTTACTATTCTAAATTTTGACCTTAATTCTTTTGATTTTGAAACTATAATTGATTTCTAACTTTTATAATTTAGTCTAATTTATAAATTATTATGTTTTACTTTCTAGTAATAACCATTCATATCCCTAAACAATAAACTAAAATCTTAAACTAAAGGCAACCCAAAAACATGGAAAAAAATCATCCCGTCCCATCCCGACAATCGTCCTATTCCACTCAGGATTTTCCCTCTATACTGGACGAGACGAGACTTAAAAAAAAATTTCTCGTCCCAATCGGGACGGAACAAAAAGGCTAAAAAACTATCACGTCATGTCCCGTACACACCCCTAATACTCTTGGAGGATATCTTGGAGAAGATTTTAAGTACTCATCTATCTTCGACTTTGATCAAACTGAGCAGCTCAATATTTTTATCATAACTTTTCAGCCCTTAATCCAATTGAATTGATTCAAAAGCCTCTAGAAAGATAAAGTGAAGTCTGGCAATTTCTTATTTCACAAAAAATACCAGTTTTGGATATTTTATGGGTCAAAATCGATATCAAAGTGGATATGACTAGTGATTGACAAGATTAAGCTTTCTTTGTTTGGTTTATACATTCCATGCGAGATTATGATTGCTAAAAAGATCATGATTTCTAAGATTCCTCCTCTAAATATACTATCTTTCTTGGGTTGAGCATGAGGAAGGCCTATCCATAGGCATAGCCTCAGGATGGTCTGACTAAGGGTGGAGCATGTGGATGATCCATCTGGCAGCAGAACATGAAGATGGTCAAGACGATGGGGGAGCATGTGGATGGTCCACCCTGGAGCATAGCATGATGATGGTTCATCTAGAGGCGGAGCATGAGGAGAGCTCGTCCAATGGTAGAGCATGATGATGGTCTATCTGGCAGTGGAGGATGAAGATGGTCCATCCGACAGTGGAGCATGAGGATGATCCGTTTGGCAGCAGAGCATGAAGATGGTCGGTCCGGCGACGGGGCATAAGGATGGTCCTTCTGACAGCAGAGCATGAAGATGGTTCGTCTACCAACGGAGCATGATGTTGGTCAGTCCGGCTATGAAGCATGAAGAAGGTATGTCCTGCAGCGTAGCATGTAGAAAGTCCACCCAACACCTTTCAGCCTTGACTCAGTCAGAAGGCCTTGAAGACTATGATTGATCGTGCTTAGTAAGAAGGATATTCAAGTTACATTCCACCAAATCCGACAGAGGAATTCTACTATGGTTAGCTTGATCTATTAGAGACATATGTTAGATAAATATTTAAAGTAAGTATTATTATGATAAGATGGAGAAAGGCAAAACATTCAACCTGGATTACCCCAGCGGGTCAAAACGCGAAACTGAGTAGGATTCTCTTCATACCATATTCCTAACTGCCCTGGACAAAGAAGTAGTGTTCTTGCTAATGCCATTACTAGTGGGTTTTGTTCATATAGAAGCTTCAAACCTCATTTACTATCAAGAGATCATATGCTAGGACTTTCTGTAGTTATACTATAGTATAAAAGCAGTTCAGGAAGCCGAACCTTAAATCCAGACAAGTTACCAAGTACAATCAAGCATAGTAAGCTTCTCCAAAAGGTAGGCAAAGGTTGGGAATTAGCTAGGTTATAAAAAGGTTGGGAATGAGCTAAGCATTACGAATGCGTGTGATCTAGATCCTGATCATTGATGTGGATAGATATCTTAGTGGGTGTAATTTATATAATAAGATTATATATACAGGACTGACGTGAATTAATATTTTACAATTAAATATTACTTTACAATTAAGTATTATTTCAGTTTATCCCTAAAAATCTGATGCGCCATTCTCTATAATATATACAGATATTATTCTAATGGCCTTAGTATTTGAAAGAAAAAGAGAAAATTAGTTTATCAGATCATTAGTTCGTAAATCAAGAGTTGAATTGAGAACATGATTGGTGTCAGAGAGATTTTCTTCTGTGATTAAACGTTAATCAAATTTATTAAAGAATAATGATCACATTATTTTAGAGAATCGTCTCACTAAAGTCTTACTGATTGAAAAAGAATTTTCAATAAAAAATCTTATTTGGTTATCGTAGCGTTGCGCAAGTTTTATTTTATTAAAATATTTGATTTTTATTAAAAGTCTAATTTTTTAAAAGGCCTCGCGCGTCCACGCTTCCACCGCGCGCGCCACCACGACTAGCATGTGGTATCATAACGGTTTTTATATATTTATATTTAAAATTCTGTGTGGGTTTTCTTGCATTAGTCATATAATATTAGATATTTATGATCATAGATGGTTATGTTTTTTGAATGTATGGAAAATAATAGATCGTTAATTGATGGTGATTATTGGGTTAGGCTTTGTTTTAATTTTTCCTAAATCTTGTGTAAGCCGAATTGAGACGTAGGAATTTTTGTAATTTTATTTTGAATACTACTGTAATTATTCCGAACGCGAGAATATGAAGAACGCACGAGACGAAGGGCAGAAATTTACTATTCACATGACATACTGTTCATCCGTGAAAATACTGTTCATTCGCGAAAACACTATTCAACTACGAAAACACTATTTCGTTGGAGGTGAACAGTGCTGACGCAACTGTACCGATGGTGAACAATGGTTATAGGTGGTAGTCGGAGAGTCCTATCGACGGTGACAACTGTTGTCATGTTTTAGGAAAGTTTTCAACAACCCATGCAACCAACTTTATCACATAAGTGTTTAATTAAAACGCAAACTCTTTTAATTATTCATTTAAATTTTAAAATTAATTTTTGATTTTTAATTTTATGAAAATGAAAATTAATAGGTTGATTGAGTTTGACCCAAGTTTGACCAAATCAAATAAAGTGTTTATTTGACTAAGTCAAAATTTTTCTAATTAAAAGAGGTTTTGTTCAAAACTTGAAAATTATGAAGATGGATATCATGAGTTGAAGATAATATTTGTGAAATATATATTCTTAAAATCTGCTTTGTAATTTTATTTCTTTATTTTGAAGGTTGTAATTTAGAAATACACAATAGTCACTCGGTCTATTATTATTTTATTTAATTATTAAATAATTATTTAATTTTTATGTTTGATAACATATCCATGTATTAGTCGATCAGATGCCATACATGAAAATCCCACATAGTTTTATTTAATCATGCATCCCATATGTACAAACATGAATTATTAAGGTTGTCCTAATATGTTTATTTGTATTGCTTTATGAAATCAATTGCATATAAACTGCTAGATTTTAACTAGTTAAAACTCAGTAATCACACCACACTAAAGGCTATAGGTACATTTAAGTTAACCGACTTTAGTACAAGATTTTTATTAAAGTTTGATGATTATAATTAATTAGTTAGTCTAAGTTTACCTAATTATGACTTAGGCACTTCAAAAAGTTATATGAACTTAGACCAATGAGATTGGATTAACTGATAATTAAATATTCATAGAATTATTATTTTAACTAGTAATTAATTTGAAATTTATTGATTAGTTAAAATAGAAACACATTATCCTAAAAAAGTGAGTGGAAGAAGGTTGACATGTCAATGTAATCTATAGTCTCCATCATTAGTACAACACCATGAGGTATAGTGAAGGCTCGAGATGACTTTGTTTTCATCCCCTAAGGAAGGTTTCGAGCTGTACCTATCAAGGTTGGACTTCTTAAGGAGATAGGAGGAAGTAATGTAGTTTAGTTTTGACTGACCCTAACACGACATATTCTAAATGAAGTCATGAAATTTGAAATGATGGGTTACACTCATAAAATCAGAATTAAGTTTTCATGTGGATAGTTGTGCTTGACCGAACAAGCGATACCTTATTATTAAAAGAAAAATATGAGATATTTCAAGTTTTAATTAATAAGGATGAGAATACCTCATAAACAGTCTGCGGTTAATTTGACCGACCCTAAGGCGGCACATTAATCGTTGGGTTATTTTATCGTGATTAGTAAATGCTAAATTTATGTGTTTCTTATGATTGTATTCATGCATCACATTTACTTTTTGAATTCTATATATTTATCAATTATATTGAATCATGTATATTTTAAATTTTAGTTATCAACATTATGTCTACCATGAGAAATCTTGTTACTACTTTACTCGCTCTTGAGAAATTGAATGGTGATAATTTTGTACGTTGAAAATCAAATTTGAACTTAATGCTGATTTGTGAGAATCATAAGTTCGTTCTTACTAATAAATGTCCTGAGGAGCCCACTGCTAACGCCTCTAAGAATGTTATGGACAAATATGATGCTTAGATCATATCAAACAACAAGGTGAAGTGCTACATGCTTATGAACATGATTACTGTTTTGAGAACCAAGCATGAAAGCATGGAGACTGCAAATGAGATTATGGAATATTTACAGGAAATGTTTGGGCAGCAGTCCGATCAAAGTCGTCATGAGGCCACTAAGATGAGGAAGGGTACTTCTATTTTGAGAACATATTTTGAACATGATCAACATAATGCACGACGCAGAAGTACATGGAGTGGCCATTGATGAGCAGACTCAAGTTAGCATCATACTAGAGTCACTCACACCAGCTTTTTCTGCGTTCATGACTAACTATATTATGAACAAGTTGCAATTCAACATGGCTCAATTGTTAAATAAACTGCAGACTTTTGAGTCACTCAACCTTAGAATGACCAAAGAGGATGAGGTAAATATTGTTAAGCAAAAGCCTTCTTCCAATATTGTTAAGAACAAGAAAAGGAAGAAGAACAATGTAAGGACAAGAGTAAGAACAAAAGAGTAAAGAAAGTCAAGACATCACCGAAAGCCAAAAAGAACAAGAATGACAGCAAGCCCAAAGGAAAGTCTTTCCACTGTGGGGTTGAAGGTCATTGGAAGAGAAACTTTAACAAGTATCTCTCTAAGCTGAAAAAGAAAGGTAAATATGATTTACTTGTACTTGAAGCTTGTTTAGTGGAATATGATTTGTCATCTTAGATACTTGATTCAGGAGCCACTAACCATGTATGTTCTTCTTTGCAGGTGCTTGATTTATCAAGGGAGCTGGTTAATGGCGATGTCGTTTTGACAGTTGATTGTGGTGCCCTCGTGTCAGCTAAAGCATTAGGGACAATCCGTTTACTTTTTGGTATTTCGAGGAATTTGACTTCTCTTTCATTTTTGCAAGAATTTCGAAATTTCTTTCATTAATAAAGAGTTTATTATTTCTAAAAAAGGATTCGATATCTGTTATGCTAAAATTATAAATGGTTGTGTATGCTTAAACAGACTGAAATCACGTTAAATAATTCTGAATTATTTAAAGTAGCAAAACTTAAAACTAACAAACGACAAAGAGTTTTTCATGATGATAACACATATTTATGGCATCTTAGGTTGAGACATATTAATCTAGATAGGTTAAATAGATTAACAAAGCATGGTGGTGAATATTTTGAAGTGGGTATAAGTATTTTGTCACTTTCATTAACGGCTACTCAAGATATGGCTATAGTTACCTGATGTATCAAAAGTCTGAAACTTTCGAAAGGTTTAAAGACTACAATGCTGAAGCTGAAAAACAATTAGGTAAATTATTGAAAACTCTTCAATCCGATCGAGGTGGTGAACACTTGGATTTAGAATTCAAGGATTATTTATTGGAGTGTGAAATCATATCCCAACTCACAACACCTGGAACACCACAGCAAAATTATGTTGGAGAGAGGAGAAATTGAACCTTATTGGATATGGTTATGTCGATGTTAAGCTACTCATCATTGTCACTTACATTTTGGGGATATGCACTACACACAACAACTTACATTTTGAATGTAGTGCCCTCTCAGTCTGTAAGCAAGACGCCTGTAGAGTTATGGAATGGCTCCAAACCTAGTTTGCGTCATTTTCGTATATGGGGGTGTCCAGCTCACGTTCTTAGACCCAAGATCAGAAAGTTAGACTCAAAGTCTAATGTATGCATATTCATTGGCTATTCTCTAGAGACTAGACGTGATTACTTGTAGCAAAGTATTTCTCGAGGAATTAGATAATGATGGGATCAGACCACCTTCAATTTCTACTGATAAACGACAAACTAGAGAAACCACATTTCCTGTAAAGGAAACCCTGGTGCAACGTTGTAGTGGGAGAGTTGTGAGACAACCAATTCGCTATGAACTAGAGGCACATGTCCTAGTGACAGACACTAATAAGGATGATCCATTATCTTATGAAGAAGCAATGGATGATCCTGAGAAGGAGAAATGGCAAGATGTCATGAACCAGTAAATGGAATCTATGTATTCCAATTCTGTCTGGGAACTTATAGATCCAGTTGAAGATGTCAAGCCCATTGGATGTAAATGGATCTTCAAGTAGAAAAGTGGTGCAGATGAGAAAGTAGAGACTTTCAAGGAACGGTTAGTCGCCAAGGACTATGTATAAAAGGAGGGAGTTGATTATGAAGAAACATTCTCCCTTGTGGCTATGCTAAAATTTATTCGCATCCTTTTATCTATAGCCGCTAGTTTTGACTATGACATAAGACAAGTGGACGTCAAGACATCTTTTTTGAATGGCTCTCTTGAAGAAAGCATCTATATGATGCAACTAGAAGGGTTCATACAAAAAGGGCAAGATAAGAAAGTATGCAAGTTACTTAAATCCATTTATGGATTAAAGCAAGTATCTAGATCTTGGAATCTTACCTTTGATGAGATTATAAAGTGTTATGACATCGAGCAAAATGTTGATAATGATTTTTTTAGTTCTTTATGTTGATGATATTGTACTCATTGAGAATGATGTAAAAACTTTGTCAAAGGTAAAGAAATGGTTTGCTGAGAATTTTCAAATAAAAGATTTGGAAGAAGCGAGCTATGTTCTAGGCATCCAAATCTTAAAGGATAGAAAGAACAAGTTCTTGGCACGTTCTCAGGCATCTTATATTGGTAAAGTGCTAGAGCGAATCTCTATGAAGAATTCGAAGAAATGTCAACAACTGACAAGATATGGAATTGTCCTCTCAAATGAATAATGTCCTAAGACACCTCAGGAGGAAGAGGATATGAGAAAGGTTCCATATGCTTCAGTAGTTAGAAGTATCATGTATGACATGATGTGTACGAGACTGGACATCCTGTTATGCAGTGTGAATTGTTAGTAGTTATAAATCGAATCCAGGTTTGGAACACTGGATTGTAGTAAAGCACAGTCTCAAGTTTCTTAGAAGAACGATAAATTACATGCTTGTTTATTCAGGTAGAGACCTAAACCTCACTAGATATATTGATTCTGATTTTCATCAGACAGAGACAGTCGGAAGTCGACATCTGGATCAGTATTTACCCTAGATGAAGGAGCTATAGTCTGGGGAAGTATTAAACAATCCAGCATTGCAGATTCCACTATGGAAGCATAATATATAGTGGCTTGTGAAGTTGTAAAAGAGGCGGTATGGCTCTGAAAGTTCTATTCTAATCTCGAAGTAGTTCTAGATATGGACAAGTCACTGATCTTGTACTGTGATAACAATGGGGCATTAGAAAATTCTAAGGAACTGAAGAGTCACAAGAGGGGCAAGCACATAGAGAGGAAATATTATCTTGTTAGAAAGATTGTGCATCGACGAGATGTGACTGTTATGAAGATAGCATCGGAACAGAAACCTGGCTGATCCTTTTACAAAGACACTTCCTGCGATGTCATTTGAGAGTCACGTGCATAACATAGGATTAAGAGAGATGCCATATTTTCTTTAGGGCAAGTGAGAGATTGTTGGGGGTTATGCTCTCAAAACATGTGTATTGACATTTTGATATGAAATTTAAAGAGGATTACATTTTTCTTATAATTGTTCTTTTATATTATTGCTGAATAATTTATACAAATATATGAGAATTCCATATTCATGAATGAAACTATGATCTTCTATTAGTATGAGAGGATTAAGATCATAGACAATGAATAAAATTGTCAGCAATATATTAAAGTATGGAATTTTTAATGAATGGTTGCTAGTATGGTTCGCTAAGCATTATGAATGCGTGTGATCTAGATCTAGATCATTGATGTGGATAGACATCTTAGTGAATGTATTTTATATAATAAGATTATATATGACATGACCGATGTGAATTAATATATTTATTAACGTGCTATTTATCATAAAGATTTAATACACGCAAATTCGATGATCATACATAGATCAGTCTTAATTCTAATTAATCATGAACTCCTATGCATGTCCACTGGATCTTTTGATTCACTCATTAATGTTTGTTTGTTCATCAAGCTAGTGACTTTTAGTTTGGAGATTCTGTGATGTGGATAGTTGGGGACATGATCTTACAAGATTTGCAATCTAAGCTTTCCTAACGGATTGTATATTAGTTTCCTTAAGTGTTAATTCTGGAGCTGAATGGTTATTGAGCTCAAATTTATAATAAGATTATAAATTAGCAATTTCCTATAGATAATCAGAAGAGTAAAATGGTAATTTTTTTGACCAGTTCTAATTTATGAACTAATAATTGGAGGACATAACTATGGTTTGTCGTAATGCTAAAACTATGGTGAATGCATCTATCGTCATTAATGCATAAATAAAGAGTCCAATTAGTAGTGATTGAATTCCTTCTATGGTTCCACATGAGAAACCAGTACGAATATAACCAACATGTCCAATTGAACTATGAGCTAGCCTTGCCCCAACATCTAAATTCAAAAAAGGCGGGCGCTGAAAAGGAAGCAGCCCAGCCTCTTCAAGAAAGCTTTGCGTGGTAGGCGCTGCCTATTCACTCGGACAATGCTCTGAACACGAAAGTGTGCAGTTTCGCCCTCTTCCCCTTCTCCCATGCTGAGAATACTCTGTAAATAAATTTTATAATTTCTAAGAGTGCAATTCCATATCTATAGTGGAGTAATAATGGAATTAAAAAATAAGATTATTTAATTAAAAAAGTTTAATTAATAATATAATTTATTAGAGCTTAGGATTATAAGTCCATGGTCTCCAAGTCACCTCTATACTACGCTGTCTAGGGTGTGAATATTTCATAACATGAGAAAATGACTGACTTACAAAAGGAATTTTTATTCTGGGGTAGTACATAATTATGAGATAATTATGTATGATTAATTAATTAAAAATTAATTAATTAAATTATTTATATATTGAAATATAATTTTTGTTATATATATATAATTATCGATTTTTTAATTATCGATAAGTGAGACAGAATATCTAATTTGTGAAACAGATAATTAAATTATTATTATATAATAATTTAAATCAACTAAATCTGTTATTCTTGAAATAACAAATAAATTAGTTAATAGGATAATTAAATATGTTAATTTTAAATTAACTGATATCTAGACAATTATCTGATTAAAATAAATATTTAATTCGCGGTAATTGTCACGTGTCAATCACTGATAGAGTATCAGAAATTGAAGTGAACTACTTGGTGCCACGTGACACTACAGTAGTGAGTGTGCAACACTATAGTGCCACATGACACTATAGTGGTGCCGTGGGGCACTATGCTGGCTCACGACAAACTACAGTGCCAAGTGGCACTGCAGTTGTGCACAATTGCAGTGTGTCTCACTACAATTGATAATTTTATAATTAAATATTATTTCAGCTTATTCCTAAAACTCTTATACACCATTATCTAGAATATATACATATATTATTCTAATGGCCTTAGTAGCTGAAAGAAGAGGAGAAAATCAGTTGATCAAATCATCTGTTCATCAATCAGATTTGAATTGAGAACAGGATTGGTGTCAGAGAGATTTTCTCATGTGATTAAACGTTAATCAAATCTTTAAAAGAATCATCATCACGTTCTTTTAGAGAATCCTCTCACTAAAGTCCTTCTCATTAAATCTCTAAATCTAATGTGTTGAGAACATCTAGAGACAAAAAAGTGTCTTGTAATATTCTACGTGCCCACATTTGTCCTAGTACGTTGATAATTGATTTGAAAAATCTTGGTGTGGATTTCAGAGTCTACTGATCATTGGAACGATTTCGTGAGAATGGAAGATCGATCAGTTTTTTCCAGAATACTTGATATAGACTACAAGAAGAATATGATTCTTAACCTTATATGTTGTAGATTTAACTTATAAATATATAATGGATTATGACTAATTGAAAAAGTGATTTCAATAAAAGTTTTATTTGGTTATTGTGGTTTTGTGCACGTTTCATTTTATTCAAAGATTTTATTTTTATTAGAAGTCTAATTTTTAAAAGGCCACGAGTAAAAAGCCATGCCTCCACGCTTCCGCTGCGCGCGCGCTGCGATGACCAGCAAGTTATAACTACTTGAACCCTTCAAGTAGTTACTTATTTTGACTTCCAGAATGAAAATCACTACTTGAAGGGTTCAAATAGTCAAATACAACTACTTGAACCCTTCAAGCAGTTACTTAATTTGACTTCCAGAATTAAAATCACTATTTGAAAGTGTTTAAGTTGTCATAAACAACTACTTGAACCCTTCAAGTAGTCACAAATAACTACTTGAACCTTTCAAGTAGTCACATGGTGTGTGGATTGTTGACTCACAAAAAAAACTACTTGAACCCTTCAAGTAGTCATAAACAATTACTTAAACCATTCAAGTAGTCATATGATGTCTGGTTTGCTAACTAACGAAAAAAATAAGTACTTGAAAGGTTCAAGTAGTCATAAAAAGCTACTCGAACTCTTCAAGTACTCCACATTCATTTTCTCTTATATTTTTAGACATAAAAAAATACTCCAATAGTCATAAAAATCTACTTGAATGGTTCAAGTAGTCATAAAAAAATACTTAAAAAATCAAGTAGTTACCAAGTGTTTGAGTTGCTGATGGACCAAACAAAAATTAACTACTTGAACCCTTCAAGTAGTTATCTGATGTATAGGTAATTGACTGACAAAAAAAGACAACTACTTGAATTGTTCAAGTAGTCACAACAACTACTTGAAAGGTTCAAGTAATTATAAATAACTATTTGAACCCTTTAAGTAGAAGAAGAAAACTTTATTGTAAAAAATAATAAAAAGAAGAAAAAAATATTATTTAATTGATTTGACATGTACACTGAGAAAGAAAAAGAAATGATAAGGGAAGAGAGGGATTGCAAGTGGTGATGTGTACTTGGTGGACCAGAGGTATAAATTTTTTTATTTTCAAAAAGTGGTAAAAAATTCTTTAGGTAAATTAAAAAGGGTATATATTTTCAAATAACTCAATCTTATATATAAAGTTGAGTATGGATACTTTAAATTTTGTCAAGTGTCTTACCAAACTTTTTGACAAGTGTCTTTATCCACCCATATATATTAATATATATTAATTTAATAATTAAATCTAATGATTGATTTATATGACAATTAAAATACAAAATCTATACCTAATAAAATGTTAAAAGTATGTGCCACAATGACTAATGAGAACTTCGATGATTCTTAACGAAAACGATTCATTATAAATAAAAAGCCCATGATTCATCATAAATATACTGGAGTTAATGTTGATCATTTTAAATATTTATTTCATGTAATATATTAGGTTTGTTACGAAGAGATAGCTTAAAAACAAACGTGTCTTTACAACATTTTATCCTAATGGTATACATTCTCTAATGAAAAGAATATTGGTGGACTGTTTTGGTCTTAAATATATTTTTAGGTTATAGAAGATGGTTATTAAAAAAACTCAAGAGACAACGTTGAAGCTTTTTATCTATAAGCTTTAGTGGAGAACTAAATATTGGCTTTGGCTAGCTTAATTTCTAATTTTAAAAATTTCAGCTATAAATACCAAGTTTTTTGTAGTAGTGAACCACACACGATCATCTTTACTGATGTTTTTCTCTCCTCCCATTCTATAGGCTTCCTTACAAACTCAATTATATTTTTTCTATCTTTGTATTCTATTAGCATGTTTATTTTTTACATTGTCTTCTGGTCATTCTCAAACATAATTTTGGACAAATTTTATTTAGATCAATTTTGTATTTGCGTGCACAGATAGAAACGTAATAGGTAGATCCAAAATATTAATTGTTCGACTTTGATAAAGTAGGTAGATCCATAATTTTAGACAAATTCCCTTATCTTTTATATTTTTCTCAAACAAAATAAAGAATATAATGTTTAACAAACCTAAGCGGGATTAAATTAGTACGTGAATTTATAACACATATACTCATTATCAATTATTTTTATGGAATCAACTCTTTATAACTATATTATTTTATTGCTAACTATTTGTTTCATTAATAAAATTATTGAAGTTTTCGATATTGTCTATTGGCTAAATTTATAGGAGTGGATTCACATGGTACGGACAATTTTATATTACATTCTACCTAAAATTATTTTATTCATTTTATTTATTAATTATGGGATTTAAAATTTATAGATTTAATTTTTCTATAGAGCCATGCAGAGAACATGCTTACCACTAATTACCATATATAGCAGTCGAATTAAATTGAATTTCTAATTTGGAGGTAGCCTAAAAGAAAGTGGCTGAAATAAGCACGTAGTATATAAATAGTCAAGAAACAATATGATTAAGCACAACCATAATCCTAAAATCAACTAAAATTCATTTAGAATAATTAATAAGTAAGATTTTAATGACTTACTAAAGTGTAGGTGTCCGGTATAGAGGTTGAAGCTGTCCTGAAGTAAGGAAGATGTGAATAATTGGGCCTAAATATTGAAAACAAAATAGGGGTAAAGTGTGCGAAAATTATAGCAATTAATTATTATAGTGAAATTCTATAATTCTTTAATCATTTTTAAACATAATTAAGTTGATAACTAAGTTATCTTGACTATAATTTTATATTTTCTTCCACCATTCTTCAAGACAATAACTATTAATAATTAAATAATAAATAAAATTATATATTCTAATTAATATATTTATTTAATTCTTAATTCCTCAAATCTTTTTCTTGATTAGAAGTTGACTTCCCATCAATAGATTTAAACAAAAGCTTAACTTAGCCATTGATACTGCTATTCAAGGTATGGAAGATAAACAACTTGCCTCATTTGAGTCCTAAGTGCTTATTTTCCAAGGAAATTCAATATATTGCTTTACTTGTGTTGTTGTAATGCAGATGAGATCAATCGGTTAGAGAGCGGGGCTTTTTTATTTCAATAAAAAAACAATAAAAGTTAAAATTCAAAATCAAATCCTTATTAATTATTTACTTTTTAGGTATGAAAATCTACAAAATTGTTGTTCTGATTAAAAGATACACTGGAATTAATATATTTATTACTATTCCCAATTAATTCGATTAACACTTTCATTTATGACACTTCGTAAAAGGTTAATATATACATGAGATATATCATATGACAAAATAGAAATAATATGATTTATGTAATTATTTTCATTACTTATATCTAATTTTCTTATTTATTGGTCCATTTCTTTTATTAGTACTTATATAATTAATGGAAATAAATATATCTAGATATTTTCTCATATAACTACTTATAAAATGTTTTTCATTAAATGTATTTTTAAAGATGAAGCAATTCCTTATTTTTTAGGGGAATTAGTTGTGATTTTTAGACAAATAATATAAATTCAGAGTAAATATGTTGTAAATTTTTTTGCGATATACTTACGGACTTTTGTATAGATAAGGAAATCTACAGATATTTTTGAAATTTTTTAAAGACAAATTCAGTGTGATTTTTTGTTTTAATATATTTTCCATACTCGGTTGTGAATTTCGCTTTGAAATCTGTAGATGTTTTGATACATTTTTCCTATTCGGTTATGATCTCTATTATCTAAACAAAAATCGGTAAAGATAGAATAACCCCTTACTCGTATGTGAGATTTGATATCCGGTTGTGATTCTTTAGATTAACACTCAAACAATGGCGAAGACTTAAACGTGAGGGGTTTTGTGTTGCATCCTTTCCTAGCACAGTGGCAGGATTTTCTATTGCTTTAGAATCACAGTTTATTTTTTCTGGAGGTGTAAGAGTGCAATTAAGGTGTTATATTACTTTTTCTAGACACGTTATTACTAATTAACATTAATGAAATTTTTTAACATAGTTATTGATGACCATATATATTCTTTTTTGTTTAAAGGTTGATTGGACGCTAATGACATTTTGGTGTAGCCGATCAAGATTTTATTGTGTCAGATGAATTACTTTATTTTGTTGACAAATTTGACGTTGAAAACGTATTATTCTCATTTGACATACGTAATAGCTCTTTTTTAAGAACAAGAAAGAGTCAAAAAATGCATTGCATGTCATTGCTTTGAAGGAGAACTTTGAATTTAAGACCTCTAGATCCCGTTCTCATTGATACATTGTTCAATATTTAAATGACAATTGCACATAGTATGTATGAGCGTCGAAGTATAAAAGTCAAGATATTTGGGTAATTAGAGAAAATATGTAAAATATATGTGTTCTCTTGATATTAATCATTCAGACCATCATCAGGCTACATCATATTTGATTATTGAGTATGTCAAATACAAATTTAGAAATGGAGTAGCATGTAACCCCGAGTGATAAAGTGGATTACATGCAAGTGACACATGGTGTATCAATTAGTTACTATAAAGTTTGGAAGGGAAATCACGACACTATGGACTTGCTATATGATACTCGTGAAGAATCGTATTGCAAAATTACCGGCTTATTTTTTGTACTGAAACAACATAATCTTGATTTGTGTAATTTTTTTTATGTTTATGTGTTAGCCTTATTTTTTTATTATTGTTTCTTTCATTAGTACATATACTGAATTATTGAAAAAATATTCTCTTTCCTAGGCACATTTACAAAAATTGAAATGGATTAATATACTATAGACTTAAATATTATTTTATGGCATTGGGTGCTTCACTTAAGGGTAATCATCATTCGAGGCATGTTATTGCAGTGGACTACACTTTTTTGACAAATAATTATTTTGGCGTTATCGCCTGCTATGATGCTAGATGGTAACAATCAACCATTTCTAATAGTGTTTGCTATTATCAACTCTGGGAATAGTTTTGATTTACTATAAGAGATGCTTTGGAGGTGCGCACCGGAGCCTATATTTATCTCAAATCATCATAATAGCATCCCTTAGGTGATATATAAAGCATTTTTATATACCCATTATGGGTTATACATGTGGCATCTACGTCAAGTTTTAAAAGATGTATACAAGAACAATGCCTTAGATGTATGTTTTCTCATGTGCAAAGACATATCTTAATCGAAAACTTTGAAATGTATGTGGGTGGATTAAAAGCGATTTATCCTTCAATACTTTGTTAATCAGAGGAAGTGGATTATGTGAAATGTGCTCAAGCATACATTAAAACACACATATACAATGTTAAGACAACAATCGTTGCTGATAGCTTGAATTCAGTACTGAAAGATGTCAAGAATCTACATATTGCATGTCTAATTGAGTTTGCTAGACAAAAGATTGGTCTGTTGAAGGGAGAGAGGAACCAAGATGCATGATTACTAGATTAACAAGTTGGCTGAGGTAGAACTATGTGATCAATTTTAGAATGGTCGAAAGCTGTTGGTAAGTATATTTCATTTCAGTATACTTATTAATTCAGTGTAATGTGTCATATGTTTCATTTATACACATTTCAAATAAGTATAATGTATTACTGTGTTTAATGGTAAATATTATTTTTGTCTTTATAAATTAATTAATTTTATTAACCAAATTTCATCTTTTTTTAGGTTAGTCTATTAAATCTTAATAATTTCCAAGTGCATGATGTTAATATAAATCACAATGTCAATCTATTAAATCAAACATGCAGTTGCAAAAAAAGGATTTATATCTAATTCCTTATTTTGTCATTTTAAAGAAAAACTTGTCACCATAATGTTTACAATTTAATTAATGCTTTAGATTTCTATTAGAACTATGTAATATTTTTTTTTTGTTTGGCTTTTAGTCAATTTATAGTGAACACTTCTATACATCGTGTTCTCATTAAATAATTTATTTCTTACATTTTTATGTTTTTACCATCTCCAAATAGTCGAAGATTACCGTTTATCAAACATATTATTATTCATTGTCTTCAATTTATTATTCTATTATTCTATTGTTAATCTCTTAAACGTTTGAAGGATATATGCCAATGATAATTTATTTTATTGAAAAAAAAAAAACTTACTAGATTCGGTTTCTTTAAGAAACATACTATTGTTATATTGTGTAAAAAATATACTATTAGTAGATTAATATAATTGGATAGATTCTTATTGTTAGTACATGGGCGATAAAGACGTACATAAAAAAAATGAAGAACTTGAATTAAAGTTAAAATTTAATATGGTAATAGTCGAAAAATGGTTTGAGGATCCAATTTTTTTTTAGAGAATAGCTTCTCTCATAATCTATTAATTCCGTAAATGGCTTCTCCCAAGGTAAATGATGGTGGTAAACTAACTCAACTAAAAATAGGTATGTTCACGGTTCGGTTCGATCGATTTTTTGGTGAAAAATCGAACTGAATCAAACCGTTCATGACAAGAGAATCTAATCGAATCGAACCAAACCAAACCATGAGTTTCAGTTTGGTTCGGTTTCGTTCGGTTCTCCGATTTATTATTATTAATTAAAAAAAAATTTAAATTTTTTTCAAATAATACTATTGAAAAAATAATAAATATCAAAGTTTTACTTTCGGTTCGGTTTGATACAAAATTATATATAAAAAATAAAAAGTATAAAAAGAATCGATCATTTTCGGTTTGATATAAATTATATATCAAAGTTTTGCTTTGGGTTTGATTAGAAAATCACCGAAATTTCGAACGAACCGAAACTTCGATTCTC
The DNA here is from genome assembly GCA_003255025.1 of Datisca glomerata. Classification (NCBI taxonomy): domain Eukaryota; kingdom Viridiplantae; phylum Streptophyta; class Magnoliopsida; order Cucurbitales; family Datiscaceae; genus Datisca; species Datisca glomerata. Next base: position 107,497 of record QANY01013576.1, read on the forward strand.
TAATTTTTTTGAACCGAACCAAGGTATAAAAAGAACTTACCGAACCGACCATTTTCGATTTGATTCGATCGGTTCAGTACAAAAATGTTTACCCCTAACTGGAAGCAACACACGCTAAGTAGGAGCAAAATTAATTAGCTATGGTTGAATATGTAAATAGCTTATCTAACTATGGTAAAAAAAAGTTTTATAGTATACAGTTAATTTTTTGGTCAAAAGGAAAAAATGTATTGATCAAAAAGTATTACACAATTATTAGGGACATACCTAGACAAAAAAAACCTCATATGAACTCAACAAAACTCAACATCAACAACATAAACAAGCTACAAAAAATGAAGACTACCAAGCAAAAACTTAAAACCATCTCTCTACTGAGTGATCATCAAGATTAAGTCTCCTCTCCTTATTTAGGAAGAGGAGCCTCTCTTTGACCATTACAGAATTTCGCCTAGATATCAACTTAGAATCCATAATTTTATCCATAAAAATTCTCTTATTCCTTCTATCCAAACACACACTAGAAAAGAAAAACGCTTTGATAGCGGTTAAAAATGCGGAACCTACGATCGCGTTTTTTAAACATTATGGTATCCCTACGATAGCATTTTTTAAGCGCTGTGGTATCCCTACCATTGTATTTTTTAAGTGCTATGGTAACCCTATTACAACATTTTTAAATGCTGTGATAAATTTTTATAGCATTTTTTAAAGTCATAGTATATCTTTCATAGCATTTTTCAAAGTTGTAAAAGATCTTTGTTAGCATTCTTTTCATGCTATAAAGGTTGTCAATAACTAACTCAACGAAAATACTTATTCTTGCGATTGTACAAACTTAAAAAAATTTTTGATAAAATATCACAATAAAACATGATCACATAATATTTTATTTAATTACTCAAAATTATTGCAGAAAATTGTCCGCTAGAAATCATAGTTTCAAATGATAAATACATATTGAATTTTACGAAGAACAAGCAAGACTAATACATCCTAAAGAGAAAGATCAAAATCTAGTAAGACTCTAAATCTAATCATGAAGTTTCAGAAACTGGCATCTTTTGCTGTAGAGGCTAGATGTGGTTTGCTTGCTTCTGTTGATAAAACCATGGGAATAACACTACTTGAGATCTGATAATAATAAAAGGTCCAAAGATAAATAAGATAATAATAACACAATACAACAACACAGAAAAACAAGATTAATTTCGATAGTGAATAGGTGATGTCATATATTCAGCATAAAGCTTCTTTTTACTTTCTCGTGAAAGCATATACCAAAAAACTTATGTTTACAGAGATATCCTCATAAAACCAAATCAAGTCTCATCTAAGGATTCTATTACAATTGACATTTGCTCAATCTACTAAGAAAATATATGTTTACTGATCATTGATTAAGAGATGTAAATTCAATGTACAAAGATAATTTGATTTTTACTCTTAACTCAACTTATGCAATTGAGAAAAAGCTCTATAGTGTTACCTATTTTATACATAACAATATACCACCCAAAGACAACCATCCACCAATCCTTGTTTTCTCCAAGAACTTAAACATGTAATAAAGAGAACGAGACTGATAAACGTGTAGGTTCCAAGTGAATATATAATATAAACCTAAAGTAGTGACACAAAATAGGCATGTAAGCACAATGAAACATTGCTAATTAAAGGCCGAACACTGATGATATTATACTATATAAACCCAAAGCACGTACATTGTTGTTGATTTTTAGACATTGATAATTCAAGGCTCACTGCAAAAAAAACTGCATAAAAAAGAAAACGAACTATCAAGTCTTTAGTACAATTAAAGCCACATAAAAAAATAAAAAATAACATGCAAATTAACCCCTTCATCTAGCCAGCAGAAAAACAAACACGTCCCAACCTACAACAAACCCAAAGATTATAAAGTAAGGCTGGAATTACACTAGCAAAGCAAGAAGCGCAACTAACCTATCCCATCCAACCCACTTGCATGATAACAACCCAGAATCTTCAAAAATATTTCCATAAACTCAAATCAATCCTGAGATCTTTCAAAAACATAGTTCGCATAGCCTAAGAGTATCTCATTCTCATCACTATGTGAAACCATGCACCCACCTGAGTTACTAAGTATTTGTTGTGACCTCGATGGATAAAATAATTGTTGTAGTTTAATGTCTACTTATAAACCTACTATATATGATTTCTACAAAAGACTTTTGAAATGTTAAGCTAGTTAGAGGATGTTAGACAAAGTAGTTATCTTTACACAAACAATAAATAATGTTCAACAAAAAAGTTTGAACACCATATACGCCCCTATTTCAGTCACAATAACTACAAAAGCGATCTATTTTAAACAGGAATAAAAATTGTTTTGGTAAGTATGAACTGAAATTCTAGTAACAAAATGACAAGATGTGATGAAAGTCTTTTCAATCAAACTAGCTCCTAGACTCACCCTATAATACCAACCTGATCAATTCATCTAGACCATCTAAAGACCAGAAGGAGAAATTCTATTGACTTCTTAAGTATAGATCCTGCTAACCTGAACAAGTGCATCAGGGCAAGATTAAAAAACAATCAAGATAACGCCCAAGGGAGAAGATGTTTTCTCAAGGACTAATCCATCTGTGAGCTGAAAACAAGAGTAGTTGTTAACATAACATCACAAATAAACATCAACGACGACAAAAGATAAGGAAATTGAGAAAACAAGTTCCTACATGTTGTGCTGCGGTAATATCAGCTTCATTTTCACTATTACTCAGTTTTCATTTACTTCAAGTGCCTCGACAATGTCCAGCAAAAAATTTCTTCTATGTTGTGAAGACATGGCCTGCAAACCAAGGTGTCTTGAGTTAAATATGGATTTGAACTCTAAACTAGAATAGACATATAGATAATGTATTGAGTTACATTGCAGCAAAGGAAAACTATCAGCAAAGACTTCAACTTTATAGATTAAGTGTTGTGATGGTACCTGAAGCCTTCTAAAACTTTCTCTTGCTGCAACTGCCATTTCATGTTGGACAAATTCATTGACTGAGCTCCATAGATGAGCATCTTGATGAAAGAGTGTACCAACACGTTCTCCTTGAAGGACTTTATGTTTTCAGAAAAAGAAAAAAACTTTGATTTCTCTGTAAAATGAGTAAACATCAAGCTTATGTTACATGTCAAAGTGCATTAACAAAAAATGTACGTAGTAATGATCACAAGGGTGCCACCATATGCTGCACTGATTGCAACTTTTACTTTAGCTATTATACCCCATCTTCCTACCCTAGACTTGTCTCCAAAAGTAATTTCTCCTTAATGTATGTATGAATAAGCTTTGAATTTGGATCACTTAGAGGCCCATTATAAAGACCTTCTACATCGCTCAACACAATAAGAATGTTTACTTTTAACTCTAAAGCTAGTAAAGCTACTAAACTGTCATTATCCCAAAATATATCAAAAGAATAATAAAATCAAAATTTACCATACTATAAAAACTGTTATATTTCATAACATGCAGATTATATAAATAATTCTTTATTAACTTGTTAATCAAATGCTTTATGGGGTAACATCAACCTAATTCTTTACAGGATCCAAATGGCCAGAGCCTTTTGTAGTTTCCCCTCTTTTTCCTATGAAAAAAATCTTTCTGGATCCATATATATAAGCTTTATGGGGTAACAAGTGTGCTCTGCATTCATATATATAAGCTTTCCACTGGCTGAGTATGTGTGCACACACATGCATGTGAGAGAGACATAAAGCGATGGAGCAATGACAACAATTTTAAATAGTTATTATATATATATTGAAAATGCTTTTCTCATTTTTTTTAACATACCAAGGAATAAAGCATTTTAAAGAGCAAAAAAATGATTATTTGCAAATCAATACCTCTACCTTTTGGAGCATGTGTTGCATGTCTCAACTATATCATTTGTATTACACAAAGATAATGATGAAGTCATGCCACTGGTATCTAAGTCCATAGACTTCTTTTTTCTTTTATAGATAATAGGACAAACTGTAAAGAAACTGAAAGCTTATATATTTACACAGTTAATGCATTTATCACTTAAAAATACTTAAAAATGCATTTCTCACTTAAAATGGTTCAAGCAACTTAAATTTGTTGAAGGATAGTATAAATCCTAGGGTACTGGAGAGTATCCCAGTAAATAAAATAAATTATAATTCTACACCAATCTTTTGGAGCAAAAAACCAATCCTATGCACCAAGTAAATAAAGAGAAATATTCAAAATTTATGTTCAATGGTTATCTTTTTACCTCTTGCTCTTTATCTTGGAATTTAATATAGTTATCTGTTCTACTTGATCTCACATTATTGTGCATAAGCTAAAGAAACAAAGATATGAAACACATAGACGTGCCATACATATGTCTTCCTCATTAAATATGAACAACAGAGGTATTAAAGTGGAATTTAAGAAAAATAAGCAACCAAATAAGGTATTTTACATTAGCAAAGGAAGTGGAAAAGTAATCAAGTTTTGAACAACAAAGCAGCATCAAAAAAATTCGTCTGCTAAGTTAGTAGCGTGCATTATTTCAATGTGAATCAATGTCTCAATCTACAACTGTGAAACAAGTTGAACATCATATTATGTGCTAATAGGGCGTATACACTATATTAACCCAGGGCAGGGTGCAAATTGTAAATACGTTCAAATTTTGTAGTCCGAATAGCTGCTCACTATTCCCAGTTTACTAAGCAAAAACAAAAAGTAGATTTTTGTATCCTTACCTACACCCATACTCGGAATGTACACATTGCAAATTTTGTATCGTTAAACATATGAGTCTTTCTTCATTTACATAATTCTCTACTACTAAAGCAAAATAAAACAAAACACAAAAGTCTACGGAAAACCAATAGCAGATGTAAAATCAGAAACTGAACGATTAGAAAGAGGCTCCATTGTGATATGGAAAGGTGACAGGAGGAGCTTGAAAATAAGCAAAGCTGAAGTAATTTCTAATTTCTCTGTTTCAAAAGCAATGTCAACAACTAAGGTCTCATCCTCCATCATTGAGAGCCCCTAGATCAATCCAAACCCAAAAACTCATATGTTCCTCTTTCTCGTTTTCTTTTTCATTTCATAATTGATCTCAACAAAAATAAATTAAATTGAAATGCTCATCACAGAAAATTTAAAGCATAGCAGAGAATTAGGGATTCACCAAAAATGAAGAGAAGCTGGGGAATCAAACTTTGAGAATAAGCCATGGGAGAGAGCTCAAACTGAGAGCTTCTGCAAAACTTATTCCATGCAAGTAGAGAGAGCTACATCAGTTACTAAAAAGCACTGTTACATGTTTTTTATACATTGAAACAATGATTCAAGAGACAAAATGGAAGATTCAGAAAAAAGAGATCAAACCTAAAAATCAAAACCGTGGCTGAGGTGAGGGTCGACGATCTCTAATCTTCGATTTTAACTTCTGCAACGAAAACCAAAGAATCAGAAGAGAGAGAGAAGCTAACCATTGTTCATTTCTGTTCATAGAAATCCAAAGAATCAGAAGAGAGAGAGAGAGAGAGAGATTAAAACCAACCTTTGCTCGTTCTCTGTTCTTGAATAGAGGCAGATGGAAGCTAATCAAGAGACAGAAGCTGATGGACATGCTCTGCACTCTCTCTTCTTGGTCGAAGGTAAAGCCCTTGCTAGGTTCTAGGTTCGTTGCAGAGAGAAGACGAAGGGAGTTGAACGGAAGAGATAGGGCATTGAAGAAGGCTTCGTTGCAGAGATTAGACGAAGGAAAGAGAGAGGGCGCTGAAGAAGGCTTCATTGTAGAGACAAGATGATGAAGAAGACAATAGAAAGAGAGAGGGTTGTGAATGTGAAGAGAGAGGGATAGGTATAATTTTAGGTTGGTTGCTTTTTTTGTTCCCACACCCCTATCTCTGAAAATTTGGCTCTCTTAGCATTTTGACATAAAACGCGATTGTGGTGAGCTATAAAAACACACATTTGTTGTACTGACAATAAATAAAAACAGAAAATACAAGTTTAGCACTTAGGGTTGATAGCTTCTGTTACTGTTTTGATTGATCAACCACTTGTATAAGAGATGGCCAAGAATTTGCATGAAAAGGTCTACCACATTTATCAATCAAAAGAAAAAAAAGATCTGTCTTGAGAAATAACATTCAAAAAACAGATGCTGGATTGATTCTGTCCCTGCAATACAGAAGACACAGTTTGCGCACACAGCACGGTTCCAACTTTGAATTCTGTCCTTTGTGGCTTATTTATTTAAGAGTGCAAGCCATGTAATAAATGCACCCTTAGGGATATTGCTTGAAAACCAGACAATATCCGCCCAAGGTACAATGTCACGGTGATTGCAAAAATTAAAGTAAGCGCTACTGATGGAATAAACACCATTTCTGCTAGGCTTCGAGTACCATGTATCTTCAATCACAGAGGGGGAGATAACACTCAGATTAATGTTTCTGATATTAAAGAAGTTCCCCACCTGTTGGTTAGGCCATCTCCAATTTCTTTCTCTAATAAGCATAGAGAGAGGACAATTTAGATTAAGGCCAGAATCATGCACAATATCTCTCCCAAACCTATGTAGAAGAATTCCCTCAGGGTGCCAGTGGTCTGTGAAGAGGAAAGAAGACTGTCCAGAACCAATCTTCAAGCCACATACCTCTGCTAACTTATCTCGCATCTTAATAAGCTTTTTCTGTACAAATAAATTCAAAATCTAAGGAAATCTACAAAATTTTGAGATTAGGAAATCTACAATATTTTTCTTACCAATAAATACAGTAAAAGCCAAAATTTACTACAATTTTCGGTTGAGCTAAAAAGATGGCTTAGTTAAAGTTTCAAGAGAATTTAAATATTATCGATTACTATTCTTTATGTAAGAAAATCTACACAATTTTTTAATTTTTTCAAAGACAATACGTTTATCACCTCTATTCTAAATTTATTGATCTATTTTATTTATATGATTTCTTATATAATTATGTTCATTAATTATATCTAAATTTTGTATTTATTGCTCCATATTTTATGCATATAATTACTTATATACTTATTCTCGTTAACTATATCAAGTATTTTCTAATATAATTGTTTACAATAATTGTATATTTCTTTTAAAGATGAAATAATCTCTTCATTTTTTTTGGGAAATTAGTTGAGCTGGTTTTTACAAGCTAAGAAGTCTTACAAATGATTAAGCGTAACATTTAGCCTAACTCGTCTATGACGAAGAGTTCTGGCTTAGCTATAGTATAAAATGTGCATACACAATAAGAAGCATACTGTCGCAACGTGCGTGCGACGCGGAGTGACGATTAAAAAAATTCATTTTTTTAAGGAAAAAGAAATTTGGAGTCGCCACTAATCATTTTAGGGTGTGATTGGTCACCCAATTTTAAGATAAAAATTTTTTTGGTCTACGAAAACTCAAAGTTGATTCGGGAGTCGTTTGTGTGTGGGGAAAGTATTAGCACCCCACAACACCCATTATAAAATAGTTACCAAATTTAATCAAATGCTATCCATTTTTTTATTTTAAGGCAAATGTTAAATAGATTTATTTTTGAATGTCCCATTTGAGGAATTTTGTATCATAGAAATGAACAAAATAAATTACTTTTAATGGGTGGTTCAAAGACCATTAAAAAAATTACCTTTTTTGTATTCTCATATCTTTTTAAATCAAAGCATTATTAGAGTTATTCTCGGTATCCCAAGAATAACTCCTCACCTCAGTAGTTCGAGAAGTTTGGTATCCCAAAAATCTCAAAGTCCATCGTCGGCC
>QANY01013576.1:121903-175637 GCA_003255025.1 Datisca glomerata
AACTGGAATTATATTTATCATCAGCAAAAGGAGACGAAACAAGTTTTTTAGATTTTCATTCAAAAAGATGACATGAAATAGACGAGAACATAGGCCCATAACAATGAAATTCCTAAGGCATTGGGTATAATCATTAGAATTTTGGCATGAACACATTACTCTTGAAAATTCTCGAGAAGCATTGGTAGTTCGGTGACGTCCCAATTGTTAAATTCATGATCTGAATCGTATCGAAAAACCAAGTCCTCTGTACTTGAACTTGATGATTTTTCCAGGATTGCGGATATTGAAAGCTCGGCGATATCATCTTCAAGGTTGTAGTGCTCTACCATAACCGGTTCTTCCAATGAAATTCCTCCACTTCTAAATGATTTAGAAATATGGGGTATGATTGCCATTTCCACATCGAATTCCCTATTTTCAAGCCTATCAATCCTTTTTTCTTTTTTTGAGCTTCCACTCTCCCTCTATCAGCCTTGGTCGGTCTATATCCAAGTCCAAACCCTTGCTCATTCTTGTCCCAGTCAATTAACTTTTTTATGCCTTGATGCTCACTCTCGAGCCCCTTACCTGGCTGGTATCCCCCTTTGATCATCAACCTTGCAACCATCTGAGATGCTTTTGATAGGTTTGGCGTTGGAGATGGTTTCCCACTAGCAACAAACGTGGTGTTCGCAATCTCAAATGATCGAAATGAGCACTCCAATGCTTCCTCTGCCGCCTCGACATATGGCATGGTGGTTGGCTTGGATACAAAAAAATCTTCTTCCCCATACATACAAATGAGTTTATGATCCATTATGAATTTCAGCTTCTGATATAAGGAAGAAGGTAATGCCCCACCAGAGTGAATCCATGGTCGACCCAAAAGGAAACTATACGCTGGATTTATGTCCATCACTTGGAAAACAATATTGAATATGCATGGTCCAATTCAGATAGGTATCTCTATGTCTCCGATTACTTCTCTTCGGGTACCGTCGAATGCTCTTACTATCATCATTCTCGGCCGCATATGTGTCGCGTCCACTGGAAGCTTTGCCAGTGTGGATCTTGGCATTACATTTAGAGATGAGCCGTTATCGATCAATACTTTTGCAACAATATAATCCCTACATTTTACGGATATATGTAAAGCTCTGGTGTGCCCAGTACCATCGGCTGGGATTTCATCATCTGTGAAAGTGATAAAATTCGGTGCGGTAATATTTCCCACAATTCCACTCAACTTTTCCACCTTAATGTCATGACAGACATATGCTTGATTCAAAACCTTCAATAATACTTAGCGATGTGGTTCAGAATTCAGAAAGAGTGACAGTAAGGATATGCGAGCAGGTAAGCGATTAAGTTGTTCAATCACCTCATACTCACTTTGCTTGATGAGCTTCAAAAATTCACATACTTCTTCTTCAGACACTGCTCTTTCTTTCTCCGTACCTCTTATTATATCTGGGTCTATCACTTGGCCGCCATGCATTTCTCCTTGGAATTCATGACCATTGTCGCCTTCTTTGGCCTTCCCTTTCCTTTGCCTTTCAAACATATCATCCGTTCTCAAAACTTCTGGCGTGTAGCATCTGCCACTCCTCGTCATCCCACCTACTCCCGAAATATTAGTTATGGAAAGATCGAGGTCAGACAGATTTAGCTCTTGGTTTTTGTCGTTACTGCTTATAATAACCTCATATCCGTACATCCAGGGTACTACTCTTAAATCTTTGTAAGCGAACGCACCCGGTATTTGAATGGTGATAGGCATCGGAGCATAAGACGTAGTGGTGCGAGTTGACTTTTCCTCGTAATGTATTGTGAGAGGTTTTGGGATATAGGACGACATTTCAACATTAACTTCAGATGATTCTATAGTTATTATGAGGACTAAAGAGTCATCTTCTTGGTATTCTCTTTCTCCTTTATGACTTATCGTAAGTATCTTTGCATCCAACAACTTTTGCACTTCCTTTTTAAAATCAGCACATTCCTCAATTGTATGCCCCGTCACCTTCTTATGAAACAAACTATCGAAGTCATGCATAGGCTTCCTAGAAACGCACTCATCCTCTGAGCGTGTTGGGTAGGTGTACCCTGCTCTAGAAAGAAGATGAAAAAGTGTTTCCATTGACTTGCTCACATCTTCCACGTCCCTCTTTCCATATGAAAAATATTCCTCAATTGCATTCACGATAGGATTTCCATGATTTGGTAGAGGGTTGGAATTGATATCTGGATTCCCATTTGCCTTTTTGAAATTCAACCATCCAGCCTTGATCAGTGCCTGTACTCTACCTTTTAATGCCGTGCAATTCTCAGTCGAATGTCCCACTGCCCCAGCATGATACTCACAGCGAGCAGTCGGATCATACCATCTTGGGTATGGTGGTTGTAGAGGTTCATAAGTAATTGGCACCAATTGATTATTTCGTATCAATTGAGGTAAGAGTTCTGTATATGACATGGGGATTGGATCATATTGGATAAAACGTTGATTATTTCTATTTCCTCTCAGAGGCTGATCAGCCTGACCAATATTTTGCTGGTAGGCTGGTGGCCTGAAACCGGGCCTTGGGTTATTTTGAAATGTTGATTGTTGAGAGTGATAATTGTACGGAATTTGTGAGGTATTAGCCACGTATGATGTCGTAGACTTGGGTCCTTCCCCATATTTTGAAAATCCTGATCCTGGGTTCACAGCTTGTGATGGGTACCCAGAATTGATCATCTGCACATCCCATTCTTTTCGGTTCAATGGAGGCCCCTTTTTTACGGACGATGTACCTGATATAATTTCCAAAATTCTTCCATTCTTTATCCCATACTCAATCCTTTCACCGATCATTATGATGTCAGAGAAGTTGTTTGAAGCGTTTCCAATCATTCTGTCATAGAATGGAGGTCTCAAGGAAACATTCCAGCCATCTCCTTGTCTGACAATGGGGGGTTTACCTGAGCAGCTAACTCCCTCCACCTTTGTGCATATTCTTTAAATCCTTATGTAGGTTTTTTTTCCATCCTTTGTAAGTCCAAAAGATCAGGGGCTATGTCTATGTTGTACTTATATTGTCTTAAAAAAAGCATCTGCTAGATCTTTCCACCTTCGAATATGTTGGTTATCCAATTGGATATACCAACGAGATGCGGCTCCCATCAGGCTATCTTAAAAGAAATGAATCAGCAGCTTATCATCATTTGCACAAGCAGCCATTTTTCTGCAGTACATAATAAGGTGACTTCTGGGGCACGTACTACCATCATATTTTTCAAACTCAGGTAGTTTGAATTTATGTGGGATGTTCACATCAGGGACCAAACATAATTGGGTGGCATCAATGGTACCGTATACATCAGAACCTTCAATAGCACGTAATCTCTCCTCCAGAAAGTCCAATTTATCTTTCAATCGTGGGTCATCACTTGGCTTGGTAATAGGCTTATGTATCTTTAGGTCATCAACATCGGTTATGATGATTGGCTCATTAACAAGTTCGCCTTGTGGAGTGAAAGCCTGGTTGTGACCACATGCCATCGCGGATGGGTTGTACCCAGTTTTTCCTGTCTGCATTGTTTCCTGGACATTTGGAAATGGATGATGTTGGATATTTATTGGTGGTGAAGCGTGCTGAAACTGGTCAACTTGATGGCGTTGATATGTTGGAGTGAAACCAGGAGGGTAAAGTGGAGTATCGTTTGGCAGTTGATTTTATGATGATTGAGCTCCTTGCGGATTTTCAAAACAGGCATTTCCCTTACTTGCGGCCAGGAGTTCGAGGACTTTAGCCATTTGCTCTTTTAGCTCCCTAATCTCTTCCTTCATTTCCTTTCGTGATTGCTCTCTTTCCTGCTCGTTCATGACCCTAACTTGAGCTCGAGTTCGATAGGGATGTCGAAGTTGTCGGGCTATCTTTTGAAAATTTCTTTAAAATAAAAATAAAGCAATGAGATGTAGATTTTTGCTAATAAAAAGAAGAAATAATGAGAGTAAACTTATGCATGAGAAATGATACTGCGCAAAGTGAAAGTTCTAAAGTAATCAATTTCATTCAATTAGTAGAGCCATCCACTACATTTGAGTATGTAGAAGTCAATTACATTACTTCATAACATGAGTTCATACAAAACGACCAAAATGGCCCAAATCCCGGTTGACCTCTTCCAAAAATTTATACAAGTTCTCCCCATTAAGATGGATGAGCAAGACATTTTTTTTCAAAAATGAAGCTTGTTCCGCCAAATTACCCGCTCTCACAGCCATGCCTTTAAGCCATTCCACAGCCTGCCCAGATCGTTGTCGAATCGAGTTGTACTCTTGTTGTAGCAACATACTCATATCTCAGTATATCAACATTAGCGTCATTGTTTCTTGCCAACCTTTCCGCCACGTTCTGATAAGCTCTAACTTGGTGCTCAAGGCTTGCGATGATTTTTAATAATTCTTCAGAATCATTTGTTGACTCAGTCTTTTTAAGTTTCTGATTCTCTAAATCAACTTGCAAATTATCAACGATTCATCGTAAGGCGTCATATTGCTCTTCTAACTCGACGATGTACGCATTTTTCTTATCAACAGTTCCCTTCACCTCTTCTAGAATTTCTCGTACCAGTTTATTTTCCCTCTCTAACTTCACGATTTGATCCTCTTGTTCGTAGATTACCCCTCGCAAGTTCTTATTGTCTTCCGCCATCTTTCTAACTTTGTTGCCCAATTGGCGAGTGTCAGTTCCCAACTCTGAGTTTTTCCGCTTTAGATACGCCTGATCCTCAACCTTATTTCTTAACTCTTTGAGTCGTTCTTCATCTTCGATTCTGTGCTTCTCAGACAAATTTGCCTCGACTGCTCGCCGTCTGTTTTCTTCCAAAAGGGCTAGAACTTTTTGACGCTCCTCATATAACTCATCTAGCTCCTCCTTTTTAGCAATCTTTTGATGAACTTCCAGTGATTTGGCTGATGGTACATCCTCAATTGTTAAAGCAATAATTATTTTATTTCTACTCTCAAGCCATGCTTCATACTCATTTGTGCAGTTCATGCGATTCTTTTCATTTCGCATCCTTCTTGTTATTTTCCAAGCTCCAATCAGCTGCTGTAGTTTTAGTTCAATTTCTTGAGAATCATAACTAACCTCAATATCCTTCAATGCATGCGTGGTGGGGATAAACTGTCTCATGTATAATTGACGGAGTGCCATTAGCGGAGCATAACTCGTACAACCCCATGGTCCCGGGAGCGGAACCCATTGAAAATCACCACATCTGTAGATCATTGGTGTTAACGGCATCCAATGGGCTTTCCAAATAACATTCTCATCTTTCAACTTGGATAGGTATGAGAGCCAAGCCCCTTTTTTGGGAAACTGTGGATTCCATTTGGCCATTCCAAATTCTGCAATAGGCATCCTCGTCTTCACCCATGGACTTGAGAACTTAACTTGAGGACACTGAAATCTAGCAGACATCTTAGATGGCTGAGAATCCAAATACACAAAAGAGTTGAGGAGCCGATGAACTTTCCTTTTTCAGACACTCGGATGTGATTCAAAGAACGGATAGTCTCAGCGAGAATTGAGATAACAGGGTTAACCCATGTTCGACTTGAAGGAACATTTTTATCACTTTACCATCCATATAACCTTGGATTTTTAGAAATAACATGGCGCCATAAATACACAGAGCGTAAAGAGTCATGCCTTTATCCTCCTTCAAGAAATTCTGGGTGAGATCTAGGAGGTAATCCAATGGCACACACTCATTTCCCCCTTTAATTTTCAAACTTTTCTCAATCTCAGAAGCATAGACAGAACCCAAGAGCTTAGACAAAGCTCTCTTCAACGTGAGCTTTTTGTCATAGTTATAAACTTTGTCGGCATTTTACAACGGGACATTCAGTAATGCTTGATATTCTTCAATTGTGGGAGTAAGATCAATTATCCGAAGGTGAAACATCTATAATGAGGGTCCCAGAAATGTATTAAAGCTTCCAGGACGGGGACGTTGACTACAATGTACAATAGATAAGCTATGTGACCATATTTTCTGACAAACAAGCTTTTCTGTTCTGATGAAAAATCCTCCCATATCTTCTTCAACCTCTCCAAGTCAATGCGTGGGAACTCTGTCTTAGTGATTGATGGTAGAAGAACAACGTCTTCCTTTTTCAGACAATCTCCTTTATGTTTCTGCGACTCCTCTGACCATTGGGCTACCGTAACTTGATCTTCTATCACACTCGAAGTGGGAGTCATGGTCTCTAAAATATGAATGAATTGATTACTTCTTTACAATCCCATCACGCAGCATGATGCATGTATGCAAAACACAAAGATGAAGTTAGAAGTGAAACGATGAAGAGAAGACATGTTTAAGTGACACAAGACATATATACATGCACAAAATTGATCATGATTTTAGCAGAAATCTAACGTTGGTCATGATGTGGGCTCTAAAAACATAATACATGTGTGGTTGGGATCTAAAAATCTCTTAATAGGCTCCCAGGTTGTCCACACTGTTATCTGAATAGAGTAACAGGGGCCCCCAAACGGTATCCCGAAAGGGTCGACCTGAGTGAGAACTTTCATGAGCCTGCACGGGAACCTCAATTCCACGAAGGCATTCCACTACTCATTCTCGCTAATCCTAAAGGGAAAGCCCTGGTATAGGGCTAGTGTGTATGTGTGAAAGTAAAAATTATGTAAAAAAATATACTTCGTAAAAAAAACTTATGTACAACTACAGTCACGAAAAAAATTAATAAATCATATAAACGAAACAAGAACCAATACAAAAGGATAACATAGGATGAAATTTTGGCTTGACTCTCTATTGATCTAAAGATGGTTAGACCAATTGTTAAGGTCCCCAGTGGAGTCGCCAAGCTGTCGCAACGTGCGTGCGACGCGGAGTGGCGATTAAAAAAATTCATTTTTTTAAGGAAAAAGAAATTTGGAGTCGCCACCAATCATTTTAGGGTGTGATTGGTCACCCAATTTTAAGATGAAAATTTTTTTGGTCTACGAAAACTTAAAGTTGGTTCGGGAGTCGTTTGTGTGTGGGGAAGGTATTAGCACCCCACAACACCCATTATAAAATGGTTACCAAATTTAATCAAATGCTATCCAATTTTTTATTTTAAGGCAAAGGTTAAAGAGAATTATTTTTGAATGTCCCATTTGATGCATTTTGTATCATAGAAATGAACAAAATAAATTACTTTTAATGGGTGGTTCAAAGACCATTGAAAAAAAATTTTTTTTTTGTATTCTTATATCTTTTTAAATCAAAGCATTATTAGAGTTATTCTCGGTATCCCAAGAATAACTCCTCACCTCAGTAGTTCGAGAAGTTTGGTATCCCAAAAATCTCAAAGTCCATCGTCGGCCTTTTTTAGTGAAAATTAAATAATAGAAGTAACAAAATCTAAATCTAATTATTAAAATTATAATCCACACATACATGAACATTAATTATAATAATAAGGGAATAATGCAAGAATCGCATTATAAGCATGACGATGCAAGAATGCTAAATAAATAAACATGTAAAGAAAATTAATGTTAATAATTACAACAAAATGGAAGTAAAAGAATAGAGATAAGTTATAGGATGTCAAATGATAGAAAACATAAAATGTTGAGATTATATAAAACATATAAAAAAAAATACAAGAATAAATTAAAAAGACTATATTATGTAATAAATGAAAGAAATTTTTTTAAATATATATATTGCAAGAGGAAACTTTCCTCTATTGCACCCCTTTTTTTTTTTTTTTTTTTTATAATATTATATATTATAATATAATATAATAGTAATAATAATATTATTATTAAATAAATAAATTGAAAAAAAATGATGAAAAATAAACAATATATTTCTTTAACATAAATATGTCTATTTTTTTTACTACTTAGTCTACTAATTGCCATTTTTCTTTCCTTCCCTCATTAGTCATTGCTAATCAAATAGCAAAGGGGATGATCATGGATGATAATTAGTTCAAACAAGTGTCACAAAATGATGAACATAATATTTTAAAAAAAGAAAAGACTTTGTAGGAAAATTGAAAATTTCACAACTTAGATATTTGCATAATCTTGTATAGAGGTTTTACTCTCTATTTTATGCATTGTTATGTGTGAGAAAATTATCCTAGGGGATCTTTGCATCAAATGTACACTTTCAACCCATTAAAAGGGTTGATTCACATTTGGTTAATTTTTCCACCCCTCAAAAGCTTTATCATCATCCTCATTAATTAAGTTGATGACAAAGACATCTCAATATCTAACTTGTAAAGAAATCATCAAAGCATGAAATTAAAATGTTAAGATTTAAATGAGGAGAAATGATAAAGAATGAACAATCCACTTATGTATAAAAAAATACAAAAGATATCAACTACATTCATATGAAGAAGAGAGATGAACAAAATATATTATGAACAAATGTACCAAACAATTAAGCTACCTTGAGAAGAAGAAATGGAAGAAGATGAAGATAATAGAAGTGTAGAACCTCTTCCTCTCTCTAAAATCACCTCTCTTTCCAACCCCTCTCTTTCTCACTCTAAAAAATGACTCCCCCCCCCCTTTTTTTTACTCCCCAAAAGACCTCCCTTTAAGTGAAGACTTCATTCCTATTTATAGGCAAAATTAGGGTTTGTTTTTTTTTTTTTACTTTTAGTCTTTTTTTCAATCTTTATTTTTTTAGTCCTCTTTTTTCAATTTTTACTTTTTAGTCTTTGGACCACTTTTCTTATTTTAGTATTGGATTAGTTTTCAAATTATACATATAGTCTTGGATTATTAAAAGAGCCAAAATATAAATGATGTATATTTCATGTATTAGGCCGGATAAAATACGTTATCTACACATACCAACGCTAATCATAAGAAAAATAAATAGGGTGTAGATCCAGGAGTAGTTTAATTCAAAATCTTAACGGAAATTACTTATATACTTATTTTCTTTAATTAGAGATATTTTTGAAGATGGAAAATGCCTTATTTAGGGATTTGTTTACACAATCACTTATTTTAGGGATTCGTTTAGTAACTTTAATTGTTTACTAGTCAGTTTAATTTGATTACACAGTCCAAATATTTTGTTTAAAGAAGGAAATATAATACTAAAAATATAGTGAACAAAATATGCTAACACATAAACCAAAAGCTGATAACATAATGCAAAATATAGTAACAAAAACTGCTAGCATTATAGTCGAAATATTATAATCATGTTTGAAGATAAAAAACTATCACAGTCGAAAGAAGCTACGCGATCTACTATTCTGAAACTTCACAACAAACAAAAATTCAAAAAATATTTTGTTCATAACATGTCTTTATCACACGTAATACATAATGATTAATGAATGTCATGGGTTACGCTCTTGATCAGATAGTAGTTGATACATGAATCCACCTTCACGAACTAGTTTCATTCATTGTTTAGGTGTGTTCTCTTCGGTAGGTATATATTGGGTAACGAATGTATACCTTTCGAAAGTTGATGACTTGACAAAATGCTTCGAACGGAGGATAATATCAGTGACTGTATTAAAAGATACATGCCTCTGCCAGGCTTATTCTTTGCATCATCCTAAAATAATATATGTGAGAGAGAGTAATATGTTTTATCCATATTAAAACTCTAACATATATCATAATTACATATGTGGCAGGGATGTCATGTCAATAGCATTCATTTATATCAAAAATGACAATTTTTATTAAATAAATATTCAAGATATTGATGTTTTACAAACTTACTAGTTTATGTTCTGTATCTGACGATTTCTTCTTGAACTCGATTTTCATGTTCCATTTTATTTACGTCATGATAAATATTATTAGCTATCGTCGGCATCATTGATATCATCATTAATAATATCAAAAAATAATTAGTATCAACTTTTTTATAACAACAACAAAACATTTAAACAAAACAGCAAATTACCTTGTTGTAATTAGTATTTTCTTCTTTACTCGTTATCTTATCTAATGTGCACATAATATCAATTGTCATACTAAGCAACTCTCCTATCTTCATGTACATTGTCTTCTGTCTTGTTTCAATTGAATACTGGTTCTCTTGGAGATATCATTCAACTTTGAAAGTACAATGTCCAGTATTGGTGGTCCTCCAACATCATTCTTTCGAGATGTGCTATGACTAACTGTATGATCGTAGTTGTGTTCGATCTCATCACTTAAAAACCATTTACCTTTGTCTAAATTTTTTCCCTCATCTTAAACACTATCATGAAATTCGGTTTTTTTTCCTCTATTGTCATGACAAATGGTTGGGCGACAGGCTACATACAAATAGTCAAACCTTAATTGTAAATACTAATGTGAAATCATTTTTTAAGCATTATATATTTACTATAATAAAATAAATAAACTGTCATGCTTATAGAAATAGATAGCATGTGCATTATGTAACAGAGTGTTATGACAAATTACTTCAAAAGTTAAATTATGAGGTTTGACCATATACAGTATGGGAGATTCAGTGAATATGATCTAACATTCTAGCAAACAGATGGTTGATAGTGTTCAATAAATAAAAACAGTGGACTATAAAATAGAATGTGACAAAATATTTAACTGCAGATTGAAATTTATATACTTATATATTTGTTGCTAAATACAGATTCATCAAGCTTTTTCTAGTTGGGTTGTGTGTCGGACTCCCAATTACACATTCTTGGGATACAATCTGCCACCTTCTTCGTAAAATAGTCATAATTGAGAGACAATGTAATTATGATTTCATATACCCACACTATTAATATCAATGAAAATTCACTAAAATTGAAGCCAGAAGCACTAGGATTTTTCCGAACAACCTTAGTCAATTGTACAGTAAAATCATAACACAATCGACAATCGACCTCATGGATATTCTTAAAACAAAATGTGTCTGTGATCATAATAAATCACTAAGCCACCCATTAATGACTTTCTAATATCTTCATGTGCTCCAATTCAATGCTAGTACATTGTTGTTTCGGTAACAGTATACACTCTAAGTAGAAAAGTTTTGTCTTCCTAAGCTTGTCCTCATTGTTAGCACCATGCATTGAAGAATGTACACTTACTAGATTTTTCCTTAGGATAGACTTTACATTCGAGAAGTATCTACTTAATAATCCTCCCTTTGGTATAGTCCCATTTTTCATACATGTAATTGGACCACAATTCAAAGCAGTAACTAACACAAATTCATTTAGACCAAATGAAGTCATGAGACATCTAATATGAAAAGTCAAGTCATATTTGTTGTTCCGATAACTTGTCGTCTAATAAGATGCAATAGTAATTGTAGGGGAAATTTAGTGAACCTAATCCCTAGTGTGCTACCTAGGCAACTTCTTCTAAACTGATCGGCAAGTTACGAAGTTAGACTTTACTCAAAATCTCTAAATAATCTATTTTGGAGTGTGTTATAATCTTTTTTCTAGGTTTCTACAATGAAGGACGCACAAGCAAAGGTACTCCCTGACGTAAAATCACAAACAATATAAGTATTAATGTTTAGAGTCGATAAAGAGTCACATCAGACAAGGGACTATCATTATGACTAAATAAATGAAATTAAGAAGAACTAGGAGACATACTTATTTTAGCATTCATCATACCAGCTTTTAAAGTGGGATCTTTGACATATTTTTGTTGATTTACAAAGATACCAGAAGTAGATCTATGTATCTCAAGACCTAAAAAACACTTGAGATCACCTAAGTCAATCATATCAAAGATTTGCTTCAAGTTATTTACAATTTGATTAGTGAAAGCAGTAGAGGTGCCACTAATAATAATATCATCCACATATAACAAAACATATGTAAGAGAAGTAGAAGAAGTATGAATAAAGAGAGATGTGTCAGCAAGGGAAACAATAAAACCAATAAACAGAAGATGAGTGGTAAATCTCTCAAACCAAGCTCGAGATACCTGTTTCAAACTGTAAAGAGATTTGTGTAATCGAAAAACATGGTTATGATGATGACGATCAATAAAACCCTAAGGTTGAGACATATAAACCTCTTCAGTACAAGAACCATGCAAGAAGGCATTTTGAATGTCTAATTACCATAGAGGCCAGTTATAAGTAGCAGCAAGAGAAAGTAATATCAATAAGGTAGATCTCTTAATAGTAGGGCTAAAACTCTCAATATAACCCAAAACCTGCATGTTGATAAAAAGCCTTTGGCAACAAGCCTGGCTTTGTGCCTAGCTATAATAAGATCAAGTTTATATTTAAGTTTATAAACCCACTTGCATCCTACAACATTCTTATTTGGGGGTAAGAGAATAAGAGTCCAGGTATGTTGGGACATGAGGGCAAGATATTTTGTTTGCATAGTCTCAACCCATTTGGGAATTTTACTAGCGGCACTAAAGGATGTGGGTTCAAGTTTAGATGGAAAATTAGATGCAAGAAATGTTTTTTTCTTAGAAATTCTAGATTTGAAACGTGTCTTCATGGGATGTGTGGATTGACTAACAGATCTAGAATTAGAAGGAAAGATCTAATAGGCAAATCAACAAATGAAGATGCAGAAATATCATGTTGAGCCGTAGAAAAACAGTAGCAACAGATTTTGGCAAAACAGAAACAGAAACAAAGTTGTCATTAGGAGCAGAAACAGATTCACAAGGTAGAATGGCAGCAACATTATCATTAGGCAACATAGTAGAAAAAAAAACATCACAATTAGTCGAATCAGAGACATCAGAAACACGAGGGACAGTAGGAAAAATATTCTCAACGGGATGTTCAACAATATGTTTATTATGATTAGAGAAGTAGAAGTATCAGAAGGTAAACCAGATATGTTATCAGCATGCATAAGTGAAGGAGAACTAGAAATATATTTAGGGAAACAATTAATATTGTGGGAGGAAGAAACATCAGTACCATGATTTAAAGAGTAAAGAAAGGGTATTAGAGAATCATACCTTGTATTTGGAGTACCAGTGCTAGAGGAAGGAAGAGAGATATAGTATTACCATTGTGATTTAAAGCAAAGGGAAAATTTTATTCATATAAAAGAATGTGTCTTGAAATATAAAACTTGTTGGCAGACGTGTCATAACATATATATCCCTTTTGCTCTAAAGCATAACCTAAAAAGATACATTGAGTAGACTTTGGACAAAATTTACTTTTCATGTACGATCGTAAACATGGGTAACAAGCACAATCAAATATCTTTAAAAGATTATATTCAGGTAATTTTCCAAACAAACATTCAAAATGGGAGACATTATGAGTAACAGAACTAGGCATTCTATTAATTAGATATGTGGCAGTAGTAAAAGTAAAGTTTCAAAAATTAGGTGTGAGAGAGGCATGATGAAGTAAAGTCAAGCCAGTTTTAACTACATGTCTATGCTTCCGCTCAGTAACTTCATTTTGCTGAGGGGTAAGCACATGAACGTTGCTGGGTGATACCTTGTTCATTTAAATACGCTTGAAAAGATGAACTTGTATACTCACCACCACTAGCTGAACTAAGAGTCTTAATCTTGGTTGAAAACATATTTTCAACTAAGGGCTTAAATCATTTAAACACATTAAGAACCTCAGATTTAAGGTTAATAGGAAATATCCAAGAAAATCTTGAAAAGTCATCAATAAAAAGAACATTATACTGGTGTCCAAGAATGGATGTGGTGGGGGAAAGACCCCACAAATCACTGTGAATAAGCTTAAGAGGAAATTTAGAAATAGAATTGGAAACAGAAAAAGGGAAGTTGAGCCATTTTATTTGTAATACAACTAATGCAAACATAAGTATATTTAGTTGATAGATTACAAGGAATTTGAGTAGCATGCAATATTTGTCTAACTATATTGTGTGTAAAGTGTCATAAACGAGAATGGGAAGAAGACTAATTACTTAAAAGACATAATAAACATAGTAGTAATTGAAACTCAAATGTGGACTGCGGTGGGTTTAAGACATAATGCAAACTGATGTCTACAAGTATTCATAACTGTACTGTAAACATTATTTTGACCATATGTTATTGTGAGTGAGGAAAACAAGATGTTATAGGATAATTGTCATTTATGCTTGGTCCTTTATGCAAAATGGCCCCTGCTGCTTTGTCTTAGACACAGAAAAAAGGCATAAAAGATAAACAGAAAATTGTTATCCAGACAAAATTGATAAACAAATATTAAATTAGATGAAAGATTAGGAACACGGAAAACTTTGGAAAGATGAAAAGACTTATCATGAGTATTAAGTGTAGAAGAACCTATGTGAGATATTAAAAGAGCTTGTCAATTGCCTATAGAAATAGTTTCATCACCAGTATATTCAGTAGGTGTATAAAGTTTTCTTAAGTCAGGAGATAAGTGGGTGTTACACCTTGTATCCGAGAGCCAAATATGTGGGTCATTTGAAGAAGAACGTTGGGTATGTGCTTCATGGTAGTCAAATTTGGAGAAGTGTATTGGCCTTGATAAGAGAAGTTTAGTCGATGATAACAGTTAATAACACCATGGCCAAATTTATTGCATATTTGACACTGAATTTTATTCGGTTGAGGATGAAAAGAAGCATCAGAAATAAAATTTATATTTTGTTTGAACGGGGAGGTAGGTTTGGAAGGTGGTGGTCCAAGTACAGATGGGGTGGGGTATTCTTCCTCCTCTACCAAAATTAAAGTTACCTCTATTGGAATTATACCTATTTCCTCTACCATAAGATGAGGTATTTCTAAATCCCCTTCCTCGTGAGCTGCCTCTGTTATTGTTGAAAGTTGCTAGAAGATCTGCGTTCTAGAAAACTGTTTCATAAACTTTTATGTTGAGATTCCAAGAACCTTTCTTTTACCTTTTAATGGCGTGGAGCTCCTCAAGACTAACTGGCTCTGCTTTGGTCCAAATATATGTTCGTAGTGTATTATACTTAGTAGCAAGACCATTTATAGTGTAGATGAGGATATCCTCATCTTCAATTGACACGAAAACGATCGATAATTTGTCTTTAATCTCTTTGATTCGATGTATATATGCATCGACTGTTTCTCTAGGTTTCTTACTAATGGATTGGAGCTCAGACTTCAACTGCAGTATATTAGTTCGTGAGACAGACGAGAAGCGTTTCTTAATAGATTCCCAGACTTCTTTCAAAGTCTTGCACCCAACAACATACGAGAGAGCCATCTGTGAGAGAGTAGCGTTGATTAGCGTTACAAGCGCCTAATCTTGAGCGACCCATTGGTTGAATTTAGGGTTCTACTCAATAAGTTCACCATTCTTGATAAATCTTTGTGGGCACTAAATTGATCCATCAATATATCCGAATACCATATATGTCTTGAGTATTGCTGAAATTTGGTACTTCTAGAGCACATAATTCGTTGAATCAAGCCCAACAGATATTAAATTGTAAATATTGGAGAGAAGAAAAATTGGAGAATGGGATGGACTTTCTGAACAGGGAGGAGCGGTGAAATTGCCCAGTTCTTAAAAGGAGGAATATGAAGGGATGGTTTGAGGATTAATATATGTGTTGGTCTGGGATTGATTTTGTGAATCGATTTCAAAACCAATTCGTGGTTCTGTGAGATTTTCATAAGAGGAGTTCTCTGTGTTGTTGGTCATACATGAAGACGAGGGTTAATTTGGTCATTTAGAAAGGCAAGAAATATTGAAGAAGGAGATAGAGACAAAAGAATCGAAGAGAGAAGAAAGAAAGTGATGAGAAAGATGATGAATAGTACTCTTACATTAAAACTCGAGCATAACTAAATGAAGGAAAATATGCATATCCAAACTAATGTATGCTCAAGTGTAAGAACAAACAGTAGGAAGTAACTTATTGAAGACTTAGCCTAGGGAAGCCCAACACCTACAACAAGGCCTCCAGCATTACACCCCAACTTGCCTGAATTCCACTCTAAGGCGCCCAAGTTCCAAAAAGCCCGCCTTTTGTTCCAGGACCAGAGCATGGCCTGTTATCCAGTCCATGCCCAGCGTGCTACAAAGGCGCCAGTGTGCTCCAACCCCCTCTTGCATGCCCATTTATCATAGCCATGCGCCAAACCAATATTCCGAAGCCCCGCTGCATCAGCCCAAGCTCCATTAAGGAACGTTTGTCCTTGTCCAAGATTGACATCAGTCCGAGACGGCACAGATCGGCTATATATATTCGCGCTGCCCGTTTTGTCACTCAGCCGTCTGTGCTCACTTGTGATCACCTCAGGCTCAGGCCTTGGTGACTTTCGCTCACTCAACTATTATTCTATTCATAATTGTTTACTTAACTTGTGACAGCCAAATCAGTCAAAATTCCTCATGAACAACAGCCCAGTGCCGTCGGCCATCAGGTTCAATCATATTATATCGTGCCATTGTTAGACACACCGTCTTGATCTCCACCCGGTTAGAGACGCGTGTTAAACCAAAAGCTATATATTTGCTTCCTAGTTATCGCACTACTACTATTTTTTAGTCCTTTTAAGCAACACAAGTTTATCTATTCAATAGTTGTTTGAGAAATTTCAGAAATTAATCCTTTAAAAATAGGATACACTTTTTACAATCAAACGAACCATCAGTAGAGTTCGACCTTATCATCGATGGTACATATCATGTCAATTATGTTTACAAGTCTTGCCAAACACGAAGTTTATCATGCTTTATATGACATATCTAGTCACACGTGCAAAGAACATTTACCATATTTATTTGGAAAAAGAGAGATTGTACATATCAGTCAACTTCTCCCATTAAATTGTACCATTTATCCACGACGCCATGTAGTCAAGCAAATAGGCTCTAGCTAGTTATGACCCTTAGCCCATCAAGTACTGGAGTCCGGTAGTAAGTCCTAACCTGATGGGGTCAGGCGACAAAGTTTCAATTTGATGAAGTTCAGCGTTGGGCCCTAGCCAGTCACGACCTCTAGCCCACTAAAAGTCATGCTGTGTGGAGTCAGGCACCTAGCTCTTGTCATATTACCAATATCATAATAAAAACCCTGACTTATAAGTCAGATGTATGTCAAATGTCCAAATGACACATTAGCCTCGAAAGATCTAAGTTGAAACAAGGCATAAAGTGAAACAGAGACGATCATGTGGATCAACCAACTCCATCGATAGAAATGTTGCATACAATCCTAAACAAGATGCAGGATATGGAAAGAAGGAACATGGAGGCGTTGTGCAGTGCATGGCAAACTGTGTAGGAACAAATCAACACACTTCAGTAAGAGCTGGCAAGGACACGTGCCGAAGTCAGCCAAATGGCGAATAATGAGGAACGAGAAATCCACTCGGTGGGCAACGGGCAAGACGTAAGGCAGGAGAACCACAATAACAGTAGAAACGTACAACATGAGGAAGTAAAAGTCCAATCCCAAAACCACGTGAAAGAAACTACGGGAGAAGCTCGTCAGTCCCGGGTCATAATGAAATAAGTGGTGGAAAATTTACTAAAGCAAAAAATGGTGGCGATGAGAAACCTGAGAAGTATGGGAAATATCGACCTCGAATCCCTCACATGTAGTCCGTTAAGCCCTGAAATCCTGATGGCACTCGTACCCAAAAAGTTTGTGACCCCTAAATTTAAATGTTACTAGGGGAAACCTCTGGCTATATCAGCACGATGGCAAACTGATGTGCATGCGTTCCCCACCAGCCTGTCTGGATAGCTCTGAAATGGTATCATTCCCACTCTGTGCATTCAACTACTAATTTACTGTTATGTCCTATGTCTTCATAGAATAGTACTCTACCTATCAAGCGATCATGGAAGGCACAAAGTATCTTTTGACAATTTTCACCAAGAGAGGAAAGTAACTACGGGAATACACCCACAGATTTAAGGACAAGATGGAAAAAGTAAAAATTGTGATGATGAGTTTCTAGAGTAGCCTTTAGGTGGGGGTTAGAATCGAAATCACTCGTATTTGAAGATCTATCCAAGATAAAATCGTTGTCCATGGCAGAAACCTTTCAACGAGTGCAAGCCTACATCACTTTGGAAGATGAGAAAAAAAGCCCGCTAAGGGCAGCTGAATGGAAGACTGAGGAGTCAAGAAAGTGGGAAAGAAGTTCAAGACCTGAAAGGAAAACGTCTGACGGAATGGAAAGAGAAGATAGGAGAAATAGCAAGTAGGAACTGAAAGCGGGCTCAGACATGGTACACCCAAGGGATAAGGTTTACACGTCGTTGACCATTCCAGTAAATGAAGTCCTATACATGATCAAAGACAAGCCTTGGTTGAAGAGGCCTGCCCCGCTCACAAATGAGCCAAGCTAGAAGGATAAAGAAAAGTACTGCTCCTTTCATAGGAGCAGTGGACGTTACACAAAGGACTGTTTCCAACTTAAAGATTACATCGAACAGTTGATAAAAGACAGGTACCTCCATCAATTTATGAAGAAAGAATAGTAGAAATAGGAAGTCGAAAAGTAACCAAACCGAACCGTTTACTTTGGTTATATTCGATTCGGTTCGGTTCTAATGGTTACATCGGTTTGACTCAATTCTGTAATTTAGGTAACCGATGAATTCGGTTTGATTATAAAAATACATTACTAACTAACCGAACCGAACTATGCACACCCCTACTTGAAAAATGGAACCCAGAAGATGACGAACATTGGTACCCACCTCGAAAAAGATGAAAAAGAAATATTGGTAAAATTTCTACGGGAAAACAAATACGTGTTTGCAACTACAACGCAAGAGATGTCGGGCATTCCCGAAGAAATTATTTGTCATAAGCTGAATACGGATCCAACTCTAAAGCCAGTAAAGCAACAGAAGAGAAGTTCTGAACTGGAACGGAATAAAGCTAGTCAACGTGGTAATGGTGTGGAAGAAGAGTGAGGACTTCACCAACTTGAATAAAACCTGCCCCATAGATGATGATTACCCGCTGCCAAGGATAGATTAGATGGCTGACGTAACTTCGGGACACGAACTCCTCAGCTTCATGGCCGCGTTCTCCGTATATAATCGGGTGAAAATATTTCAACCTGGTCAAGAAAAGACTTCCTTCATTACTGAATATGATATCTATTGTTATAAAGTTATGCCTTTTGACATGAAAATGCAGGTGCAACTTATCAAAGGCTGGTGAATAATGTCTTTTGTGAACAAATAGAGAAAAATGTGGAACTCTACGTTGATGACATGTTGGTCAAAAGCGAGGAATTGGGAGACCATATTCGGGATCTCGAAGAAGCTTTTTCAGTTCTAAGGAAAAGCTCCATGAAGCTGAATCTGGATAAATGTATGTTTGGATAGCAGCGGAAAGTTCATTTGACACCTGGTGACACAGCGGGGAATCAAAGTGAATCTAGACCAAGTGAAGGCAATTATGGAGATGAAATCTCCACGAAACTGGAAGAAGATACAAGGGTTGACAGAAAGGTTAGCTACTCTAAACAGGTTTGTCTCAAGGTCTACGAATAAGTGTAAATCGTTCTTCGAAAATTTGAGAAAGAACTCTATGGACAGATGAAACGAACAATGTGAGGAAGCCTTTAGTAGAATTAATGAGTACCTGACAACTCCCTCTCTGCTCTCTAAACTAGTACGAGGTGAACAACTTTTGTTGTATGTTGCCATTTCTGAAGTGGCGCAATTATCACTGTCGCACGAAAACTGAGACCCTATTTCCGAGCCCATAGCATCAAAGTGTTAACAGACTCACCAGTTAAAAGTCTCATGCACTCTCCAGATGTAAGTGGGAGGATGGAAAAGTGGTCAATTGAGTTAAGCCAGTATGAAATTCACCATGAACCCAAAACCTCAATCAAAGGGCAGGCATTAGCAGACTTCACTGAAGGAGAAGTTGAACGGGAGCCTTAAGAAAAAGCTGGGAACGGGCCTTGGAAGTTTTATGTCGATGGTGCTTCAAATAAAAAAGGAGCAGGAGCAGGAGTAGTGATACAAACCCCCTTTGGAGATACACTAGAGCACTTCATCTCGTTCAGACTCAATGCGTCAAACAACGAAGCAGAATATGAAGCACTGATTGCGGGAGTATCCTTGTTACGGGAATACGAGATAACAAATGTAAAAATATTCTATGATTCCATGTTGATTGTGAAACAAGTCACAAGAGAATACGTAACGATAGATGAGAGGATGGTAAACTACCTACAACGAGCAAAGGACATACTAAGCGCATTGAAAAGCTATGAAATCCAGCAAATCCCAAGAACTGAGAACGCTCACGCTGACGCACTGGCAACCTTGGGATCATCATTACAATTCTCGTACAAAATAAATGTCCACGTTGAATTTCTGGAAAAACTAAGTGTCTCGCTCTCGTGGAACGGCGTGGCTGATGTGGAAGTAGAAAGAGAACTCAGCTGGCAGGATAACATAATTTGCTATCTAGAAAAGGGAGAGCGCTTCCAAAAGACAAGCTCATCGCTAAAAAAGTACAACAACAGAGTGTCGGGTACAAATTAATAAATGGATTATTGTACAGAAAATCCTTTACATGCCCATACTTGAAATGTTTGAAGGAAAAGGAGGCTCGATATGTTTTGGCCGAAATATACGAAGGGATATGTGGCAATCATAATAGAGGGAGATCATTAGCCCACTAAGTTCTGAATGAGCCCAAAATGCATCAAAGGGCCAAACAGTATGTAAAGGGCTATGACAAATGCTAATGTTTTGCTCCAATCGCTAAGATGGCCCATAGTGAGTTGAAAACGGTGATAATTTTGTGGGCTCCGGGTAATGGGAACTTGACATCATCAGTCCGCTTCCAATGGCACATGCACAGAAATGCTTCCTACTAGTAGCAACGGAGTACTTCACCAAGTGGATTGAGGTCGAAACCTTCGCAAGAATACATGAAGAAGAATTAAAGGGACTTCTGTGGAAGAACATCGTGTGCAGATTCGACACACCAAAAATACTTGTTTTAGATAGGGGGCTTCAGTTCACAAGAAAGATTGTTAAAACCTTCTGCGAAGGTCTAAAGATCACTAACCGGTTCTCCACTCCCTAATATTCATAGAGGAACGAGCAAGCAGAAAATGTCAAACCAAATCATATTTGACAATTTGAAGAAATGATTAGAGTTAGCAAAGGGAAGATAGGTAGAAGAGCTACCGGCAGTGTTATGGGCGTCAGAACTACTTCAAGAGAAACAACAGGAGAGACACCATTTGCTTTGACTTTTGGATTAGAAGCAATAATTCTTGTTGAAATAAGGATCCTCACTATGAAGTCTGCACTGACTTAACAACCTAATGAAGAAGTCCTCAGAAAAAGCCAAGATGAACTAGATGAGCGATATGAAGCAGCCATGATCCGAATGGTCCATTACAATGAAAAAAAGGAAGTCTTACTTTCAGAAAAAAAAAAAGTACGGAAATGGGAATTTCATAAGGGAGATCTGCTCTTGAGAAAGATCTTTCAGACATAAGGAAAACTCAGACCAACATGTTTAGAGCCGTATATCAATAGTGGGGTAGGTGGAAGTGGATACTACAATTTTAAAATAGAAGAGGGAATGGATCTACCAAAACCATGGAATACAGCCCACCTAAAAAATACTTTATTTAAAGTTGTAACGAACATTATAGTAAATATTTTTCCGTGGTTTTTTCCTGAAAAAGCTTTCCATGTAAAAACTTTGGGTATCATCAACTCTCCTCATCTCTAATAATAACAACGGAAATAAGGGTGTAAGTCATTGGGAGGAACAATTCATAAGTCTTACTCCCAGAAGGAACTAAGGGCATAAGTCTTTGTGAGAGGAGGTTCATAAGTCCTACTCCTAGAAGGAACTAAGGACGTAAGTCTTTGGGAGAGACAGTTCATAAGTCCTACTCGTAGAAGGAACTAAGGGCATAAGTGATGGGATGAATGAATAATAAGTCATACTCTCAGAAGGAATTAAGGGCGTGAGTTCTTGAGAGGTGCATTTCATAAGTCTTACTCTAAAAAAAACTAAGAATGAAAAACATCTTCTAGAACGTGCGAAAGCAGAAGAATAAAAACCTGAAATGGGTCAACAAACAAACTATGCAAAATGGAAACATTGTGTAAACGGGCAGTTCAAAAAAGACACGAGCAGATACGGGCCCAGTTTAAACCATTGTAAGTCCAGCGAAATGAATTTTATCCATATCTTTCAAGAAAACTTAGAAATGGATTAGGTACGAGTAAACAGGTAACTTAGGAAGAAAGATGTATGGAATTTTTTGCTAAGTGTTTGGGAAAAGAGCAGGAAAGAAGAAGGAAAGAGAAAAGGATAATTTAAGTAAGAAAAAGAAAATTGATAAAAAAAAAGGAATGGAAGAGAAGCAGTAAGATGGGAAAGATCTTCTCATTGATATGCGGGAGAGTTACAAGGTGATCTTCTGCGGGAAAAGTAAAGTACAAGGAAATTAAAAGCGCATAAATAAAAATCAAACAAGCTAAGACCATTCACCAGTCGGGTTAGAAGCAATAGCGGGAACGAAAGCATCCGGTTCAGGTTGAGCCTCCGCAGGATCCTTGGCAAGATCAACGAGGGGAAAGCGGTGAGCTTTGTCGGCCATGGCATCCCTGTAACCCGCACTGTAGGCCATTCCCTCAGCCTTATTAACTGTTGTCTCGTACTCAACCTCAAGTTCAGCTTCCCACTCCCCAGCCTTAGCCAAAGCTATTTTCGCAGCTGATAGCTTCTCCTCGGCCTCAGTCAGCTTCCTCTCAACAAAGACCAAATTCTCCCCGGCAATCTCAGCAGCCTTCTTTGACCCCCTCAGGGAATCCTCAAGCCTCGCCCGCTCTACAGCAGTGGCGTCCGCTTCCCCTGAGAGTCGTGCAATGACCCCGTAAAGCTCGACCTTAGTCTTCTTCAGATCATCCCACTCATCTAGAAGAGTGTAGAGGACCTTGTTGCACTCCTCCATATTTTTCTTCTAGCCCGTTATCTCCTTCTCTAGGGAGCAGAAATGCTCCTGGAGCCCTTTATGATAAACCACAGCCTATGAAGAAAAAATTCATTTACAATAACGATGCAAGATGAAGAATAGTAAATGTGCAAGTGGGTTAGTACGAAAAGTAAATTGCACGTAATTAAAAGAGAGTAGGGAAGAAAGAAAATCGACACACAGTATTTTTACGTGGTTTGGAAAAACTTATCCCAACGTCCACGCTCCAAGGACCCCCCTGAAGATTTTTCCCAAACGATATGACCAAACATTAACAAACTCTATTGGCTTATGGTGTTAATCAAACCTTGACAATGCAACTCGGTCGAAATCTTTGAATCTCTTACAAAATTTCCCACTCTCTCAAAGAGTAGATCTCTCAATTTCTCGCTCACAATTTGTACTAGCTTCTCTCTAGAAAATATCTCAAATTCTCACTCAAAATACAAGCCTCTAAAAAAATAAAACACTACGGACCTTCGTCGAAGAGGAGTGGAGAGGTGGAGATGTGTGTTGGAATATGAAAACCGTGGGGTATACATAGTGTTGAAAAACGCTATTGAAACCAGACATCAATTAAGGAGGATTTTCTTTTTGATAAATCGGTCACACTGATTTCTCCACCAGTCTGACCAGTTTTAGCAATTAGGAAATTAATTGCCATAGATACAAAATCGGTCACATCGGTCAGATAGGTCCCAAAATGGTACACCAGTTTTCCACCGGCATGACCGGATTGAACACGAAAATTGAGTTGGTTTGGATACGGAATCGCAGGTGAACCGGGCGGTGACATTTTTACACCAATTTGTCTGGTCCTGTCTGGTTCTGAATTCCTCAAAACATAGTGAGTTCAGACAAATTTTATTCATGCTATTTGGAAGTCGCGTGTATTTCGCCATGTATGATTTCGATTGCTCTTTATTCTTTTTAAATAAACATTTAAGATTAAGTATTTTCAACCTTATTTTTACTTTATTTATAACTTACACACTTAATTAAAATATTAGTCCACGTATTATTTGTCATCATCAAAATTGTCATCTCGATTAGGGTCAACAGTTAGGCGCATAGCCCTAGTCGAGTATTTGACCCTAGCCATATAAACGACCTGACTCCACGTAGTCAGGCACCTATCTACCTCACTCGCATGATTAGAGCTAAAAAGTCCTAGCCCCATGCAGTTAGTAGGCCCTAGACAGTCAGGGTCGTTAGCCTTTCGAGTCTCGACTCGACAGAGTCTGACATTAAGTCCTCACCCGACGAGCTCAGACCACAAAGTCTCAACTTGATAAAATTCGACATCAGGCCCTAGTCAGTCATGACCTTCAACCCATTGAAAGTTCAGTTGCATAGAAGTTAGGAACCTAGAACTTATCCTATCAACGATAACCTAATTAGAGAACTAACCTATAAGTAAGGCATAAGGTTCCAATGTCCAAACCCATTAACCTCTACAAATCTAAGTAAGAACAAGGTGCAAAGTGAGAAATAGATTCGGACACAATCATAATTTACTCACGCACACTAACATGATATTACAGTCAAACATGGCCATAACAATTGACCATCTTGTTCTACCAAGCATGCTCATGAGGAATGATCATATAACATGTTATGGACATCTACAAACTAACCACATGAGACATCACATACTGACTGTTTGACTCAAACACAGACTAATCATGTGAGACGGACACAAGCCAAAGAACGAACGAGTAACATAGGAGCCTTAAATGGTGGAACAATATAGTGACAGCCATGCTACTCGGCACTAAACATTAAGATTCATGATGCACGATCATAGTTTCGAACTGCCAGAATTGAGAGATTCACAATTGTTGAACAACATCATAATGACTATATCTCATGAACAGGGTAGCAAAGGCACTCAAATTGGTCGAATGGTCTCATGGCGACCAGTCGAACAAAAAAACTTAACAGGGATGCGCTAGAATCCTATCGGCATACTTTCAGAGCCCGAAGCGTTCACTCAAAATCAAGAAGTTGTGGTAAACTGTAGAGAGACAAAAATGACAAACTATAGAGAGACAAAAATCACATTTAGACTTTTCCTTCATTGGAGCACGCACGACTCAATTCCCTTTCAAAATGCTTAAACAGGGCTCCTTTGTAGGTATGGATATGACGAACTTATGATCGGCATAACGGCCATATGGATGAGTCCTCTCCAGTCACCCCGTAAGGCCAAGTCCCTTACGATATACTCCCATACTTAGTCAGGTAGAAAACTCCTAGTGGTTAAGGTTAGAAGTAAGGGTCTCTAGAGAGAGGTGAGACCTTCTATTTCTAGAAAACCCAGCCGCTTGTTTTTTGTATGAGTTATTTGTAGTAACTAAACTTAACTAACACATAATAATTAAATAAATAATTATCTAATAATATTATGCTGAGAATGTGATGGAAAAAATAGAAAGAAGATATTTTTATTGGGAGGGATACCAACCTAGTTGCTAGTTTCTTTTTATTTTCTGCTACCTTCCGAAGTGGTTCTTTTCAAACAGACAAAAAAAATTGATGCTATCATTTTTCTCACAATCAAAGATGAATCTCCATTTTTAAAGAACCTCTTCACACAATTTTTCTGTGAGGTCCACAGAGATAAAATTTAAAATCCTAAAATCATCAAGATCTGGTTTATCCTTTTGTGATTTTGAAACATTTATTGAAAATGAAATTTAATAGAACAAAGGCATCTAACATACTTCATTAGTGATATGAGTATCTAATTTATGCCTTTAGATATGTAAAACATATGGGATAATATCAATTATTACTTATAGTGTGTTTAAGTAGACTGCAAAGAAAATAAAATTATGATTTTATTATCATGAAAATATGGATTGGTAGTCGTTATATCTCGAAGCTTAAATATAATGAGCATTGAATCAAGAGGTAAGAGATGTCAATGTTTCTAAATATACTTTATTGTACTTTGAATAACGGCGTGTAATTGGTACAAATAGGATCGCACATCGTCATTCCGATATTGTCTACGTCTTCTCAATTCTAAAGCTATATAGTTAAATAAGATTATTAATTCATCATCAACTACTAAAGTTCAGCGTCATGTCGTGATCACTTGATTACTTTAAACAGTAATCTCGTGATCACTTGATTACTTCAAATAATCATGGAACATGATCACTTGATTACTTTAAACCGTCATGTCGTGATCACTTGGTTACTTCAAACAATCATGGAATGTTTGTATATTCTCTAACTTCAAACAATCATGGAACATGTAGCATAAGGCTTGGGTTCGTATACTGTGACAAACGAAATTTTAGGATGTATCAATTTTTTATGTGTTCTTGACAGCAATAGAGAGGTGAAAAATAAATCTAGACTATCAGATCTGATTCTCACCTGTCTGATCTGATTCTCACCATCCAAATCTACTCAAATTTTTATGTGTTGTTCCGTGTTGTTAAGAGTGACGCCAAAAGTGAGGAATAGATCTAGACTGTTAGATTTAATTCTCACGATCTAGATCTACTTAAATATTAAAAAAAAATCAATACAACTCATCCAATTTTTTAGATCTAATTTAACGGTTTAGATAGGATGAACTTCCAACATATATGCGAGCATTTCTCAAGATGTAACAATCGTTTACCAATCACACCAGTTATAATGCTTTTGCATCAGCAACTCTCATCACTCTCATTTTTCTTTGAAACTATTAACTCATACGTATCAAAATCAAATCACATGCAATGGTTGAATAACAGAATGACTACTCAGCAACTCAAAACCAAAAAGATTAAAATTATTCTTACAAATTAACTTATTACATTTCGAATAAGAAGCCATGCAAGTATAACAGTACAAATCATGTCAACATCACTGTAACATTTATTTTACATTCCAGAAATCTGTACTTGTCATGTGATGAACCACGAAGTTCTAGCTTCCCCGGTAAGTAGAAAACGAGAATGGCGAAAGCAACAGAGGAACATGAAAGTGCTCCAGTTTCTGTGATCCTCTGATTTCAAACACAATAGAAACATAGGGAAAGAACCCATCAGGGCAATACTTTCCTGTGTTGAAACTTATCCTGTAAGTTCCCGGATTCAGAGCATCGACCATGCTTATCAATTGACCACTTCTTCCATCTTTATCTGTCATTGAAGACCCTTCAAATACCCAGCCATCTCGATCGGCCTCACCAAACGAGGGACGGGGTTGAGTTCCATTCCACCTTTCCAAAAATACCTCAATACCAGCAGCTGGAGATCCCCGAGAAACATCCAAGACGTGGGTCGTAATGGGTGGACGAGAACGTGTTGAAATTTGAGATGTTTTTCGAGCTGATGTTGAAGGTACAGCAGTTATATGCCCTCCAAAAATGCTTAGACGATCTTCTAAAGTTTTAAAAAGAAAAATAACTACCTAAATTAATCTTAAGTGTGCAATTTATGCAGTGAAACTATCAAAAAAAAATATTTGAACGGTCAGTGAAACTATCAAAATTAAGGAAACAACCACAATTATGCGAAAGTTGTAGGCAATAATTCCATATGTAACTAAAAATATCTGAAGGGTGACTTTCGTCTATGCAGACAATAAATTTTGGATAACCAGAAAAATCACTAATAAATTAACGCAATTCAAACTTGGAAGAAACATGATGATTGTACTTCCAATGAAGAGCTATATGCTATTCGGACATTAGTTGGTGTTTTTAAGAACCAGAAGTTGATTTTGTTTTATTTTGTTTATGTTTCGTTTAATTATATTCTTCTTGTACTTGGTGCTGTAGATGAAAGAAAAAGTTTGCATAGCTAAAAAAGGAAAAGGAAAAACCTTGGACTGCAGCATAAGGAAAATATAATCTGAGGATGATTTCCATTGGTAAATTCAGGATAAACGTCCATTTCAACTGGACCAACCAAAATTTTCATTTTGGTATACAAAGCTGTTAGGAAGGAATAGAAAAAGAGAGCACCTTCTGCCTTTTTAGCAATGGCTGCAGAATTGTTATTGCTGGTAGAAGAGACTTTTGCTTTTGTTAAAAATAGCTTTGCAAGGCGTAGTTCTGTAATTTTCATTTGCTCACGAGCGGCAATCTCAAATTCAACTATTGGCCTGTTCGTATACCGTTTCTGCAAAAGCAAAATAAAGTAATACTTACGATGATGATGAATGTCTAACTCAACTCACTCCGTAGTGGAAGTTCAGAATTAGAGTAGATATCAAGATAATCAACAAAAACCAAACAAAATGATGGTGGTTTTTTCCTGATTTAATAGCAATACAGGCATCTTAATAGGAAAAGAAAAATATTTCATAGTTGATGAGACCCGAACTCAAGAAGATGAGCACAGGTTTGAGTACAGATCTTGGAAGAAAAGTTGATGATCATGCTAAAAACTGTTCAATAAAATGATGGATCTATCACAATCAATGAGCACAGAATATTTTATCATGGTATTCTGGAGGGGAAAAACATTGAAAGTTGAAATTTTTTAAACAAACGGCATCAAGCTTGATAAAAAGCTTATACAAAAATTTACCTTCAATTCAGCAAGTATGTCATCGGTGCTCCTTCCAGAAGCACATATAATAAATATGAATCCAAACTTTTGCCTATACTGACTGTTCCAGTCATATAGTTCCTGTAAATGCCAATGACCAAAATTATGCCAAAGAACTAGCAAAGCTTACATTTTGGAAGCCGTTGAAACTTATTTTCAGTTCTGTCTGGATGGGGAAGTCTAACCTGTAGGCTAGAATTAGTAGCAGTTGCCAACGCAGTTGATTGTTCTCCCTTACTCCACCTACACAAGGATTTATCTGATAAGTACTTCAATATAAGGTTTCAACTAACGAAAGACATACGACATTCATGGTAAACCAAGCCACAAAAAATTGATGAGACTTTATTTCAAACTAATTTATTTAGTCAGTAAAACTGGAACTTCATGTAACCCAGATCCTTAAAATATTCCAGCATTTTCAAATTTCCTATTCTACCCAGCAAGGAAAAATAATTCAGGGATTGTCTCCAATTCTCCTTGGAATTTAGATATAATAGCTGTCATAAAGAGAAATTATATAATGGAGAAAAGATTGTAAAAATGCGAAAATGTGAAGAAGATTGAGAAACATCGATAGCACGAATAAAGGAGAAAAAGTTTATTTACTGAGCACTGGTTTGGCTTGTGTGTCTGGAAGATTGGGGAACTTGTCCAATCTGAGGATGAGCAGAGAATGCTTCCAGCCAACCATTGACATCAACCTTAAAAGCATGAAAAAGACAATCATAACAAGTTCAAAATTCAACCATCAATTCTCCATAAAGAGAGAGAAGATCAAGAAAAAAAAGAGAGAGAAACCTTCTCGAACCAGATGCGTCTAGCAGCATCTACGGCTTCTTCCAAAGAGGAAAAAGGAGAGGCCAGAACCATTTCTTTTGCGAATTTGGAGCTTCCACAGCATGCCAGAAACTCTTCCTCTTCATAACCATAATTCGATTCCATCGTCAGTCCCTCCCCACTGAGTCTCTCTCTCTCTCTCTCTCTCTCTCTCTCTCTCTCTCTCTCGCAGTAAACAGACACTTGATAGTACGCGAAGAAGTTTGTCGTTTGCCTTCATCAAACGACATGAGCCTCGTGCGTGGAGTACCTACGGTTTGGATGTGCAAAAATTGACCAAACCGATCAAATCGGATAAGAGTAAATTAAAAATGATCGATTTAGTTAATTATAATCGACTCACTCT
Organism: Datisca glomerata; assembly: GCA_003255025.1. Taxonomy (NCBI): domain Eukaryota; kingdom Viridiplantae; phylum Streptophyta; class Magnoliopsida; order Cucurbitales; family Datiscaceae; genus Datisca; species Datisca glomerata. Next base: position 151,576 of record QANY01013576.1, read on the forward strand.
TCAGTATATATATATATGTGTGGGTGTCATATTTATTTTCTTACTTTTTTATCATTTCATATTTTTCAAATTTCTCTCTTTTGACATTTCTCTCGTCTCTCTTTGAAATTATGAGATTTTATTATAATGATGAAAATTTAGATTTTTTTGAAACGTATATGAATTGTTTTACGGTTAAGTTTATATGCACATAATTTGCCGGCTCCGGTCCTCATTTTGACAAGAACGTGAATTTCGGTCGGTCTAAATTTTGACAAGAACGTTAATTTTGGTTCGGTCTAAATTTTGACAAGAACGTGAATTTCGGTTCGGTCTAAATTTTATGCTGAAAATCGGCCCGAACCAACCATGCATACCCCTACGTCCAGCTGTTTGCTGCGTGTCGAACTCCTCGAATATCAGTAGAGATGATAGAATTGCATGTCGTCACACAATATGGGATAACGATGGATGTACATGTCCCAGGTCCAAGTATCGTTAAAAGTTTAGGTTCGGTTCAGTTCGAAAACTGTTAAAATTTCGAACTGAAATGAAACTTCATTTATTTAATTTTGACGAATGGAACCGTACCAAACCTACATAAAGCACCGACCGGACCAGACACTTTCAATTTTGTCAAACTTTATAATTATTTATAATTATGTCAATTTTACGTTATTTTAATTTGAATTGTTTTCTATTGGATTTGTTTATCCCTAATTTGAAATTGGTGATAGATTTTTTCAAGTAATTTTTTAAAGTGATTTTTCATATCCCTATATTTAAGGTAACTTTTTATCTTTAAGTAAGCAATAATTTTAATTGTTTAGTTATTATTTTAGGAATATAATCTTTATTATTTTTGTTGGCAGATACCAATTCGCCCCTATTTTTAATTTTTTATGGAACTTATAGATTTGTTCTCTTGTTTTATTTTTTAAATTTGTAAATTTTATTAGTTTTAATAATTGTTCTTTGTTCTCGAAATTAATATATTAATGTTTTTGAATGACATGCTGGTGTAAATATTTATTGATAGTGATTTCATCCATATTAATGTAATTAGATATTGATGGTCATTGTTTATATGAGTGTTAATATTTATTGTTTGTTGTTTGATAATAGTTTCATCAGGCAATGTAATTATATATTGATAACCACTGTCTGTACGTGTCTAAATATTTATTAATTGCATGTGTTTATAGTGGTTTCATCCATATTAATATAATTAGATGCTGATAATCATTTATTGTATGTATATAAATATTTATTGATTGTTGGTGCAGGTAATGATTTCATCCATGTCAACATAATTAAATATTGATAATCACTGTGTAAAATTTTATTGATTATTGGTGTTGATAGTGATTTTATCTATGTCAATGCAATTAGATATTGATACTGTTTGTATACGTGGTATTTTTTGTTAGTTTTAGAGTGGGAGATAGTTGATTAGTATATTGAGGGTAGAAATTTAACTAGTGACCGCTTTCCCATCGTCAGAGCATTTTTCCAGTGCAAGAAGCCCCACGAGGAAAATCTTAGTGCTTTCTCATTAGGTCAAGAATGCAAATCCCTCTTTTTTGTGGTGCTCCTACTCCTAGAGCGGGAAGAAGATAAGAAAATGTGATGCGTTATCTTGGTTTTTCCAACCACTTGCTTTTAAAGGTTGCCCTCTCTCGGCTAGATGTTGATCCATAACCTACATAAAGGACATAAAAAAGCCTTGTCTAAGTTGGAGCTATGAAGCTGACATTTTTATTAAGAAAAGAGGAAAGGGTTTTTTCTTTTAGTGGCGCCCGATAAGTAGGCTAATAGATTAAGTTGAAAGCCCACCAACGCATAAAGGTTCCAATTTGAGTGAGATCCCCAACGAGGGAGGCGAGAATCTTGATCGAAAGCTCCATTGTTTTGACTAGTGAGAAAGACTTTTCAAAATTCTATCAAATTGATCGAGTCATTTTTGAAGATTCAATTTATTGTCAATGTTAGTTGCTTGAGCAAAGTAGTTAGTACAAAATTGATATTTAGGTTACATCATATGCCTGCAAGAGAATTAATTCTAAACTGATCAAGCTTTTAGTCAAATCATTATTAATCAAGTGATGTAATTTATTCATAGGTTAATCATTTTAATGAATGATAAAATCTCATGAATGACTGACGCATTCCTTTTAATTTATTCTATGCTTCCACTATCGTACAAAGAAATATTAACAGCTCATAAGCTTTTCTCAAAGAGTAACATCTAAGTTTCTCTAAACCGTCATCTTCAACCTCCATCCAAACGTGAAAGTTTTATTTCAACTGTCATATTTTCAAACTCATTGTAGTTTTCATCACCCGAGGAGGGAGGCCCTCTCGATCCCCCTCTTTGGTGAAGTTTATTTTTGTTTTATGCTTTTAATTTTCTTTTTATATCTTAGTATGTTGGTGTCCCCTAAAATCAAGATATGTTGTAGTTTTTTTCTACAGATTTAGTTGTATGGTTTCCCTCTATAGAAATAACACTAGATAAACAACTTTTCAAAGTCAATTTAGTAAGCACCAGGAATTTTTTTAGTGTTGCAGAAATATACACATTTTTGCCGTGTATTAATTTAATGTATATGTACATAAATATCCCTATATATTTTTTAACACATATATATTGTGGGATTTTGATTTCCTATTTTTAACTAATTTAAACTTGCAAATTCAAAATCGCCTATTTAGGTTGAAAACACTGACACCCAATACACTTATTTATCCGTATGCCCTATCTTATACCTAATTCTCCCGATGAAACAATTTTGTGGACACCTCGACCTAGGCACATCGAAAAATGCCCAAAGCGTTTGGGGGCACAGTGTAGAGAACATCATGATAGGACTGAGAAGTGGCTCAACAAACACAATAAGGAGAAGGCCTAGACACGTTTGTGCCGAAGCAAGAAGTAAGGTGCCTTAGCATGTTCATGCTGACGCTAGCGGAAAGAGGCCTCGACATTCTTAAAAACCTATGCATTTATGTCGGGCTTCAGAGGTGAAAAGTCTCGGCATCTATGTTGAGGATTTAGAGGCGAGAAGCCTCGACATTAAAATGCCAAGGCTTTAGAGGGGAGAGCCTTGACATTTATGTCAAGACTTCAGAGGTGAGAAGCCTCATCATAAACATTTTGAGGCTTCAAATGTGAGAAGCCTCGCCATAAAAATGCCTAGTCTCTAGATGCAAGGAGCTTCAACTTTTAATTTGTCGATGCCAAGTACACGCCCCGGCACAAACATGCCGATGCAAGAAGAGAGAAGCCTCGGGAAATAAACAATGAATGCCTAGTCTGATACTCAGAAGTCTTGCTAGTAGAAGTCTACCATAGTAAAATAAGAGCTTTATTTGTGTCGCAAGGCTACCAAAGCTAAAGTAGGCCGCTAGAAACGCCATCCGTAAGAGACCATATGAAGAAAGAAGTCTACGGCCATATGAACCCTATCGTGGCATTGCTAAGTCGCGAATCTCGTCGAGGAAACGGTGTGTCATCCACAACATTAATTGTATCCTAACCAATTAGAAGTTGACACGAGTAATGTCATACAGGACACCTAGAATTAGGCGCTAATTACCCTGACCGTGACAAAACATTTAGGTCTTGTTTGGTAGCTGGGACTGGACAGTACTAAAATAACATTGTCCAGCATTTAGTGAAAAAAATCATTCGTATTAACTAATACGGTGAGACTATTTTGTCCCACCAACATTGGATAATTTAGTCCTCTCCAAAGATAAGGGACTAAACAGAACAAATGCAAAACCAAGACAGATGAGACCCACTGAAGAAGAGTAGCAATCACGAGCAAAGAGCCAACGATCCTGAAGCCTCTCCTTCATCGAACCTGACAGCTCCGTCGTCGCAGGTGAAACTTTCTTCCTCTTTTTTCCCATCCTCTACGTCTCCTCTTCTCTTTCTTCTTCTCTTCTTTTCATTCTTCTTAGATATAGGTTTTTGTTTTTCTGAATTCTGATGAAAATTCTTTGGGTTTCTGAATCTTTGGATCCCTGAATCTTTAGGTTTCTTTTTTTTTTTTTTCTGAATCTATGAAACTTGGGATTATTTACTTGAAATTAGTAGTTGAACTGAGTTAGATTTCTGATTTAGGTTTTCTGATTTTGGTGTTTGAATAATTTGTCTTCAGATCTTGTTTGAATGGCTAAAAAATAGTATTGTAGTTAAGAAATATTTGAAGTACGTTTTGTAATGCTCTTTTCTTTTTGTGTCGTGTGTTCAGAGTGTGGGGGGGGGGGGTGAGAGAGAGGCTTAATTGCTCTTTTCTTTTTGTGCTTAATTTGTTTAGTCTGGCACATATCATTGTTATGCAGTAAGAAACACGTCAACCAAAAGAAACATAAACTTTTGGACTTATTCAATAATGAACATAATATTAGCTTTTGAAATTGTGTAATAAATGGTGAGTATTTTAGTTTTGAAGATTGTTATGAATATCAACTGCTTGTATTAATATCTTTTTCTTGTAGGAATTGAATTGGCAGCTAAGAATATGTGTTTTAGCTCATCCTACGATTTACCATTTGTTTTCTGCTAATATCTTTTAGATGTTCTAGGTTTAAAATATGAATACCTGGTGATCCATACTCTGCATAAAGTTCTATAAGCTCTCAATGAATGTTTATTTTTAGTAGAATGAATGTTTTATTTTGTAGTTGAAATTGTTAAATATCATGTCAATAAGTTCTAAATAGACTTATGTGGATCAAATTATGACAAACAATTTTACAATAATCCAGTATTAAGGTTTAGCCAAACATTGTACACGTAATATAGTTTGTTAACTATTGCAGCATCAATCACTGGATAATACTGGTTAATCTAGTACAATACAGTACAGTCAAATCTGACAGATTTAGTACAGTACTATCCCGATTATCAAATGATACCTTAATGTTAAGGAGCCAATAGTTAAGCTCAAAGCCATTATGCCCTAGTACAAGAACATGCCGGTCTGACCTATGACGACAACCACCACCAGATCATAACCATAGTGCACCAATGAGCTGAAGCTAGGGTCTGAAAGCATTTTGGGGCAACACCCTATTGGAGGAGCTGAACAAGGTAAAACATTATTGGAGGATTGAGAATAAATCATACATCTACCTGAAGCTCCAATCAATAAGCTCACACTATAAATGAGAGGAGATAGGATGGTGAAAGGTATGTAATCACTTCCTAATAACACTCTCAATTCCATTCCAACTACTCCTACTTCTAATGTTCTAACTTAAGCTTCAAAGGGGCAACAAGGAGACCACCCCCACATTTGTTCAGTCACCTAATTACCTTCTCCTCTTGCAGATCACGAAGGGCAAAACCCAAGGACAAAGGCTTCTAATTTTTCTCCCAATCCTTCCTGACGTCACTTTTGCTTTACCCGACCTCAATTCGGTCTACATGCTCATTGACAAAAAATCTCCTAAAAATATTTAGTACCATCTGTGGGAACGAATTTTAAAATCTTGATTCCTGCATCATTTTCACCACTGAACTTAAGATGAGTCGAAGATCCAGTAAGATCTAGACCACTGCTTCACGTTCAATGCAAGAGTCTGAAGCACCCAACCCTAAGGTGGCTCGACCCCCTCGAAGGCCTGCCCACCGAAGACCAACCATAACTCAAAGAGACAAAATCGTTGCTCTAGAGCAACAAGTTCGGATACTCACTGAAGCCTCGAACCACCTTGACCCAACAAGTCACCGTGAGTATCATGAGCCTGACCTTGAAGGCTCCAAGGAATAGGCTAACCACATATGGCTTCCCATAAACACTAGAAAAGTTACTCATGAGGCAACATCAAATAGCAATGTAAGGTTTAGAGTCAAAATATAACGACTAAGGGCTTAGATTGTAGACATGCAACGAGCATTTCACAGTCAGACCCCCTTTTCAACTGAGTCTCTCTTGGAGCAAGCTGAACCCCTATTCACAGAGGAAATAATAAGGGCAAATATGTTGTCGTGGTTCAAAATGCCTGACATGATCCCTTATGAGGGGAGCAAGGACCCGACTGAGCACATGGAGACGTTCAAAACATGGATGGAGCTTTAAGGAACACCAACGACCATCATGTGTAAGGCTTTCCCTTTCAATTTGACCTCATCAGCATGAGCCTAGTATAGGAAGTTGAAGTCGGCATCTATCTTAACCTTTTCTGAGCTAAGTAAGATGTTCATTCATTAGTTCCCATAGGGCAGAGATCAAAGAAAACCTCACATTCACCTCATCACCATCAAACAAATGAAGGATGAAGATATGCAAGATTATGTTATCTGGTTCTATACGAAATTTCTAAAAGTAGAAGGGTATACTGACGACATCACCCTAACCACCCTTCTATCGGGGTTACGTGATGAGAAATTGTTGTGGTCACTATAAAAAATGCCACCTACAGGATTTGCAGAGCTATTATGGAGAGCCCAAAAGTATACGAGTACGGTCGAGCTCCTGTCGTCCCTTGGGGAGACCCCATTCTCAATGGAATTGGTGCAGAGGCAATGATTTCAATGGAAATTGGGCTACTAACCCACCGTCAAATAACGTGCTCAGAAGATGAGAACGATGAAGCATTCCTTATGAAACTTGGATTTGCTCAAAAGACGTCAAGAGGCAGCCCGTATAAGATCTCTAGCCCATCAACAGAGGGTGGCTAGGTACTATAACTCAAAGGTTAGACCTTGGTCCTTTAAAGTCCAAGATCTCGTCTTAAGAAAAGCAAAATTTGGAGGCAATTGCGTCAAAGGACCATTGGGCCCCAACAGTGACAAATCCTTGAGAATCACATGAATAATAAGTCCACGAACCTACAAGCTACAAGACGCATAAGGTAACATTCTACATCACCCTTGGATTGCCAAACACTTAAAAGTGTACTATCCTTGAACTATGCAATGTCTATCAATGTGTAATAAAATGTTATTACCATAAGAAGTATCTATGTGAGTTAGCCCTTACCATGACCAAATGCGTAGAGGCCGAACCCCACGGCAGTGCGAGAAGTCCAAAATTTAACTTATGCTCTTCTAATGGAAGTGAACACAAGACACACCATGACCAAACACGTAGAGGTCGAACCCCATAGCAATGCGTGAGTCCAGCAATAACTTGTGCTCTTTAAAAAGAAGCGAACACAAGATGTACCACGACTATTGTGCAGAGGCTGAACCCTACGGCAGTACGTGGAGTCCAAAATCTCTCTTGACAAAGCCCTATCCTAAGATAGTTTATTACAAACAACCGAGGAATAATATAAGAGTAATGGAAGTCCAGTTTCATCCAAAGCATTACAACTAAAATGGGGGCAATACCAAATATACAAGATGAAAGATTAGAATTCAAAACGTCATAATAAGTTATAAAAAAGTTCACAAGTCCATACGAGAAAATTTTAGCTTAATACAAAAAATAAGTATCGCCTAGGTTGATGAAACATATGGGAGGAAGCTAAGTCCAAGCCTGAAAAGTGACTCAACACCTTATCTCGAGCGTAAGCCACTACAGATCCAAATTCCTCAAACAAAATTTTCACAAACTCATCGAAAGATTAGAATCTGTCCAAGGCCTGGCGAAGATCATTATCCCATTGACTTTTCAGTTCGGCCATGTGCGTTTCTACTAAAGATGCTCGTTCCCCCACACGAATAGCCTCAACCCAGAAAGTATTGGTCGATGCCTCATCTGAGAAACCCTATGCTCTAACTCTCAAAGCCTTGCATCCTTTGAGCTAATACGATCTAAAGCAGCCCAAAGTCGATCCTTGGCCAGCTCCAACTCTGCTAAACGATCTGACTCAGCATCCTTAACCCTATCCCTTTCAGTGCGGAGTTTTTCTAACTCACGACTCAACTGAGCATGAAGTTCCTCCTTCTCAACTGCTCGCAAAGCTCATCCTTGTCTTGAAGAAGAATATCGTTTTTAGCTTCTAGTTTTGTGTTCCTCGGGATTGTCCAAACTTTTGTGTCCTCAGCCTTGCGAAGCGTGACCTGAGCCTGTGCAACTTATTTTTTAACATCCCCCCCCCCCCCCCCCNCCCACTAGTGAAGTACGGAATAGACAATGGATAGTTGAAAAAGGGAAATAAAGATTAGAAAACTGACTACAATAATTGAATCAATTAACTAATTGTATACCTTGGATAACGTCTAGACGGCATCGTCCGCAATAACCCAGTCTCCAAGCTCCATCTTCTCTAAAGTTTCATCTAGTGAAAGCCCATCCTTGACCTTCTGAAGGAAAGTCTCAATGTCGGTAATCATCCAAGGAAAGTAACGAGAACCGCCCGGGCCTGACCTGCCTGAGCTAACATAAACTAGTGGTCTCGACGTGTGAAGTACTAACTAGAGTAGAGGCGGATGGACCTGCAAGACCCTGAGGACGAATGACAACTAGCCATGTAATACCCCAAAGATTACAAGGGGTATATTGTAATTTTATACCCTACTCACACCTTAATCACACCATAAACTAGTGTAACTGCCAACTAATACTCTTTATATCCCTCATTCTCCATTTATTTTGCACAAAGCTTTTCCCCAAGTGACTGTTGCCCCTTTATCTCTCTCAAACATTTACCAACGAAACCGTCTGTCTCTCATTCTTCCTCTTCGTTGCATCTCCATCGTTGGTCTCCTCTGGTAAGCCATCTTCTTCTTTCCTCTTTCTTCATTATTTTCTCTCTCTAACCTAATTAATTGCCTCACACACAACCCCTGCTCAAGCGAGCTCCCTCTCTTCTCCTCCATCATTACCTATATTTTTCTTGTCTCTACGTGTTCATCCATTATTATCGACGGACAAAGCTCTTCAGGTAAGATTCCTCTCTGCTTCTATCTTTAATTTTCTTCTCTTTTCGCTTCCTTCTTTGGTCCTTTTCCCTTTATTCCTCCCACGGGTTGCTGCTGCCCTTTCCCCGGCTCACTATTTCTCTCACTCATTGATTCTCTCTCTTGCCTATGTTTCCCTTCTTTCTCTCAGTTTTCAGCCAGCAAATTATGGCTATTTTGAATCATTTTGATAAATCTATTTTTGTAAGGTTCCGATTTTATAATTTCACTTGGTTTTCCGTAAGCTTCAGATTTTAGAATTTTATTTGGTTTTCTTATTAACATTGTTTACTTAATGGCTTCCCCATTAATTCATTTGGGTAGAGTTTAGTTTTTATTAGTATCATCTCTTTCGTGGCCTAGATATATACATACTGATTTTAATAAACAAGATGTAGACTTAGTCAAGTCCTTTGATTATCAAGTAACTAGATTGTTCATGTCATGTTATCAAGTTATACGGTTGGGTGTCACCATGTTCATATTAGAGTTCTTAAGGTTCAGATAACTTTAAGTAACATCAAGTTTCAGGACACCTAATCCGTCATGTTCACGTTCATGTTATAAGTTCAAGTTCAAGTATTGATCAGGTCTGGTTAGGTTGTTAATCGGGAGATATGTGTAGTCGAATTATGACCAAGCAAGTATAAATATCAACAAGTATAAGCACAAGTTCAAGTTATATGTTAACTATGAAATCAATGTGTTATTACAAGTATTTTATGTGAATTAATAATCAAGTGAATGTGTTAAATTAATTTTGCATGAGTTATATGTTTACATTTATGTCAAGTGAAACTTATTAGTTTGTGAGTTTACTTATTGAGTATTTTTAATATTCAACCCTCATAAATGAATATGTTGTAGGTGATGGCGAGCAGCAGGAATGAGAGACTACCATAAACAGCAAAAATATGAGATTTTTCACAATTTATGATTACATGATGTTAGAAACAGATTTTCAATTTAATTTGTTCCAGAAATTTTATGAATTTTCATATTTGACTTTCATGTTTTATGGATTTTCATGTTTGACATTATTACTGTTTAAGAAATCATTTAATAATTAATGAGTCAATTTTCTCTTAAAATAATTTTATGCTTCCTCTAGTTAACCTTAAAATTAAGGTAAAATTAGAGTTTTCAATTTGATAATTCTCTCAAATTAGGGTTTCAATTGAATTGAAGATTTTTTTTTAATTGTGAAATTTCAAACATGTTTAAACCTCACTACCAGATGATCGAGCACCATCAAAAGCATGAGCCGGAGAACCTGCCATAATAAAGATGGCCGCATAATGCCTGCTGAGGGGAGGAGACACCGCCCCATCCGTAAAAACACCGGTCGTCAATGTATCCTCTTTGGCATAGGACGAAAAAGGGATTTTAGGAGGAACACTGACTGAATCACCCCTATGATGATGCTCACGAAACATCTCATATAAATGTTTCCTTGCATCATTAAAAGCCCGAAACCATTCATTTTACTCACCCTCAGCCAGGATCTTATCAACTGAAGGGAGATAAGTACGAGGACAAGGTTTTTCGTTGACAACAGAGATGGGCGGCAAAGGCGTAGTGGAAGGCAAGCGAGTGGGTGAAGCCGCAGACACCGGAACCGTAGGACCCTCAGTACCGGATGATGGAGCACCATCAAAAGCATGAGCTGGAGAACCTGCCATAAATGCCTGATAGTTGGGATCTTGAGCTCTGACTCCATGATCGTGTTTTCTCTTTCGGCGACTCTCCACAAAAATTGAAAAGAAAATAGAGAGTAAGAAAATGTCAGGAAGGGAACATTAAAAAAACTGAAGGATCCTCAGGAACAGACACAGGCTCTAGAGGATCTCTATGGGAGCCTGAGGCCTTAGGTCACAATTGTCACTCTCTCTTTTAACAAAGTTTCTTGTGAAATAAAAAGAGATAAAGAGAACTTAAAATAGACCAATAAAAGAGAGTGCGAGACCCAAATGATATACCTTTCACAACTCGAAGTGTAGATGCATAAAAAAGACAGATGACAACCATATTGTTGTTGCTGAGTAAGAAAGAGCGTTGGGGTTGTTTAGCTGAAAGATGAAAGGTGAGATCTAGTTGTCACCTCACCTCATCTTCTAGCTCCGAACGCTTAAGCATGTGCCTATAATAGAGAGAAAAGAAGAGCACCTTAGCAACAATAAAATAATAAGAATAAATAAGGAAGAATAAAATAAAAAGGTACGGGTGAGTTCGTACCTGCGTGAAGAACAACCGACACAAGGTTGCAGTGGATCCTAACAAACATCTCTAGAAATTGATGTTCAGGATGCCTCTCCCATTGGCCTCCATGAATAACCAATCAACAGACCATTTCTTGTTAGTGGAAGGAACTTCCTTGATATAGCCCTCAACCTTAACCCCCCGTGGAGAAAAATAATTGCTCCCCAGGTTATAAAAGTTGTGCTTCAACTGAAATAAATATTCAACAATACTAAAGTCAAAATCTGTTTGCAACAAGTTCGCCAACAATAAAGAAATGCCTAATATATGTCTATAAGCATTGGAAATAGGGTCCAATCTAAACTGATGAAGATTAACTCCAATAAGATCTTTAAAGGAAGATGTACCCCAATAGCTAAGTGAGATTGACAAAAGGCTACCTCGCCTAGGGAAGGTCTACCAGCAAGCTCTCCCGTAAATGGCAAGCGAAGAGTGACAGAGTCATGAATTGAATATCTCTCTCTCAGGCAGAGAAGCTCTTCCTCAGTCACTAGTGTCTTGATCTTATCAATTCTAATGCCACTACTCTCTTGTACTATAGAGACATCAACACTATGGTCGACCTCGACCTTGGGGGCAAGATGACTAGGCACCTATGGAGTGGCAATAGCCTCAGCCTCAGTACAATCAACTCATCTGGAAACAACAGCCTCAGCCTCGGCGTGATCAACTCTTCGTGAAATGATAACTTTGGCTTCGGTGCAATCAACTACTCGTGAAACCATAACCTCTGCTTCAGTGTGACCAGCTCCTCGTGAACAACGACCCCTCTTGAACCAACGACCCATCTTGAACCAACGACCCCACTGCCTTCCCACAAATCCACCTCAGCATACGATGTTTGTGCCTCGGTGTTCTGTAAGCACGCCTCAGTGACCCACGAACACGCCTCAGTGACCCACGAACACGCCTCAGCCTTGAACCTTGAAGATCTATGGTAGTCTCCAACACCCAGTGAAGCAGTAGTCTTGGTGTCCGTGACGCGTCTGTCACCAATAACGTCCTTGTCCAAGTCACAACGAGCCAAAACGAAGAGCCACGCTAAAGTCCTGAACCTCTACTCTTCCTCAGACACTAAGCGAATGTACCTTCACCCGTCAGGATCACCCACAAGGACAGCGACCCCAGTCTCCCTCATACAGGGGCGGAAAATAGAACCCCCAATAATTAACATGAACTAGATATGTGGGCTCATAGGAAAATTCTAAGGTGTCTGAGTCCGTCGCCTCACCCAGGGAGCCATTATGAGAGTCTAAGTCGAAGAAATCTTAGCTCTAAAAGAAACTTTGTGAAAAGTGAGAAATGAATAGGCAAGAGAATGAGAAGACCCTCTCTTTATTTATAAGGAGTTATAGACAATCTCAACCATCCATGGAGAATCTTTATGGGTGGTGGGAATAGCCTCGACCTATGTAGTATTGATTAAAGCTGTCATCATTAAATAAAAGGTCACTTTAGTGCGCAGGTTTACATACCATTGGTAAAGATAAAAGTCATAGCCCCATGAGCCTAGGAGCCATCATACGGCTAAGGGGTAAATGTTATACCCTAATTTCCTGAGACAACAACTTTGTGGACGCCTCGACCCAGGCCCATGGAAAAATGCCTAAAGTGTTGGGGGCCCAGTGTAGAGAACATCATGATAAGACTACTAAGTCGGTCAACAAACATACTAATTGAAAGGCCTTCGACACATTTGTATAGAGGCCATAAGTAAGGCGCTTCAGCATGTTTGACGCTAGGAGAAAGAGTCCTCGACATTCTAGAAGTCTGGGCATTTATGTCAGGGCTTCAGAAGTGAGACGCCTCGACATCTATATTGAGGCTTCAGAGGCGAGACGCCTCGACATTTATGCCATCTTCAGAGGCGGGAAGCCTCACCATTAAAATACCAAGGCTTCAAAGGTGAGAAGCCTCACCATAAAAATGCCAAGGCTTTAGAGGCAAGGAGCCTCAGCTAAAATTTGCAAAGGCCAAGTGCATGCCCCGACATAAATATGACAAGGCAAGAAGAAAGAAGCCTCAATAAGTGATGAATGCCTAGTCTAAAGCACATAAGTCCCGCTAGTAGAAGTTTACCATAGTAAAATAAGGGCTTTATTGGTGTCGCAAGGCTACCAAAGTTAACGCGGGCCACTAGAAATGCCTAAGTCCACAAGAGATCCCAAGAAGAAATGAGTCTGAGGCCATATATGAACCCTATCGTGGCAGTTGGGGATCGGCCGTCGTGAATCTTGTCGAGTAAACAGTGTGTCATTAACAACATTAATTTTATCCTAACAAATTAGAAGCCGACTCAAGTAATGTCATGCAAGACATCTAGAATTAGGCTTTAATTAGCCTGACACTGACATATGATTTAATGCTAAGGAGCACAATTAGCCTGACACTGACATAGAATTTAATACTAATGAGCCCAATTAGCCTGACACTCACATAAGATTTAATGCTAAGGAGCCCAATTAGCCTGACACTCACATAGGATTTAAAGCTAAGGAGCCCATAGTTAGGCTCAAAGTCCCTATGCCCTAGTATAAGAATACACTAGGGGCTCGTTTGGCAGTCAGGATAATACCGGATAGTACTATACTAAATCTGTCGGACTGTATTGTATTGTACTGGATTAAATAATACTATCCAATGTTTAGTGCTGTATTAATTAAAAAACTTTAACACTTATATAATGTTTGACACGTTATAGTACTAGATTGTAAAACTGTTTGTCATTATTTGATCCGCAAAAGTCTATTTGAGATTCATTAACATGTTATTTTACATTTTCAACTATAAAATAAATTATCTAATTCATGTTATCACCGTAAATTCTCTATTTTTGACTAAAAAGGCAAATTTAATTATACCCGTAAACTTTAAGATAGTGATAATTTATAGTTATGAACATTGAAATTAGAAAAAAAGTCATTGAATTTTTAATACACAAAATAAGTAATTTAAAATATATAAATAATTACTGAATCACTCATATGATTGATATGCTCTAAAATTTCAGAAAAAATGAAGAAAAATATAGTAAATGACTTTGAAAATTGGTAAAATTAAGTCATAAGTAACTAATTTTGCACCTTTCAAAAATTTAAAAATTATTTTGTTAGTGAATGAAAAACCTGTATGATATAAATAAGTAATTTAAAAAAATCATTTTAATAAAAAAATCATTTAAAAAATCATTTTAAGATATAAATTAAAAAACAACTTTATTTTTCTTAGTCTGGTATAGTCCCCCTAAAAGGAGGGGACTAAATCATCTCATGTGGGGGGGACTAAAGACTCTTACCGTATTAACTAATATGGGCTCCATATTGTTGTCAAACGTCGAACAATACTAAAATAGTATTGTCCTGTTTCTAGTACTGTACAGTACGAGCTACCAAACAAGCCCTAGATGACCTATGATGATAGCCTCCACCAGATCATACCTCTAGCACTCCAATGAGATGAGGCCAGGGTCTGAAAGCATTTCGGTGCAACATCTCATTGAAGGAGTTGTACAAGATAAAACACTATTGGAAGATTGAGAATGAGTCGTACAACTACCCCAAGCTTCAATCAATAAGCCCACATTATAAATAATAGGTGCTGCCATGTGAAAGGTATGCGATCACTTCTTGATAACACTCTCAATTTCATTCCAAACCGCTTCTACTTCTACTGTTCTAATTTAAGCTCCAGAGGGGCGACAAGGAGACCACCCCGACCCATTAGTTCGGACACCTAGTTGTTTTCCCCTCTTGCAGGTCACGAAGGGCAAAACATAAGGACAAACACTTCTAATTTTTCTCCCAAACCTTTCTAACGTCACTTTTCTTTGTCCGACCTCAATTTGATCTACTTGTCCATTGACCAAAATACTCCTAAAAATACCCTAATTGAAATTATTTAATTATATTTTAAATTCCTTAATTTTTTTAATTTATGCAATTATTTTAATTTCCTCAATTGTGTTTATGTTGAAACCACCCGTAATTCAATGTTCCATATTTATATTTTCTTGTATCCGCATATATCAAAATCTGAAGAAATCTAAATGAAAATTTGAGGAAAGTTTCGTGCTTGATGATGGACGGACAATAACTTTGTACTTGACGATGGACCTCAATCGATGATGGACCACCATGGCTTCATATTTCATGTCGATGATGAATCGAAGATAGAACGACGATGGCTTCATGCTCAACGATGGATCTATGATGACTTTGTGCTCAACGATGGTTGATTGATCACAATGACTTGGTACTCGATGATAGATTTATGATGGACAATGATGGCTTTGTGCTTGGCGATTGACCATAGTTAGCGGTGGACCACTGTTGTTTCGTGCTCAACAATGGACCTCAATCCACGATGGGTTGTTTGGTCATTGGTTTTCTAGGTCTTATTATCAGTTTAGACAGGTTTTTAACTATTTTAAAGGGTAGATTGAAAAATCAATTATTAATAGATTAAATAATTTGAATAAATGCTAATAAATATGTATTTCTAGAGATTATGTCGGTGGTTAGGATTTTAGATTTATTTGATTGACAATAAATTTTAATATTGATTTATATATTTTATTTAAAATATACATTTTAATGTAAGCAGAAATAACATTATTATTATCAGTCAAATTTGTCAGTTTTGGAAAGTTGACATATCATTAAATGTTGAAAAACTGACATTTATCTAAACACATCGATATTTTCTCTCTATATAAGTAATTTTTTCCTATTTTGGTCGTCTCTTAGAAGGCTTTGCGTAGATAACAGATTGGAACAGAATTTTTACAGATGTCACTTCAACCCCTCTTCAACTAAAAAGTTCTTTTTTAGGTCTTTTATTTCTTGTCTATAATGTCATTTGTACTTCTATGATCTTTTGATGTAAAATTTTCAATTCTAGTTTATTTAGGCTAGAAGTTTTTCCTTCTTGCATAGAAGATGTTTTACAATGTGACACTATTAATATTTGTAATCACTCTTTTAATGATTAGTAAATCTTATTTGCCTCAAATGAAAATAATAAATTAATATATAACTTAATCGGTATAGAATTACTTTAACAAAAAGTAAAGAATTCTCCCATAGAACAATATGATATGAACAACAAGTGTAAATATGGAAGATGAAATTTAATAGGGTTATTTGTAATAATATACCTTTAGAAGTTACATTTAGAAATATATACTCATTTCTCAAAACCAAGAAATATATATCCCTGACCCACAAAATATCACATACTCAATCTTTATTTTCCTTCCCAATGCAGATATCAAATTAAATGATTTTTTATAGTTATCAAATCAAACATTTAGGTTTCAAATAAAAGTCTTGTCTATCCATTTTTTGCTTCATCTTTGTCTTGCTTCTTCTCTATTTTCTCTTCTTCTTCAACAAAGCTTGTTGCCTAAGTGGAAAATCGATATGTTTCTTCTTCTTTAGCGAGACCCTGATTTTTCAGCGAGACGATGACTCATTATTTTTTTCTTCTTCAGCGAGACTGACTCGTTCTTCTTCTTCTTTAACGAGATGGAGTCAAAATTATAAACACTTCTATTTTGCTGATTCTTCAGTGATACCGACCCATTTTGGAGTGCTTGGTTTATGGCGATGACATATCAAATGTAAAGCAGAAATCCATTCCACAGTTTTACAAAAAGTTAGCTGTGGACTTTTTTGTCGTGGAGCTCTAGTTGAACTCTTACAAAATTATAAACACTTCTACTCTGCTGTATGGATTTTAAGAAAATATAAACTCTTCTTTTTTGTTGTATGGATGGTAGCTGTGGGTTCTCATTATTTTAGTTATGTACTTTGTAGCATGGATTTAAGTTATATGATCTGTGATATTAATTACATATTTTTTTGTATGGATGGTAGTATTGAAAAAAAACTTAGGGGTTCTAGATTGCTTACTATATAGATGGTAGTCATTTCTGGCTCTAGCTTGTTTACCAACATGATAAAAAATAACTACTTGAAGGGTTCAAGTAGTTATTTTATGCCTACTTGAACCCTTCAAGTAGTCACCTCATGTATGAGTTGCATACTAAGAAAATAAAAATAACTACTTGAAGGGTTCAAATACTCATAAACAACTATTTGAACTTTTTAAGAAGTCATGTGGTCTCTGGATTACTCACTGGTAGAATAAAGATAACTACTTGAAGGGTTCAAGTAGTCATAAACGACTACTTGAACCTTCAAGTAGTCACTTAATCTTTGGGTTGTTCACTGTCAGAATAAAAATAATTACTTGAAGGGTTCAAGTAGTCATAACATAACTACTTGAACCCGTCAAGTAGTCACCTGGTCTCTGAGTAGCTCATTGCCGGATTAAAAATAACTACTTGAAGGGTTTAAGTAGTTATAAAAATGCATTCAATTTACATTGGTTTGTTTAGCTGCAAAAACAAATAACTACTTACAGGGTTAAAAAAGATACAATATCTATATAAAATACATAGAATTCAATACATTTAGTTATCTATTTTTGTCTCTAAATAAACCAGTATGAGAGTTTTTTTTTAATTTTGCCAGTATGTAAATTGTATATATTTTTTTACGACAATATGAACCCTTCAAATCGTTATAAACGACTACTTGAACCTTTCAAGTAGTCACCTAATCTTTGGGTTGCTCAATGTCAGAATAAAAATAACTACTTAAAGGGTTCAAGTAGTTATATGACTACTTGAACCCGTCAAGTAGTCACCTGAT
Source organism: Datisca glomerata (assembly GCA_003255025.1). NCBI lineage: Eukaryota > Viridiplantae > Streptophyta > Magnoliopsida > Cucurbitales > Datiscaceae > Datisca > Datisca glomerata. The sequence goes on from QANY01013576.1 coordinate 169,396, forward strand.
CTCTGAGTTGCTCATTGACGGAATAAAAATAACTACTTGAAGGGTTTAAGTAGTTATAAAAATACATTCAATTTACATTGGTTTATTTAGCTGCAAAATCAAATAACTACTTACAGGGTTAAAAAAGATACAATATCTATATAAAATACATAGAATTCAATACATTTAGTTATCTATTTTTGTCTCTAAATAAACCAATATGAGAGTTTTTTTTTAAATTTTTCCAGTATATAAATTGTATATATTTTTTACGACAACATGAACCCTTCAAATCGCTATTAATGACTACTTGAACCTTTAAGTAGTTATTTTCATTCTGTCAATAAGCAACCCAGACACCAAGTGACTACTTGAAGGGTTCAGGTAGTTATTTATAACTACTTGAACCCTTTAAGTACTTATTTTTATTTTCCCCGTAAGCAACTCATACATTAGGTGACTACTTGAAGGGTTCAAATAGTTGTTTATAACTACTTGTACCCTTCAAGTAGTTATTTTTATTTTGTCATTTAGCAATTCAAATACTAGGTGACTATTTAAAGGGCTCAAACAGTTGGTTATAACTACATGAATCCCTTCAAGTAATTTTTATTCTGCCAGTAAGCAACTAGGTAACTACTTGAGCCCTTTTATACATAAAAAGAGAAGAATGGGTACCCGAGTGCATCTCGTTAAAGAAGAAGAAGAAGAAGAAGAAGAAGAAGAAGAAGAAGAAGAAGAAGAAGAAGAAGAAGAAGAAGAAGCAAGCTTCATTGAAGAAGAACAGGAAATAGAGAAGAGGCAAAACAAAGAGGAAGCAAAAAATGGAGAAATGAACAAACGAGACTTTTGTTTGAAACTCAAATGTTTGATTTAATTACTGGGAAGGGAAACAAAGATTGAGTATATGAGATTTTGCAGGCCAGTGATATATATTTATTAGTTTTGAGAAATAGTGTGTATATTTCCAAATGAAACTTCTAAATGGTATATTATTACAAATAAACCAATTTAACATCTATAGTATATTAAAATGGACAATCACAGAAAAACTTTCATTTACCTATTTTATCCTTCTACTTCAATTGTTTATCCTAAATTACCCTTCAACTTGCAGGTGCCAAACCTAATTAGTTACTAATCCTAAATTGCGCTTCAGCTTGACATGCGTCATTCTGATTAGTTATTAATTATGAATAATAACCTAAACAGTCATTTCAGTTCTATTACACCCATTCTAAAAATACTTAAAATGATGCATTATTTCAATATGACAACCTTTAGATTACATCTATTTAATGCAATTGTACAAATCTAAACAACATATTATGGATGACAACTGTCAAATTACATATGTTTAATATAACTTTACGATTTGATAAGTTATAAAATTAATTAATTTATAAAATTTAATTAATTAATTTATTATTTTAGAACAAACAACTATTAAATTAATTAATTTATAAATATTTAGAAAAATTAATTAATTTATAAATTTCATTAATTTATAAATGTGAATTAATTAAGTTTCTTAAGTTATAACTTTTTAAAATAATCTTTATGAAGATATTAAATAATCTTGACAAATGATAACTGTCAAATTACTTTTTTTAGTACAGCTTTACATGTTTGAAATAACATTTTATGAAAATGTGAAAAGTTGCAACTCTTTAAAAATATATTTATTAAGGCAATAACGATCATACTATTTTGCAACATTTCATAGCACATACTATTTTTTTTTTCTAATTTCAATTTCAAATGAACATTTGCAACAATGATGATCATTATGTCCACATAATTATTACTAATATTAAAATGTACAAAAAATAAATTTGTCATATTCTTATTTGTTGATACTATTATTTTTTTATCAACTATCACAAACTATGATTATTTTGCCTATCACAAACTATGATTATTTTGCCCACCTGACATAAACCTATTAATATCATATTTGGTTTGAAATAATATCATTTTTTTCAAGTAAAATAATATCATGTTTTAACAAGTGAAATAAACCACTTTTGAAGTAGATAAATATTTGTTGTTATGGTGGATAGACACAACATACATTTCCATAAACATAGCTACACAAGATTTACAAATTATAACAAATTAAATCTACAATACAACTGAAAAATCAAGATCAAAGTTTACATAAACATAAATAGATAACTTAATTCTAATTATATCAATTTTTCTTTTAATCTTTTAGAGCACATTTTTACTATATACTCTTAAACTTTTTCTAGAAGCATACATGATTTTGTTTGACTTTATTAAATAAAAATATATCAATAAATAAAAATAATAACAATTTAACATTGTTTACAGAACAAATTAAATATAAATAACACGTGGTTATGTTTTAAATTCTTATAAACATAAAATATTATGAATAATAATCTAACTAAAAATATGATATGTTTAATTAGCGTGCGTATACGCATTGTCTTGTGTATAAATTGAACACATTAGATAAAATTTTTGATCGTGTTCCCGCAGGAGCTGTACAGCGAAGAATCATGGCTTCTCTTAACTCTACTGGAGGCAACGAAGATCAGGTCTCTCTCTCTCCCTTTCTCTTCCTCTCTCAGTTCCTTGCGATTCCTATGAAATTCAGTAAAATTTAAAAGCTTTTAGTTTTTGTAGCTTTGTAGAAACTTTTAGCAATGGAAGATAGTTTATTATTGTTTATGCTCGAATTTTACTGATATCTTCAATTTATTTCGACAGGTTCTGGTGGAAGAGAAATCGTTTGTGAGAATATTGACGTTGAACAGACCAAAGCAATTGAATGCCCTTTCAATTCAAATGGTGCGGCATTCAATCACAGTTCATTGCCCTGGTTTCACCAAATTTCTTTCTTTTTGTACTTCCTTCTTACCTGAAATCGCATGCTATCCACCGCGTTTAAGTTGAAGTGTCCTTTGTACTACGTTAAGGTGCTCATGCTGTGTCGATGGCACTGTGTAGCATATTAGAAGTACGAGATGAGAGCACGTAGCTTGATAAGTTATTTTCACGGTCAGCATATATCCCCATGTTATAATCTGTCATGTTAACATGTGTATGACTGAGGTTGAGTTCATGAAGTGACTACATTTCACATGTCAAAGCTATATGAGAAAGTTATAAAGAGTCGTAATAATACATATTTGTTTCTTTAATCTAGATATCCAGGCTGTTGGAGCTTTTCCTTACTTATGAGGCAGATCATAATGTCAAGATGGTGATTGTCAAGGTATCTGTTCCTTCTCAACCGGCAACTGACTTCTGGTTATAGAACAGTAGTATGAACGTGGACATTCTTATGTTTCTAGCAAAGAGTCTAGCTTTAATCTTTTGTCGTTTATCACCAGATCATATAGATAATCTATTTACTAATGTCTGTGTAAATATATTGCTAATATGATTTTTAATTTCCAGTAAGAAATTTGTAAATAATTTCATCTCAATTTATATGTTAGTAGGGAAAAGGAAGAGCATTTTGTGCTGGTGGTGACGTTTCAGCTGTAGTTCGTGATGTCAGTGGCGGTGAGTTAACAGACGTTGATGAGAGGATCTTGAGTTGGAACTGGAAGAACTTGAATATTATTCTGTCACACATTATCTTGTCATTCTTTGCTTGTTTCTGTCAGATCTTTCAATTAGCTTTTTTTTACTTGGAAAGTTGGTGAATCTTAGTGTGTGAACATGTAGAATTTATTTACAAAATGAAAAATCTATTAGTTCGAAGTGTAACAATTATTCTGGTCTTTCAATGACTTAGGCAATTGGAGGGTTGGTTCAAAATTCTTTCAGAATGAATTTATCTTAAATTATGTGATGGCAACGTACAGTAAACCACAGGTTAGCGTGTATACCATAACTTTATTTTTCAAATTCTATTTACTTTTAATGCAGAGTGTTGGTCAATTAGTTTTGGGATTGATCTGAGATGAACTGAATTATGTTATCTGACTATTAGCATGTGACAGGTATCGATTCTTAATGGCATTGTCATGGGTGGAGGCGCTGGTGCTTCGATACATGGTAGATTCCGTGTTGCAACAGAGAATTCGGTAATCATCTTTCTTTTTGTTAGGTTCGAAGTTTGAAGGAATCTCTGCAAGCTTCTTGAAATGAATGCGGTTCTGAATTACTGTCTTTTCTAGTTTAACTTGTAAGTACACAATTGCCATTCCTAAAGCTCATTAAAACTTGGAGTCGTCGGAGGACTTGGTATCTATTTGGGAGAAGAGAATTTTTTTTGTCTTCCCTATGGGTTTCTTATACTAAGTGGTTTAAGAATATTCCCTTATTTTTTATTAGTGCGGATTGGTTAGCGGTTTGTAAAGATTGAATTGTGGTTGGGTGGAGTTCTGTTTTTGGTTTCGGTTGGATTGCTCATCCACCAAACTTTGTAAATTTTTATTTTTCTTAATACAAATCGTTTGTTATCCAAAAAAAAAAAACCTCATAGGAGAGTACCGAACTTCTGCAATTCAGAATATGTTGTTTTTTGAAATCAAGAGCTAGGGAAGATATCTCACTCTATGCTAGTTTCACGTGCTTTTGGGCTTCTAGCTTCTGATCCAGTAGGACAATTTTTGTTGAATTTCTTTCTTTTCATAAATGGGAACATCTGATCTGTATCCCTTTCTGAAGCATCCAGTGACTATGAAGGCAACTGGCTGCCAGTTTTGGTTTTTCTTATCTCTAGTATCAGTTGCGTCCTTTTTCATAATATTCGTGTGTAAAAGTTGACCTTTTGCAGGTCTTTGCAATGCCAGAAACTGCTCTTGGACTCTTTCCTGACGTAGGTGCTTCTTACTACTTGTCAAGACTACCCGGATTCTTTGGTAATGCAGTTGTATCCTTGATTTAAATAATCCTCACAAGAATTCTCAACTATATCATCAAATCAATGTTAATGAAAATTTCTATGCTTTGTTAATGAGCATACTCTTAGAAAGAAACAAGCGAACATCTCGATCCAAATCTTGTTTAGATATTAAGAAATATTGGCAACATGATCTTAATTGGACACTCTTACTGATTGAAGTGTCAAGTAGTAAGATTTATTTCGACGCAGCTGCAGCTCCCTCTTAGAACAAAATTGGCTAGAATGTTATTTTAAAGAGTTTGTAAATCATTCATTTGATCATGCCCATTCTCTGTTCATCTTCTAATCCATCAAGTATATTCAGGTTTATTTCTTACAATGTTACTGATTTCTATATTTTCTTTCATTATATACTATACTATAAATTTGTACTTACAAATTCATATTGTGCTAATCTTTTCCAGGAGAATATGTTGGTCTTACCGGAGCCAGATTGGATGGTGCTGAAATGCTTGCTTGTGGACTTGCAACTCATTTTGTTCCTTCAGAGGTATGCTATTTCCATATTTTCTATGGTTCTCAGTCTTGAAAATGGATCAGAGAAATGATGGATATATTTGGGTCTTGGATATTATAATGCCTCAGCTGGATTGATTGCTTGTGGACCTAGATTTGAATCTTTTACAGAATTTCTAGATACGATAAGAGACTGTGTTATTGACTCCTCAAAGTTGAAGTTCGCATATACCATTACTTGCAATTTTTGAACTTCAATAGAGTTAAGCTCATTGGAAAGGACTTAGTAATTTGCAACGAACTGAATTACAATCAAAGATCGAATCTTTAATCATTTATTTCAGAAGAAATCCAGATTGATCCTTAGCAATTGAGAATGGACATCTAAATTTGTTAACTGGTCCCTTCACTTTTAAGTTCAAACTTAGCTCCCATTGTTTTTACCTGATATAACTTATGATGATGTCTTCAACATATATGGTTTCTCATACTAGCTCATTTTCTATGCTATTCTATTACATATTTTCTTACATTCATATGCCTTTTGCATTTTTTCGCAAATGGACAGAGATTGTCTCTTTTAGAGGAAGCACTTTGCAAGACAAATTCAAGTCATCCAGCTATGTTATCAGCAATATCAGATAAATTCTCTCAGCAACCCCGTCTGAAAGAGCAAAGTGCTTATCACCGGTTTGTTTTTTCTTTCTTTTTTTGTTTCTTTACCTAATTAAATGCTATGTGCTTGCTTTTCGATGAGAAATTATTGAATCGTATAGATCATTAAGTATTGAATTTGAATGTGGTTTTCATTTCGAGCTTTCTTTTCTTCCTTCTATTTTGTTATATCAGCCTCTGCCTTTATTACTTTAAGGACAGTGCTTCTTTATTTTTTATTGGATTTTTTTTGGGGGGGGGG
>QANY01013576.1:175651-356397 GCA_003255025.1 Datisca glomerata
GGGGGGGGGGGTGGTTGTTGTCAAATTTTGTTTTGCAAGTTCGGTTAGGCTGATTAAGTTCGATACATAATAGCTTTTATATAAAGATCCTTAGACTTTTGGGTTATATGGCTGCAGATTGGATGTTATCGATAGGTGCTTCTCTCGAAGAACAGTTGAAGAGATTTTGGCTGCCCTTGTATGTTCATTACCATTGTTTTATAATGTGCTAATATTACTCATAGATTAGATTATATCCACGTCTGACTATAATCAGGTGGTTGCTATTGTAGGAAAGAGAGGAACTTGAAAAGCCAGATGATTGGATTTCTGCAACAATTCACTCTATGAAAAAAGCATCCCCCATGAGTCTTAAAATTTCTCTGAGATCGGTAAGGGGGATTAGTCTTATTATGTGCTGCTACATCGTTATGTGCAAAAGGATTTTCGTCTCTTTTCCACTCCTTTCCTGGTGGACAGATGCTATGATCTGTATTTGATGATGGCAGTCTTATTGCTAAGAAATAGATCTTTGTGAATTAGTTTTTTACATGCAAATTAAGTGCGGAATATGGAGCTTTTATTTTTGCTTCTATTATTTTCTTTTTCCTTTGACCCCTTGCCAGTTTTCCTTTTGCCATATGTCACATCAAATGCATGATAAGATTTAAAATGCGGTCACGCATAGCCTTATATGTCCTCCCAGACTTTTATTTATGGTATCATTTTGTGAAATGTTTATACTGTTGGATGCACTTCTAAAAGTTAGGTTTTTTTAATGGATTTACATGTTGAACCTACCTTATACAAGCTAATTTCCTCAATATTACTCAGATTGTAAGCCTAACCTACTTTTAACTGCATTGGCACGCCACTATCTCAAAATGAGCATTTATAATTTTTTTGTTGAAAGAAACGTTTCGATAATGAGAGTCCCCTTCTTTTAATTATTTTTTATGATTGCTTATGCAACTACAACAAATATAGAAGTAGATCATGAATTTACATATTGAACATGGCTTCAATATTTCTATGTTGTCCACACACTCTTTGTTGTGTTTGATTTTGGCCATATTTTTACATTGTCAGTGGGATATTAAGAAAGAAAAGGAATCCATATGTGACGGGGGGGGGGGGGGGGGGGGTTCACATTTTAGGGCAACCGNGATTCCAGTTCTAGTGAGACCTATAGAAAATTTAGTTCTCTAAAAATCTTGTTTTTCCCTTGAAATTACAGATTAGAGAAGGAAGGCTGCAAGGTGTTGGTCAGTGTCTTGTTCGTGAGTATAGAATGGTTTGTCATGTCCTGCGAGGAGACATCAGCAAGGATTTCTTTGAGGTTTTCCGCTGATCTGGATAGTTTTCTTTCTTTCTAATTTTTGTTATATTTTTCTCAAAATTGGAATAACCTTACCATCAAATGCAGGGTTGCAGAGCTATACTGTTGGATAAGGATAGGAATCCGAAGGTATTCTTCACCTCTGTCATCACTACAAAATTTGTGATGCATTACATGGAATTGATGTATCTTCCGAAATTGGCTCACCATTTTGTCTTTCTATTCAGTGGAATCCTTCAAAGTTGGAACTTGTTGATGATGGCATGGTTGAGCGATACTTTTCTAAGGTTAACGAAGAAGAATGGGAGGATCTAAAGCTCCCTCCAAAATCCAACTTACCTGAATCGGCCATTGCAAAGCTTTGAGTACCATTAAATCCCGAAACTACCCAATCAATGTAGTAATCAGCAACCTATTCCATGTCTGCACAACTGTACCAATTTATCTTCTATATAAAGGAAAAGGTATATAGGCCTTCTACAAGGTAGTTCATACAGCAGCTAAGAAAATTCATTTTCTGTCTTGCATCATCACTGAGCATGTACGATGTTAAGGTTAGGAAATGATTATTCAATAATAAAATTGGTATATTTTCCATTTATATTGCAAATGAGAGAAAATTGTGACTATCTTGTTTTTGGTAAGATTTGTATTAGAAAAGAAGACCCCGTCATAGGGCAAATACAACCAAAATGGAAATTATAAATACAAAAAATGAAGGTAGTTCACCCAATTTTTCTCAAAAACCAACATGGGAAATAGGGTGTTCACCTATTCTTTAAGAATGCCTCTAAAGTATAAGAGTACTTTACAAAATGAATTTTCAGTCCCTTCCAACACTCTGATTCCTCTTAAACTAAATCGTCCAAAAAAGTGCGTGAATGATCACTGTCCAAAAAGACTTGTCGATGGAACCTCCATTAATAGAATACCAGCCCAAGACAACTTGCTTGATAGAATTAGGCATACTCCATTTGATAGAGAGACTGTCCACAACTTTCTCCCATAGAAACCCAAGAGAAAGGATAATGCATAAATAAGTGAGTGTTGGTTTTTATGGATAAAGAAAAACCGTTTCAACATAAAAAATAACAAAAACTAGAGTAAATATATAATAACAAAAACTAGAGTAAATATATAATAACAAAAACTAGAGTAAATATATAATGACGGATTCGAAATTGTAACCATACATCGCCCTCTCGATTCATAACTAGAAAGTTTCTCTGGTTTTTTGCTAATCGGGACTAAAACTCCAGAAATTAGAAATGTCAAAATAGGAATAAGACTTGATATTATTAGAAATGTTCAGAAAATATCACATTCGTAAAGCAGAAACATAAATGTACTCCTATGAATGTGGAAAATATACAAGTGAGTGTTGGTTTCTGCTTCTTTCGTACACAGCACATCTGTTAGGCATGCTAATCCCCCTCCTCTCTGCAAGTTATCGATCGTTAGGTTGGAGTTCTAAACGGAGCCCCACAAAAGGAAAGCGTGTATAGGAGGAGCTTTACACTTCCAAATTCCTCTCCACAGAAAAAGCCCCTACCCTTCACCATTGTCGGTGAGAAGCTCGAAAAAACTCTAAAACTCTTGACGGAGAACATATAATTTACAGTTCAGTGATATGAATATTGTTTCTATCTACATTACCAATAATCTCTGCAAGAACAGAAACCGTCTTTGAAGTGGTGGAAGCGACTGCGATCCCTGACTGTTACTTCCCGCTGGTAAATCTTTGAAACTAGTTTGATTGCTGTATGGCAGTCTGAACAGACTCTAAGGTTCTTCAGGATTAGAATTCTGTTCCCTTTTCTTGATTTCATCAAACCAAAACATAGTGCTAGTTTTTCACTATGTTGATAAACTGATTCTTCTTTCTTCTCCTGATCTATATTGAGTAATACTTCTGATGTATCTGCAACATATCCTGCCAGTTTCAGTTTTTCGATGACTTGTTTTAGCATCACGGATATATCTGTAGCTTCTGGGTGAGAATAATCTCCGGCCAAGAACGAGTGACTGACTCCATTTACGACTATTGAACTGCAACCAGGTGTCTTCTGAATTCCTTTTTCATTCATCAACTCCCTCACTCTTCTCACTTCTTCCCACATTTTCCTTTTGGCATAGATGTTTGAAAGCAGAACATAAACTCCATCATTTGCTGCTTCCAGTTTGAGCAAGTGTTGGGCAGCTTCTTCACCTAACTCAATATTGTCAAATACTCTGCATGCACCAAGCATTGAACCCCAGATAGCTCCATTTGGTTCCATGGGCATTTCTCTGATAAATCTTCGAGCTTCATCCAAAATTCCCGCTCTACACAGAAGATCAACCATACAGCCGTAATGCTCCAGCTTCGGTTTAATTCCATATATGGCTTCCATGTTGTGAAAATGCTGCATGCCTTCTTGGATTAGCCCAGCGTGACTACAAGCAGACAGTACTCCAATGAAGGTAATATCATCTGGCTGAAACCCTTTCTCTTGCATTAGATGAAACCTTGCTAGAGCCTCGATCCCAAGACCGTGCAGAGCAAGGCCGGTTACCATGGTATTCCATGAGATCACATCCCTCTTTGACATGCTATCGAATATTCCACAGGCTACATCTATCTCTCCACATTTTGAGTAGAAATCAATCAGTGAATTCTTCAAGCTCACTGAATGATCTTGTTGAACTCTGTCAATATATGCATGCACCCATCTTCCTGATTCTAAGTCGCCTAATTGAGCACAAGCCGAAACCGCTGCTAGAATTGTGACTTCATTTGGACGTTCGTTAGAATTACCAACCATTTCCATGAACAATTTCAGTCCCTCTCTGCTTCTATTGTTCTTGACATAACCAAAAATCATAGCTGACCAAGCAAACACATCTCTTTTAGACAATTTATCAAACACTTGTTCTGCTGTTACCAGATCCTCACACTTCCCATACATATCAACCAAAGCACTTCCTAAAACAGCACAAATCTCCATACCCATCTCTTCAATACGAGAATGCAGCCTCTTACCACATTCCAAATCTCTCAACTCAGCGCAAGCCGACACAAGGCTAGCCATGGTCACCTCATCAGGGCTAACACCTTCTTTCTCCATTTCATCATACAAAAGCAATGCCTCTTTAGGGTAATGGTTCTTAACATACCCACTAATCATTGAAGTCCAAACAACTTTGTTTCTAACACCCATGTTTTCAAATAGCATTCTGGCAGAGTTAACATCTCCACAGGCTGCATACATGTTAACTACTGTAGTCTCTACATACAAGTCAGAATCAACAAAATGCTTTATAACTTGGCCATGTAAAGTCTTCCCTACATTGAATTCTAACAAATGGGCACAACCCTTGAACAAAGAAGGAAAGGTGAATCTATCAGGAACATAATTTGATCCTTGAAGCATCTCAACATAGCTTAAAAGTGCTCTTTTAGGCATATTGTGATTGACAAAACCTCTGATCATTGTGTTATAAAGAATTATGTTTGGATTTTGGGTGTGTGTGAAGACCATACAGGCATAAGCAAGACCTTTTGGGTCTACAGAAATGGCGTGAGAAATGAACTTGTTGAGAGATGGTGTGTGGTGGATGAAGCCTGTGATAATCATTTGGGCATGTAGTTGTTGAATTTCTGTCAATTGTGACCATTTTCTGCTCTCCAGTAAATGGAAGTTGGGATGATACTTTTGAGTGAAGTTGAAATTGGCTGTTGGAGTTGAGTTGTTTGGAGGGAGAGAAGGTGAGGGAGAATACGAGAGAGACATTCTATAGTGGAGGTAGAACAATAATCATCAAATATCTTCTAATTTTTTTTGTTCTTTTCTTTATGTACAATAGTGTGTGCATATGGATAAGGCAATTGTTCTGTTTCTTGACCTCTCCATAAAAAGAAAAATATAATATTTTCTTTTTATCAGAGTTATAATTTTACGGGGGAAATGAGACATTATATGACTTAAATGAATAAGTGTAAGTACTCAACTGATGTGCTAACTCATTCCATCCATTGTCAGAAATGCTCTCAACATTGTTTCCTTTTTTTTTTTTAGACTACTTCCATTGTAGTTTTCCTCGTTGAGGATGGAGGTCCTCCTCCTAACCCCTCCCTAGAGGTGTTTAAAACCAAACCAAATCGAACTAAAAATGGTAGATTCAGTCAGTTCTTTAGGTCCATGCTGTTCGGTTCAAAAAATGTTTAATTTTTGAACTAAACCAAAATCTTAAATTTATATTATTTTTTTATTTTTATACATAATTTCATATTGAATCGAACCGAACCAATACAAAACTTTAATTTTTTATTATTTTTTCAATAATATCATTTAAAAATTATTAAAAAAATTAATTTTTAATTAATAATACTGAACCAAAGAACCGAACTGAAATGAAACTCGCGGTTTGGTTCAGTTTGGTTCTTTTGATCTTCACGGTTCAGTTTGATTTGGCATATAGCTGAACCGAATATTTCGGTTCGATTTGATTTTAGCCCATTAGCCAAGTTTAGTAAGGTGAATTGTGAAATTCTAGTTTATAAAATCATCTCTAGAGCCAACACTCGGGAAAACAAGCACTTAACTTTTACTGGTAGGCTCCAATTAATCAAGTTCATCCTCTATGCCATTCAAAGTTATTGGAGCAGCATGCTTATTCTACCCAAGAAAATTATGAAAATGATCAAGTGCTTTAATGAATTTTCTTTGGAGTGGTAGAACAGATAATCACAGGAGTGCAAAAGTGGCTTGGTAAACTGTTTGCTCTCCATTTGATGCTGGTGGTTTAAACTTGAAAAATCTGGTTATTTGGAATCAAGCTCCAGTATCTAGACATCTTTGGAAGCTAATTAGAAGGGACAAATACTCTTTATGGGTTGCTTAGTGTGCTCACTACTTACCTAAGGGCCATTCAATCTTCACTGTCAAGCTTCATTCTGACCCTTCATGGTCTTGGAGGAAGCTCATCAAGCTCAGAGATAAACTTGTTCACTTCAGCACAGTTAAGGTTGGTGATGACAATTCTATTTGCCTATTCACAGATCCATGGCATTCTGATGGCCCTCTTCTCCTTAAGCATAATTTGAGATTTGTTTCTCAATCTGGTCTTCCTTTGAATAGCAAGCTTGCTATTCTAATTGAGGCAGGTTCCTGGCAGTGGCCTAATCAAGACATTGGGACTCACTTCAATAACTGGAATGTCACTCTTAATCCTGCATTTCCCTTACAAACTGTTAACCGATGGACCTGGCTTAACAGTCCTAACTTCTCTACAAGTAAAACATACGACACCTTCATTGGCAGTATGGATCATTTCACCTGGTCCAGAATTATTGGTTTTCTGGTCACATCTCAAAATATGCTTTTGCGCTATGGCTTGCTTTGCATAATAAGCTCATCACAAAAGACAGGGTGGGTAAATGGAATCACTCCCTTGATTTGAGCTGTATATTCTATTGCAATGGATTGGAAACCGTGGATCATTTATTTTTTGGCTGTTCTTTTGCCAAAACTATACTTGCTCTTCTATTATCAAAATGCAGTGTTGATAATATGCAGCTTCTTGGTCTTCATCCACTCATTGGCTTCTTCTTCTCCACAGTGACAAGAGTTATTCTAGTCTTAGCTCGAAACTTTCTTTTTCCACTTTTGTCTATTGTTTACAGTTAGAAAGGAACATGAGGATTTTCTCTGGTAAATGTTTAGATTCTTCTTTAATTTCTAGGAAAATTGCTTTTATGATCAAAGAGAGGATCCTTTTCCGAACAAGGATAGAAATCTTAATTTGGACTCTTGTTTCCTAGATAGATGGTTATAAATTTATCTTTTTGTTTCTCTATTTGTAGTCTTAGGGTATGCCCCATGTACTAGTGTAATTCATTTGGTTAATATAATATTTTGCCTTTGACAAAAAAATAAGCTTAAAAAGGGAGAAACTTTTTATTTTCACTTTAACACGCTTAGAATATCATAAAATTAGGTATTTCATCTAATTCTTCATTTACATAATTATTTTTTAAATAATTTACAAATTAAATATTTTTTAGAGTATTGTGTAATTAAGAGCGTGAATGTCCATAAATGTTAATTTGATATCTTTTTTAATATACAAGAGATATTTATATTTGAGTTAATAATAAATTTATCCGTTACTAATTTGTAAAATTTATATTATGTAATATTCATATTATTAGTAACATGAAAATTCATACAAATAAATTTTGAGAAAGACATTAATATATTATCTGACAATCTATTAATGATATAATAATTTTTTAGGAATGTGACAAATTGATGGAATAAAATTATTTTTTATAATATTAAAAAAATAATATATAATATAATTTCAAGCATCTAAATATTAGTGTATCACATCTTACTTTATTTATAGTATGTTCGAGTAGTAAAATTTATAGTATATATACAATATCTAAAATTATATTCTTAAATTTCTAATGAGTCACTACATATATTACATAACTAATTTTATAACGTACAAAATATTTTTTTGGGTGAGAGTCTACTGTTATTTATTCACGGAGTGTAGTTAATTCGTTAATTAATTCACAATCGAATATGAATTTTAATTCGTAAATATTAAAAATTAGTAGCGAAAAAAGTGAAAAGAATATGCTTAACTCTTTTTATATAATTGATGAATCAACAAAAAATTAGAATTATTACGTGCAACGCACGCACATTTCCATTAGTAACATTAAAAAATACACTTTTTGATTGGTCTCATAAAAAATAACATATATTAATGTAGATGATATATTTATCCTCAAATAATTCTCTCACTACTCTCTCCTCTCTCCTAGATTCAATTTTCTAAGCTCTAATTACTATTTCTCTCCCCTCACCTAAAATTTCTCTCAATACAATAAAATCTTCTATCCTCTTTCCTATTTTTCCCTCTCTTCTTTACTAAAATTTCAGAAATTCTCTCTCACTTATTCCAAAATTTTCAAAATTTTCCCTCACTCTCCTAAAATTTTCCCAAAAATTTCTAAAACCTTTAAAAATCTCGTGAATAGATATATGCACCATTGTTCATAATAAATATACATATATGTATATTTATACGTACATATATATGTCTATAACATGTGTTCTATATACAACATACATACATATACCTTGTTGTATATATGCTGTAACACGAGTAAGTCTGCTCTGTGATGTCGACCGATATTCTACCGTGAGCTTCTCAAATGTGTGTGATGGTACCTAAAATATGTTAAACAATGAGATACCAGAAATATACTTTGGATACCCATGGTAGGGTACTACAATTGTGTTGTAGTACCTCAAATGTGATGTGGGTATTCTACTGTTCAACATACTTTAGGTACCCCGGTACTATTTCAACCTATACTGACTTTCCCATTATAGCACATATAACATGTACATATATATGTTATAACACACACACGCACACGTATATATGTTATGAACTAGACACACACACGCACACGTATATATGTTATGAACTAGACACACACACACATATATATATGTTACGAACTACTACAATGTGCTAAAAATATCTCAATTTTTTCAAAAATTTCCCTCTACTCTCTCCTAATATTTTCAAAATCTTTCTCTCTCATCTCTCCTAAATTTTTAAATGTAAAAATCTCTCTTTCTCTCTCTTCAAAAATTGAAAGAGACGAAGAGAGGGCGGAAAGAGAGAAGACAGTTACATGAATAATCTAACAAGTGGTAAGATAGTAAATATACAAACTGTGAAAACCATTTAATTCAACCATTTAATTCAATTGGGCTGAATATATTATTATTTATGGAAAAGTGTTATATATTTTTATTGATAGTATGAGACATATTTGTATTTAAAAGTTAAAAATGTATATAAATACTAAGATTTCTTAAGAGTATCGTACTAAAATTTATTGTGTTTACATGTGAAATTTTCGAATATATTCGGTACTTTGACCACTCTACCATCTTGATTGAACTAAAAAATTTATAGAAATTAGGTAGAATTACACATCAATTAGGTTGACAAAATATGTTGGACCCAACTTTTAATGCCAAAATCTAATTAATAGTGAAAAGGTTGGTGTTATTTTCATAAACATTGAGATGCATCACTTTCAACGAGTCTTCCAGAAATTCCTCAGTATTTATGTGTGTTTATCAATTTTACTACTTTTTAACCATTTTGACATGTTTTCTTGTCCCCTTCATACTTAATTTCTATGTTGGAATCTTGTAGAAGAAACCGAAGGGATTTATTCAAACTTTAAACGGTGCCAACATTAATGGCTATTGCCTACAATTTATGTTCTACATTGACCAAAATTTCACCTTACATGGTGAAGGGCACAACCCAGTAAACATTGTGTTGAAAAAATTAAGAGGGTATATTAAATTAATTTTAGAAAATAATTCTTGTGATTTATTTAAATTATACATACATCCATCTAATATGAAAAATGACACAGACCTTTTTTCATGTTAGGTTTCACTAACAAAAAACCAGAACCGGGTTAAATTTGAAACTAACACCATTTAAAAAATACATAATACTAAAATCACTCCTCATTTTATTCTTAATTCTGAGAATTTTAAAATTAATTTCTTTTTATACTCAAACTAGAGTTCATCTAAACTTGAAACAACCAGGGTCGTCTTATGTTTGAGGTTAGAAAAATAATTAGATCTGATTGGTTATAGACCACCTTATCTTTTTACATATAAACTAATTGATTTCAAATATAATGAACTTGTTTATCATATTTTAAAGTAGAAGAGTGTCTACGTTATTTAGACAAATTACATAGGGTGTCTCATGAATTTTTTCTTAATTATTTTTCGTAGTTTTTGAAAACTTGTGTCAAATTAATATGATCAATGAAAATTAATTAGGAGGGGGATCTAATTTCATGTCATGTGTTATGTGATATGTCATTTTATTCTTTATAAAAAATTTGACCACGCATCAGTTAGTCATCACTTGATCTCAGACCTGATCAATTGTAAAATTAAATCAAACCATTGCACATAATTTATTTTCTCTTTTATTAGCAATTAGATTTCTTTCGAGCTGAGTTAATAGGGGTTGACATTTGATTCAGTTTGAAGTTGAATCAGTTAAACGAAAGCAAATGTGCGGGCAAAAGTGACCAATTAAAGCCTTCTAAAACGTAAACGTGAAGACCATTAACCAGCAAATTCATCACCTCTTTGTATAATGTCAAAAATCATAATAGAATCTCTTGATTTTTGAACCATCTGAATCATATTAAATGCTGGTGGGGAGGGCCACAATTTCAAGTACTCTTTGATTATGTAATTCTCGATATAGAGTCACTCATGACATACAAGAAAGTTTTTAATATGTGGAGGATGGAAATAGATTCTGAGGGTTATGTTTTTAAAATCGTGAACGTCTACGTAGAAACAGATTGTCAAGATGATGAGATAATGTTTTTTTTGTTTTATTTTTTTGTAATATTAAATCTGGATCGTTCATTTTTAAAATAGACGGTCTAGATTTAACAGGATTCAACATAGAACATGAGAGAATCTTGATCCGTGGATGACATGTTCATAATCGGAAAACATCTCTGGTGATCTTAATTAATAAAAAATAAAACTAAGCTAAACCAAGGTTAGTATTCAAGTTAATAACAAAAATAACCCAAAATATCTTAATAGTTATAACAATAATATTTATGTATCAAATAATACCTATGCTAATAACAAATATTGAGAATCACACAATTTGAGATTTGAATTTCAGACGAAGAGAAATATATTCTCAATTTATGAATAATTGGGCTATATGTCTTGGTCGAGATCTAAAATATCCAATCAAAATCTTAACAGAAATTACAAAATAATAAAATAAAAACAAACCCAACAATATAGATTCAACATTTCAAAATTTTCTAGGAGCAAAATTTATACTGTGCATTTAATTTTTTTCCCTTAAAATAGAATTTTAATATATTTTTTTCAAGACTAACAATCAGCTATTTTCATACAATCCTTCCACTCACAAGGAAAACAAGGAAAGCGCCTCCATGAATTCCCATGTAATTTCAACATCTTGATCACCTTCTCCTTTGTAGAACATCCTCCTTCCATATGCAACAATGTCAATAGCTTCTTCACTGTCCCATATACCATCATTTCCTCCAATACCCTTTCTGTTGTATGATTATTACAAATCAACCACAATATTTTCACCCCAATCTTTGTTGCAACATTTGATACATTCAACATTTTTTTAGTCACGGCTGCTATGCTCATCTCATGCTCTACGAACCCCGTCCTTCCCTCCGCGCATTCGCATAGTTGTTTTATTATGTGCAACATCTTCTCACACTTGGATCGGCTCGAGTCGGGAAGTAGCTCGATTAGGGTTTGTATTGCACCGGCCTCGATCACTTTTAACCGACTTTTCTTTAATGGTCCGGCCAATATTTCTAACAAAACCTCTAAGGCACATGAACTTGCCTTGGTGCATATTTCATCTGACACAAGCTCTAACAATGACTTGAAGAAATCCATACCTTGATCGTCTATAACGAAATTCCAATCGTAATTGCTTTTTGCTATTTTTTGGAAGATTTTGATTGTGTAATGCCTGGCTTCAGCACTTCCTCTATGTAGTACAATTGACATGGCCTTAATGCAGTCTGAATTTGTAATCAACTCAAAGATTTTTTCCTTTTTAGACAATGAAAGTTGAGACAATACCCCTAAACCCTCCTCACAAGCTTCAAACGCATCAAAATCTGAACTCTCAACGAGAATTTGTACAACAATATTAACAACAATCTCGACCCCATTCGATCGGATAAAATCGCCCCTTGCTTCATCACCCGTCTCGATAATAGATCTCAATTTCTTTAAACAACTTACCTTAAAAGGAGACGACTCGACCGTGTGGAGCAATGTGACGACTTCATCACGGGTCGCCAAAGGATGCGGTGGCATTGACGATGAGCAAGCGTCTTTGATTTGCCACGCGAGAATGAGGCGCTTAAGAGTATGGTTAGGGGTAGTACCAAAATCATCAATGATTTGCATAGTGGCTGGACATGTTTTCTTCTTGTAGGTGAAAAACCATCTTTCTATGTTCTTTCTTTCATAGGTGACGCCGGTGAATATGGTGACAGGGTCTTTCATGAGCTCCATTGAAATGGGGCATCGAAAATGTGGAGGAAAAGCCTCCATTGATGAAATATATTCTTGAATCAAGCTTCTGCTCTTTCTGTTCTTCAATTGATTTGTGAACAAAAAAAATTAAGGAAGAACTGATATTGTGGAGGAGGGTCTAGAAATAATAAGGTTGTGATGAGAATATTATATAAAGATGTGAAAGTTGTGGAAAGTCCAAAGATGGAAATAAATCAAAGTCAAATATAATGGGTTGCCTTTTACAAGCTGTTCAACATGGAAAGCACAAGGAAGTACACAGAAATATTTTTTTCTGTTATTTTTCCCTCTAATTTAAAAAATACATTTATCTGAGTAACGTCGCTAATCGAATTTCTTTATCTGACCCAAAATGAAAATGTATTTTAGCGTTGATCTATGAAGCTGCGTTGACATACATATAAACGATTGTTTACGTATACGTAAATATTTGATTTTCGGTTTGAAAATAAAAGTATGTATAAATTTGAATTCGATTGTCAAATTCCAAAACTAGCAGTTATTACTCAGCTCGTAACGCATATTACCAAGTAAAACTGATCACTAATTGATATGAATTGGCACCATAAATATGTTACCTTAACTGCCATAAAAAATATCAAAATTTGACCATAAATTTATGGGTCAAAATAAGTTTCTTCTCTCCCATTTTTGTAGTTGAACAACTCAACCTGAATATTGAAGAAGTTGCTTCACAAGTATGGCACTGACTGATCTTTGTTGGTTTTTATTTACCTTAACTATAAGGTGTAGAAATAATAAAATTGTGCTGCCGATTAATCGTAAAGGAAATTAATAAATTAGCAGCACCTGGGTACTCAATATCGTAATCTTTATCAAACTGATATATTAAATCCGGTAAATATAAAATTGTTCATGAAATTTAATAGAGTTTTAAAAACAATGTCAACTCAATCTTAAAAATGGGGACAAATATGAATAATCACTTGTATTAAGACACTTAATAAAAGGGGTCAATTTAAAAATGAAAATTAGGCGCTTATGAAAATAGGCCAAATTAAATATTTGAGATTACTGAAATTTGAAACTATTGCCGACTGTTATGGGAGTTGACTTTTTTGAAAGTTGAATATATATAGTAATAGATCCGGAAGACATGCGAGCTTGGCTGATTTCTTTCTTTCTTTATTTCAAAATTTCAATTTACTTTCACATGTATTTTACTCATATTTATTCATTTCAAAACATTAGCCAGCTACGTTACAAGCCAGCTCTCTAATCGGATGAGAATCAGACTTAAGATATTAATTCAAACAAGTAATTAATCATGATAATGGTTTTGTTATAATTATCATTCAAATAAAATTAAAATACAAATTTGTTATTAACAATTGCTTGTAATAACGTAGGTATGGGATACCGGCTCTATTTTCTTTTATCAGGACACGCAAATTATGTGATATGCGACTCAGAAACCATATATTTTATGGATATAAGCGTGAAAATTCAATTTTTGATAATCATTTTAATTTGTGCATATAATTAATATAATACAATAAAGGAAATATATTAAAATGTTTTTTTTTCCATTTTTCATGTCTTATGGGTTAAAGGTAAAGCTAGCAAAATTAGATACGTGAACTGAATTAGTCTATGTATTTACAAAAGAAAATAATGAATCCATAGAATGTTGCATATATTTTCTCAAAACATTTTCTTTGCAGAAATAGATAAATTTCCAGGGTATTATCATGAACTTGAGAGTTAATTTACAGGGTCATTCTCCGGTATTAGCCTAGTATCCGTATCGAGGTGATTCTCACCTTAGATCACCTGGCATGATACTTAAAATATATTGATCTAAGAATAGGTGAACAGTCAAATTCTCACTTTACACATGGCGAAATCTAAACCTTAGAATTGATCAAAGAATATGATGAAATGTTAACCGTAGGATCGACATGTAGTTATAAAAGGGATCGAGAAAGGAACAATCCCTAGAAGTATCTATCCTCTCCCCAAAGCTAGCAATGAAAAGGGAGGAATTATTACTTTATAGTTATCATTTTTGTGTATAAATACTAGCATGTACAATCTCAAAAATCAACCGAATACAAGAAACCTAAAGCTTTTGAGTTCTTATTCTCTCATTCTATCTCTCTAAATTATTGTCTTTATTATTCATTCATAATAATTTTTTCTTAACCGGAAAAATAATTTACATTTTGGTGCTTCATTAAGAGTGAGAGAAAACTCGAGAGAACCCTTCAAAAAATGCCTAGAACCAGATCAAATGATACCCTCAAAGAGGGAAATGGAACTGGGAACGGGGATGATCATGTTGATCAACCCACACCACCGGCTGAAATACTCCAAAATAGTGAGACGCTAGCAGCGCATGACAGACAGTGCAAGAATAAATTAATGCACTACAACGAGAGTTGGCACAGACGTGTGTTGAAGTCAGTCAACATACCAATAATGAGGAATGGGAAAACTGTTCAGAGCAAGATGGACAGGATGCCAGACGGGTTAATCCTAAAATCAGCAGGAACGTGCAGCATGAAGACGAGGTGATCCAGTCTAAAAACCACATAAAGGAGACAGCTAGATAAATCCATCTGCCAAATGGAAAAGGCGGTAGAGGAGATGCTGGAGAAAAGATGATGGAGATGAAGAAGCTGGGGAGTACGGAAAAAGCTGACCTCGAGTCACTTACTCATTCTCCATTGTGTCTAGAATTTATGGCTGCTCTGGTACCCTATAAATTCATGGCGCCTAAGTTCTAGTGCTACGAAGAGAAATCTGATCCAGTGTACCACCTCAGGTGGTTCAAACATATAATGGCACTGTATCAACAGGAAGACGAGTTGTTGTGCACAATGTTCCCTACTAGTCCGGACGAGAGCACTTTGAAATAGTATCATTCACTCCCTTCTCATTCGATTACTAAATTCACTACTATGTCTTTGATCTTTTAGAACAGTATTTCACATACCGTTCGGTGATGGAAGACATAGAATACCTCTTGACCATCTCAATCAAGAAGAGAGGAATCTCTACGGGAATACAGGCACAAGTTCAAATATGAAATGACCAAGGTAGAACGTTATGATGACTGAGTGGCAAGACTGGCTTTCAAATGGAGGTTGGATCCAAATTCACCCCTCTTTGAGGACTTATTAAAGGCAAAACCATCAAGCATGGAGGAAACCTTCCAATGGGCGCAAACTTATATCACATTGGAAGAAGAAAATAAAATCTTGATGAAGGTGAAAGAACAGAGGACAGATGAGCAATGGAAAGGAGAACAAAGCTCCAGGTTTGGAATAAATAGATAAGGAAGGTCATAAAGGAGTGATGTACGGGAAGAGAGTAAACGGGAAAAGACTAAGAACCGGGGAAGATTCGCAGATGAGATTCATCCAGGGACAAAGTCTACACGCCCCTCGCTGTACCTATGAACCAAATTCTTGAGGTGATCAAGAATAAACCATGGTTGAAGAGAACAATCCCGTTGACAAAAGAGCCAAGCTACAAAGTCAAGATCATATCAAAGACCTTGATGAGATCTTTCGATCTTGAGAAACAACTTCATGTAACTAAATCCAGAAAAATGCACATTCAGGGTAGCAACGAGAAATTTCTTGGCGATCTAGTAATATAATGGGGGATCGAAGTCAACCCAGATCAAGTGAAAGCTACCATGGAGATGAAGTCACCAAAAAACTGTAAGGAGATACAAAGCCTGACGGAAAAATTGGAGGCTTTGAACAAATTTCTTTCGAGATCAACGGACAAGTGCAAACCATTCTTCATAAAACTAAATAAAAATTCCATTGACAGTTGGGATGATAAGTGCGAGGATTCTTTCAGAAAGATCAAGGAGTACTTGAAAACTCTGACGTTGCTGTTGAAACCGGTACCCGATGAAGAAACTACTTTCGTACGTGGTAGTCACAAATGGCAGTGAATGCCGTTCTAATAAGAGAAGAAGAAAGGAAACAAAAACCCATTTACTTTGTAAGCAAGAGTTTAGTGGCGACCAAAGTGAGATACAAAAGGATGGAAAAATTGGTATTAGCCATTGTAGTCGCTGAGAGGAAGCTAAAACTATACTTCCACGCTCACAACATAAAAGTGAAAGACTCACCCGTCAGAAGCCTATTACATTCAATAGAAGTGAACGGAAGAATGACACATTGGGTGATTGAGCTTGGTCAATATGAAATCCAGTATGAGCCAAGAACGTCTATCAAATGACAAGTATTGGCTGACTTTGTAGTAGACTTCACTCATGGTGAAGAGGAAAAAAAATAAAGAGTTTCAAACAGGTCCTGGAAACTGTTTATCGATGGGCCCTCAAATAACAAAGGGGATGGTACGAGAATACTAGTGCAGACCCCATTCGAAGAAACTCTTGAGCACTCTATTTCTTTGGGTTCAATGCTTTAAACAATGAAGCAAAATATGTGGCTCTGATAGCAGCAGTCATCATGCTGCTGGAACTTGAGATAACGGAAGTAATGATATTTTGTGATTCTATGTTGATCGTAAAACATGTAACGAGAGAATTTGTAACAAAATACATAAGAATGATCGATAATTTACAATGGGCAAAAGGGCTGCTGAGTCTATTGAAAAGCTATGAAATCAACTTGATCCCGAGGGTTGAGAATGTGTACGTAGATGCGTTGGCAAATTTGGGATTTCTCGAAGAACCAAATATCAAATTCTCATTGTCAAACATTGTTGACGTGGAAATCAAAGAGGAACCCAGGTGGCAGTATGACATAATACGTTACCTGGCAAAGGGAGAGTTACCCGAGGACAAACATATTAGAAGAAATATTCAGCAGCAAAGTACCATGTATTCTTTAATTAATGGAACGTTATATTGAAGGTCTTTTTCAGGTCCGTATTTAAAATGTCTGAAAAGAAAATAGGCTCAATATGTACTAATAAAAATCCACGAAGGAATATGTGAGAATCATACTAGGGGAAGGTCATTGGCACTCAAAAATATTAAATGGGGGATATTATTTGGCCCAATGTGCATCAGAATGTCAAACAGTATGTGAAAAGCTGCGAAAATTGTCAAAGATTTACCCCCGTAGCAAAAATGGCGCTTTCCACAAAATCCCTATCACTTCCTCTTCACGAACTCTCGAGTAAGCTTCCGCTTCAATCCACTTCGTGAAGTCATCCATTGCAACCAACAAAAAATTCTTTTGAGTGGGTGCCATAGAAAATGGCACAACGATATCTATGATCCACTACATGAACGGCCACAGGCTTGCCACTGCAGGTACGAGATTCCACGAGTTCTCATCTCTGACAACAGACTTCAGTTTATGAGGAAGACAGTTAAGGATTTCTATGAAGGTTTGAAAATCATCAATCGATTTCTACGCCGTATTACTCACAAGGAAATGGCCAGGCGAAAAGATCAAATTGAATTATACTGGAAAATTTGAAAAAATGGCTAGAATTAGCCGAAGAAAAATGGGTAGAAGAACTACCAGCAGTGTTATGGGTGTACAGAACCATTCCCAAGGAGTCAACATGTGAAACCCCATTTTGGCATATGGAACAGAAGTAATAATACCCTTCGAAATCGGATGTTCAACCATGAAATCAAGTCTGAATGAGCCGCCAAATGAGGAACTTATGAAGGAAGACCTTGATCTTCTGGAGGAATGAAGAGAATCGGCTCTAATCTGAATGACCAACTACAATAAGAAAAATAGAACTTACTTTCAAAAGAAGATTCAGAAACTGGGATCCCAGAATGGGGACTCGGTGCTGAAGAAGATATTTCAGACGAAAGGAAAGAATGGACTAATTTGGGAAGGGCCATATATTGTCATTGGAATTAGAGGCAGCAAATATTATTATTTGACAACGGAAGATGGGCAAGACTTGGCCAAACCTTGGATTGTTGCGCATCTAAAAATATATTTTGTCTAAATTGTAAACTCATCATAGTGAATATTTTCCCATGATTTTTTCTCATAAGGATTTTCCCCGTAAAATTGTTGGTGTCCACTCTCTTTCTCTCCTTCAAAAAATGGCAAAAGATGAAAGGAAATTGGGACCATGGTTCTTCAATGAATCTAAGTTCTTGATAATGGACTGCACTGCAATGGACATATGTTCTCTAAAGGAAACTAGGACCATGGTTCTTCAATGAACCTAAGTTCTTGAGAATGTAATGCACTACAATGAACTTCTGTTCTCTAAAGGAAACCAGGGCCATGATTCTTCAATGAACCCAAGTTCTTGATAATAGACTGCATTACAATGGACATCTGCTCTCTAAAGGAAACTAGGGCCATGATTCTTCAATGAACCTATGTCTCTGAAAATGGACTGCACTACAACGGACATCTTCTTTATAAAGGGAACCAGGTCTATGGTTCTTCAATGAACCTAAGTTCTTGAAAAGAGACTGCACTACAATGGGTATCCGTTCTCTAAAGAAAATCAGGGCCATGGTTCTTCAATGAATCTAAGTCCTTAAGAATGGACTGCACTACAATGGACATCTTTTCTTTAAAGGAAACTGGGACCATGATTCTACAATGAATCTAAGTCCTTGAGAACAGACTGCACTACAATGGTCATACGTTCTCTAAAAGAAACCGGAGACTACAATAAGCATCCGTTCTCTAAAGGAGATTTAAGTTTAAATTTCTACGAAAATGCAAAGTTCTTAAGAATAGAGCATGCTATAGAAAAGTAGTTGTTCTCCAAAGAAAATTAAAGCTTAAAGTTGTACAAGTCCTTGAGAACGGATCATAGTTGTTCTCCAAGGACATTGAAGCTTAAAATTTTACAATTCCTTGAGAACGGATCATAGTTGTTCTCGGAAGGAAATCGAAGCTTATAAGACTTGTCTTTGAAAATAAGAATCAAATGGAAAAAGGGTTTCAATAGAAGTGGAAAAGCAAAGTCCTTTTAATTGATTGAGCTGAAGTACAAAGCAGGAATGGGAAAGTACAAGAGTGTATAAAAAAATGGAAAGTATAAAAATTATAAAAGTCTAAGAAATAGCGATCATCTCGGGATCAATAGTAGAATCCTCAGCGAGATGGACAATGACGTCTTCAGAGGGGTTGACGGTAGCAGCTTGGTCACAACGGCATCAGGAGGATTGACGACCACGTCCTCAGTTGAACCTTTGATTTGAGCTTGGACCTCAGGAGGTAACTCGTAGAGGGGTTTTTTGGGAGGAGCCTTTGATGAACTGTCTCTACAACCCAAGCTATAGATGACTTGTTTGGCTTCATCAAAGAATGCTTGATACTCAACACCCACCTCTTTTTTTTTCTCCTCCACTACTCGAACCTTATCGAGCTCAGTTACCATCAAAGACTCTTTAGCTGTCTTTATAGATTCTGTGAGTTTGAAACTCTCCACCCTCGCGATGGCTTCTTCTTGAGCCTGCTTCTCAACGGTCTCCTATAGCTCGGCCTTAATCTTCTTCAACTGCTCAATCTCAGATTGAAGTCTAGGAACGAGGCCACGACTCTTAGTGATCTCATTATAGAGTTTGATCAGAGCATGTTCACGAAGAGTGTGATGCTATTGTAGGGCATTATAATGAATAATGGCCTAGAGAAAGAAGAGAACAAGTGAAAATGAATAAGTATGAGCAAACATGCAAATGAAGAAAATGGAAATTTGTAAGTAAACAGGAAAAGAAAATGAGCTTACCTTGACCAAATCATGACTCAAGGAACTGACGAACTCACCAACATTTATGTTGCGGGTCGTCACGGTGTTCGCATCGCACCGAATGCCTTGAGTGATTATATGAACAAATTGGATATCATCCAGAAAACTGACCGAGGCAGGAACGAGAGGGGTAGTAGTGTAATGCCTCAATATCCAAGGAACGAACCCCTCATTGTTTGTTTGGGGCTCTAAAATGGCAGTGGAAACGGACTTCTGTTGGATAACCGGCGGAGGAGGAGCCGGAGGAGGGGGAGTTACTGATCGAACTAAACCACCCTCATTCTAGACGGTGGGAGCATGAGGAGTCTGGGAGGAACTAGAGGTATTCACTCTTGGGCGATCGTTCCTCCCTCCGATATCACCAACCATAGTGCAGAGTCACTTTGACATTTCCACAGCACCAACCTCAAAAGCTATCTAAATTTGGGATTCTTCTTCTTCCTCTTCTTCGAAGTTCATTGACTCAGAAGAATCCGAAATAGAAGGATGGGAAATTGAACGGAGAGAGGAACATGGATACCTCTAGGAAGTGAAGCAGAAGTTGAAGGATCGAATGTTAAAGCAACAACAACGGGAGCAGTGGGAGCGGGAATGAAGGCAACGTCAACTTCTAATATTGGATCAAGAAGCTCGTACCACCTTCTCTGTAGGCAACAATAAGCGGCTGCTATACATTCACTGAGCACTCTTGACACAAACGATTCTTGTTGGCTTGTTTGCCTGCGTTTCACAAGCTTGCATTTCACAAAGGAAAAAAGGAATGTTAGTAAACAAAAATAGCTCAAGAAAGGAAAGGAAAACAGAAGATAAAAAAGAAAAAAGAAAAAGAGGAAATGAGCTTTGATGAAAGACTTACTAAAAACTTCCCATCCCCTGGGAATAATCCAGCGGCCATCACTGCCACAATTCCCCCGACTAGGAGAACATCCTTTTCCCATCCTTTGTCCCCTTTAAGAAGATAATTTATTAGTGGGCCTCTTTTACTCGGTCTAGGAGCCAAATAATAACTCTCTTTTTAGAATTTAACTATGTACATATATTGGAGTTTGGTTACACCTACACCTAGGTTATACCGCCTATTCATAACCTCGAAACAAAGGACTATTTTATAAAAGCTTGGGGTAAATTGAGAGAGGGATAAGCGGTATGTAGAAAAAAAAACTCTTAGAAGAAAGGGGAAATAGGAAACTCGAAACCTAATGTAATATACATCACGTGAATGGTGATTTTGTATCACGACCTACAAGGAATGCCTGACGATCTGTCTATCCTAAGGCACAAATGACATCAGAGGGGAAATTGTCAGGGTAAATGGTCATAAACAGCCTAAACTCAGGCTTGGTCCTAACTAGGGGGACAATGGGCTGAGAAATAGTATCATCCACCATAACTCTAAGAAACGTAGGAAATAGCAAGACATAGAAGAAGAAATGAAGAAACTTATAGAGACTGGAGATGAGAAGTGAGTAAAAAGTGAAGACGAAGGCCTTTAAATAGGCCACAAACGCAAAGAAAATCTTTAACTCATTTCATAAATAGCGAGAGGTATAATGAAAGGATGTTTGGGACGTTCGAGTACGAAGAGATTTATTGAAAATGTGTGACTAAAAAGGTGTGATAGAAAGGGACCATCGTGATAACTGATGAAGAAAGAAGTGTCAGCTGGCGAAAATGAGGCAGACACGCTCTGCCAAAAGTAAGTTAAAAAATTGTGCCGCATGTTACTAAGAAATGTTTTGAGAGCGAGAGCGGGAAGGCGTAATGGAAAATAATTATCATCACTGACAGTAGACTAACAAAAAAATGCTCGAGAACTGCGTTGGGGATTTTCAAGAAGCGTAGAAATAGAAACGGAGAGACGTAACATCAGAAAGGAAACGAATAATCATTACACATTGACGAATAGGATTTCGACGAGTGTAATGTGGGTCAATGAACAGTCAATTCTTACTTTACACGTGGTAAAATTCAGACTATAGAATTGATCAAAGAATGTGATTAAATGTGAACCGTATGATCGATCAAACTGTTAATAAAGGGATTTGGAAAGGAATAATCCTTAGAAGTATCTATCCCCTCATCAAAGCTAGCAATGGAAAATGAAGAATTATTGCTTTATAATTATCATTTTTTGTGTATAAATACTAACATGTACAATCTAAAAAATCAATTGAATACAAACAACTTAAAATTTTTGAGTTCTTATTCTCTCATTCTATCTCTCTAAATTATTATTTTTATTATTCGTTCATAATAATTTTTTTTAATCAGAAAAATACTTTACAATAGGATCATCCTAGTATCAATATCCTGTGGTGACAGGAAAACTTTTAATTAATTTTAACATAAAACTCTGGTTAGGCCTCGAATATATTTAAATAAATAAAAAGGATCAGAATCAAAGAGGAAAGCGAGGAATAGAGACAAGTAAACGAGTGTGCAGGTTAGTGAGATCATGTGGGGTATGACTTTGAATAAATTAATGTTTCTCTAAAATGTCTATTCAAATTAATGAGGAGCTGTTTGGATATTAAATAAATGTTTAAATAGATAATTTGTAACATTTTAATTTGATAGTCAAGCAGGAATATGTCATCCATGTGGAAACCTAGAATAAAGTCAGAAATTAATTAGAAATTGAACAAATTTAATCTCGTTTTCTAATTTTAAAAAGGAATTATAAAGAAATATGTTCTAAAGAAACTTTCACAACCTGTGCTGGCTCTCTTATCAATGACCAAATATATATTTTATAATATTTATTTCTCTTTCCATATACTTCAATTTAATTGTTCTTTCATTTTCGAATTCTCTGGATTATTTTATTTTTTTAGATTAATATTAAGTCTTTAGAACATATTTTTTTAACTAATTTTGAAGGTGTGTAAACTCTCGGCCATAAATTTTCTGTAAATACATTAATAAATAAATTCTCAGACCGATGATTATGAAATAATTTTATAAAAAATAATTTTATAAGAGAATTGACAAAACTAATTAACTCTCTCATGATTTAACTAGGCATACCTTTTTCCTTTTCCTTTTAATTTATATTTGTATTTTCTCTTGTTTATATTTTCACTGATTTAGAAATGGACTTGAGTGACTTTCGTGATATGACTAATAAATCACCTCGCGTTCCATCTATTAATGACTATTGTGAGTAAATGACATTTCTCGGTAGTTGACAGTTGCAAAAGAGAAAGTATATGTCATTTCCATCCTCTGATTTTTTTTTTAAAATCTAGATTTTATTATATATAAAAAGAAACATCTGATTGAACGTGATAAAGAATTTTTTTAATAAAATAAATATCAACTGTAGATATAGATAAGATATATAGTATCTTAATTTTTAATACGAGTAGTGCAAAACATATTGTATAAGACTATGTTAAATAAAATTTGATATGATGATTGATTGGTTTTAGAAATTCTCAATATTTTCTTCTTGCTAGTTGCTGCAAAAATCTATGTATATACAGTGTCTCTTATCAATATTGAGGGAGAAAAATGGATTATATTTCCTTTTGTTTTCCATACAGAGAGGTTATACATAGATCAACATGCTCTACTAATACTAATAACCTAACTCACAAAGAGCCACATCAGCAAGAAGCTAAACTGATCGAAGAAGATCAGTTGAAAGGAATAACTAATTGTAACAATGAGTTGAGGATTTAATATTGTTACTCTCTATTAGTTAAACGTCTCAGTATGTATGTAATATCTCGAAAAATGACTAAGTTTAATTTGGTAACTTACAAAAATAACGCAGAAGTTAGATTAAATTTTTCTTTATGAAATATTTCATGATTATATATATATAATATTTAATGAAACAAAACCTTTGTTGAAAAAAAGTCAAAACACATTTATGAATTAAAGATCAGAAATGTATATACAAAACTTTCTTAAATTTAAATCATTGATATTTCTTAAATAATTGAATAATGAACTTTAAGGTATCAATTTACTCAAATAATAAACACAAATTCTTGTCACATGTCAGAACGCTTGATCAAACTTTTTACATCCATCACCATCGTTCATAATCTGAGAATTTAATATAAAATAATGTGCATAAGTTACACTCAATAAGCAGATTTTTTAACATTAATTAAACACATGCGCATCCAGATCTAGTTAAATCAATTATATACGCCTTGTGTTTCACTCACACTTTGTAAATTCTTTTAACACATTCCTTTATTTAATTACTTTAGATATCTTCACATTTTTCATTACATTTTTTTCTTTGCTTTACATATCCTTATACTTTTCATTAATTCTTTCATTACACTCTTTTCACCACATTTCTTTCTTTACTTTAGATATCCTTATATTTTTCATTACACTATTTCCTTACGTTTTTCGCGAGCTCGCTTATACAAAGTTTAACCGATTAGAGACAATAAGTCATTTTATAGTTCGACTATCGGATAATTGTAGCATCGTTGGACATGTCAAATGATCATTCATTAATATTAACATTAATAATTAAACATTATCCGGTCCGCTGATCCTACCCGCGTCCCATTCCCACTCACCCCTTTCACGACATAAATATACACATAGTCTTTTAAAATTTCAGTTATTTATTTATCATTTCCATTTTATAAACCATAACATGAAACCGTATACATATTCTCATTCATTATCATAAAGATATATACACATCATTAAGAACACAGTAATATATGATTAAACATTCAGGTCACACAAGTAGATTATCACATGGGTAAGATACACCTACAAAGAAACAAATGAGAGTACCACGACATACAATCACCCATAATAAATTTTTAGAATATAACAGACGTTCAAGTATGTATACAATTTTAGTTACTTGAAATCTAAAATAACTCAAATAATCAACTCGAAAAAACCTAAAATCAAAATATGTTCTAATTCTTTTATTAACACACTCTTGATTCATTCACAGTAACTTACTTAAATGCTACTCTCATTTAGCGGACTCGTTGTAACGCTTTGTCTTTTAGAAAAAAAGCTTTTCGAACATAAAAATAATCGACTCTAGATATTCGAGACTTTAGATCAACATCCTTATGCCTTAATTAAGGTTTTCGTTCAATTAGACTCCAGAAAGAAACAAAACAAAATTTCGTTTTATTACTAATTATGCAGATCCATATCAACTTGTGAAAAGTAGTTGCTAGTTTCATGAGAAACTTGTTCGGCCCTTCATGATTTAATTTTCTTTCTATGCTTTCTGTAGACTAGAGTTAGCTGTTTCTTTAACAGGAATATCGTTTGTGTTAGTACCCTGCAAAGCTTACCATGAGAGTAACAAATCCAATATCATATAATTGGAAACTTATATTTCAGTGTTTGTTTGATACATAAAGTATTAAGAATTTAAGAATTCTCACAAAGAACTACCTTTTTTTTCTTAGAACCTCTTACACCAAAAATAATGTCCTAATAGTGTATTTATCATCTTAGAGCGCTAAACTTGGAGACATAAACAAAAAAAAAAATTTGAAAAGGAGGATTTGAAATTTGATAAACCTCTATTTCTTGTTTAAACCTTAAAATTGTTTCAAAACACCTTAATTTAAGAAAGTTGTTAACATTTTGACTTCATTTACTTTAATGTTTTTTAAAACCAAGATACGTTATTTACGGACCTTAAATTACCCAACTATTTTTCCAAAGATAAATGGAAATCATGTAAATGTATGAAAGGCAAAAATACACTTCCCGAGACATGAGACATGTTATAGATTAAGCATGTAATTGTGTCACTCTACCAAACAATCACACTCAATTACTCATTAATTATCCGAATACATAAATAATATGAGAAATAAATATCAGTTACTTCAAAATTTAATTTAGGCATATTTGAGCCGTTAGAGTGCCTTGAAGCCTTCGTTTGTAAAATATTTAATTAATTTATTTCTAAAATTAAATCAAATAATCATGATAATTAAATATAATAATTAACAACTAAAAATATAATTAAATGTTTTGTCAATTGCGGTGTTATGATTTCTCCCCTCATAAAATAATTTCATGCTCGAAATTAAAACTTATTGAACAATTTCAGATACTTCACACACATTTCATCTTCGCGCTCCCAATGTTGCCCTCACTACATGATTTTTTAATTACACCATGACTAAACACATCTGCTTTCTTCTTAGTTCTTTTTCTTCGCAAAAAGAATCTTGACGGGTGCCTCTTCAAAGGTAAGGTCTTGGCGAAGAAGTGTCATAGCTAAGGACATGAGACGACTATTGTTGACGCAAAAAATATGTCCACATCAACTGTCGAGGAGTCCACCACGCGTCACACGGTGATTCATCCTAGAGTCTGCAAAAATCAAGAATGATCGTAAAAGCAGTAGGCAGGGCACCAGAGGGTGCCCCCTAATGCACTCCGATGATCAAGTCAGTAGAGTGTTTAAAATAATATTAGTAATATGGATAATTACTTACCATTAAATGATGATCATCATATATTTATTATGATTTTCTGTATTAGTCAAATGTCCAGGTTCAATGTATCTTCTTCTTTATTCTGATAAGGAATGGATATATTCATGGAGAATATTCTATGATCAAGATATTTCGGTTATCATCTTATCCTCTTTAATAACCATTAATTAAGATCGCCTGATAGATTTGATGTGTGCTTATCTTTCCTTATATGACTGATTATTATATCTTATTGTGACAGGAAAATGATATTGACTATCTCGAGTAGCCACGATCCTAGGTATGAGATCACCTTATCATCTGTTTGACCTTGATAGTATAAGTATAAGTGGAGTTGTGTCTATCCATTACAAGAAAATGGTCTTTTAATGACCAAACGTTTAGCCACGAAGTTAAATTCGTGGCTAAAGACTGGAAAATCGCCCGAGAAAAAATAAGCACTACAAGAAATATAGCATTCTACAGGAATAAAATACAATAGTTTCAGTATTCTCTTGTTAAAAGTAAGAAACAACAAGATTTTAAATGAATCTTGTACAAAAATCCTGTTAAAATGTAAAAAAAAAAAAAAAGCGGGACTGAAAATTACGTTTTAAAAAAAAGCAGGATTGAAGATTAGAACCGAGACTGAAATTTCACCTTCTCTCTCGATACCCTCAAATCAGATTCCTTCTCTCTCGACTTTCCTTCTCTCTCGTAGCTTCTCCTTCTCAGTCTCAAGTAACAACATATAACAAAATCACAACCTAGGGCAAGGTCGAATAAGAGAGAGTAGATCCTCGTTGATTAGCTTGTCTCTCTCTCTATTAGCTTCTCTCTTTGTCTCTCCTCTTCATGGTTCCTTGTCATTCCTTCTCAGAGGTTTTCAGTTTGCTTCGATCTCTCTTGTATGACCATAAGCTCTCAGTTTGCTTCATCTATCTCTTGCGATCATCATGCATCTCGTTTGACTTTCTCTTTCAAAGCAACGGTGGGGTATGTAGATGAGCATATTTTTTTATCTATTAAGTCAGCATCTTCATCTTGATGACGAGCTCGTTGCTAGATCTAAGGTTGATTCGCCGAGCGTGTTTTGTTGAGGTACATTTTTCTTAACCTCTTGAGTTTTAGATGTGATTTGAGACATATTCAAGTTTTGAGCAAAGGATCCTTGCTGATTTATGTCAGGGTTCCATGAATTTTGGTTGCATTTGGACGAATCTAAAGACTCATGATAGAATCTGGGTTCTCAATTATCTAGGGATTTGATTTTGAGCGACTAATTCGTTACTCGTTTGGTGCCTCCACAAACAGGGAAGAGCGAGCAATGGAAACCGAACTGGAAGAACTGCTAGGATTTCTATCCTCACCTTCTCCTTAAGTAAGTTTCTTTCTCCTTATCACTTCCAGTAAATGAAACATCGCACAAATTGTTTACTTTTTCTGTTGTTTGCTATATTACTTATGTTTCTTACTCCTTATGACTTCGTGCAGAGGTTTTGGATAATCCTCTAGCTTGAAGAATGGATATGGTGGAGAATATTTAGGAGCAACAAAGCCAGCTAGTTGGTATTTTTCAAAATTTTAAACTTAATTGTACATATGTACATCGCTTTCTCTGTCATTTTTATGCTGATTTGAACTGTGAAATTTAGCTAGGTCCTCACGTCCACAACCAGACATTGTAACCATTTAGTGACTTGTGTATGCTCTTCAGAATCATTATTTTATCTCTTAAATCACTATTTTTGGTTCTCTGCTATTCATTTCCTGGATTTTGTCTCTTGAATAATTGTTTATGTTTCTCTGAAATTTGTAAAATGGAACCTTAATATTTGTCTTGGATTGTGCACACAAGTTTTCTTGTTTAACTTCTAAAACTTCTAATAATAAAAAGTATTATCTAAACATCCTATCATGTTCTATCTAGAATATATAGGTGAAATTGTTTCCTAAGCTTAATTCAAAACAGGTAAGGTTTCGTAAAGTATTGAATATAAAAAAAATAGGAAAATGTTTCTACGGTGCTATAAATGGATGACAATACATATTATCTCACAAAAACTAGAGTTTTAAAAAGAGTTTGTTCATTCTTTCTTCCCCTTTCATTTGTAATTTGAGGCTGGTGGTTCTGTTCCAATCTGTAACGTATTTAGAAAAGACATATGTGAAATAATCTAAGGATGATGGGAGAAATCAGGTAAGCTGATGAATGAATCTTACTTTATATCTGATATGAATTTGTACTTTGTTAAGCGACTTGTTAATTATGAACAAAGGAAATCGGATGAGGATAATGATCTCTTACTGACTTTGAAATAAAAGTGCATACTACATACTGCTAATAAAATTTATTTACTAAGAAACATAAATATGTTTAAATGGAAAAGCTGAGTGGATCAGCAGACCACCAAAATTTCTCATTCCTTTTTTGCTGGTAACATATTTAGAAGAGAAAGATGTGTACATTCCTATGCCGTACATACAGATTCTGTATGGGCACTAGCCAACACTCCAAATTTTGGTCATGTTTATAGTGGTGGAAGAGACATTTCTGTAAGTGCCGATTTACTGAAACCTACCTAATGGAGACATTTTACTACAATTTTCAGTTACTTTTCATCTTTCATGCTCATGCCTTGATGAAGATTTCTTTTTTATACCTTTAGTTATACTTGACAAACTTGGCAACAAGAGAGAGTCTTTTACTCAGCGCAGGGGAGCATCCCATTCAGAAATTGGCTTTACATTATGATAACATATGGGTTACGACTATAGATTCATCAATTCATAAATGGCCTGCTGAGGGGCATAACCCTCAGAAGGTTTTCCAAAGAGGCGGTTCATTTTTAGCTGGGAATTTATCATTTTTCTAGGGCAAGGGATTCATGAGAAGGATCTTCTCTTGTGAGTAATTCTCTCATTAGTTATTTTGTTTTAATATAATGGAATCATCGTGGTGTTGTATCTTATTTATTATTGTTACTTTGTTTGGTTAGCTTCATAGCCTTTTATACACTTCCTCTTTTATGTTATTTTTCCTGGTTTTGCTTTTGCTTCGGTCGGATTGCTTTCAACGCTGCATTCTTTTTGTGTTTCCTTTTCAGTCTCATTTTCTATAAAGAAAGTATTGGTGAGAATATGACCCAATCCAGTTGCAAATATTGCCATCATATCTGGTCCTCCAACTATCCCCATGTTTTTGGCCATTTATTGGTGGGATTGGATACTTATTGGCATTGGTATATTGAAAGTTTTTTTATGTCTGTTGTGTTCCCTCATTTATGTGCATTCACGTGCTATAATTTATTCTGATGTTATGTAGTTTCCTACATATAAAGAACCAACCTTTACTATTCCTGGAACTCCTGGACTTGTGCAACATGAGATTTTAAATAATAGAAGGCATGTTTGAACTAAGGTAATCATGACGACTTAGTAGATTTTTGTGATACTGATAGTGCCATTTTTGGTAAAGCTAATCAGTAAGCCTGATTTTGAATTTTCATTGTTTTTTTTTCAATGGTTTTTGTTCACTGATCTGACTTTCTTTCATATGATACTTCTGGCTAAGTGAAACTGTGGGAGATTACAAGAGGCGTTGTAATTGAGGATTATGGAAAGGTTCCATTGTCATTGTCATTATCTGTATTGATGTATAGGAATAATGATAAAATTGTTTGTCATTAGCATTTTGATATTTAGAGAAAGAGTGGGGGTTAATACATACTTTTGTTAGTGACTAATTTGGAAAATTTTCTTCAACCTTTTTATAGGTATCTTTTGAGGAGAAAAAGGAAAAACTATTTGAGATGGTGAGAATTTAATTAACATCAGTCACGTTTTACTGTTATTCACAACTATGATGGATTTCCCTTGATATTGTTTCCTCTCCAGGTAAGTATTCCTGCATGGTTTATAGTGGACATAAGGCTTGGAAGCTTGTCTGTCCATTTGGACACCCCTCAGTGCTAGATGTATTTGACAGACCTTAATATTAATGGAAAATCAGAGGATGACATGGTAAATTCTTATATGGAGTTTTATTTTTTCTTTGGAGAGATTTTACAAGATAGAAAGAAAGAGAGTTTACATTTCTAATCACCTATTCATCTTCTTTCATTCTTTTTATGGTAGTTTAAATTTCTTGTACATTAGCTAACAACATTATCTTATTCATTATTCTTCATCATCTCTCTGCTTCATACTCATGTAGTTGATATTTTTTATTTCCTTTTCCATACATAAGTTGTTTGTTCCTTCTTTATCATTTCTCATACTCTTAATCTTAAGTTTTATTTTTATGCATTGTTAATTTCCTACAAATTTGATAATGAGATGTCTTTGTCATCAACTAAATCAATGAGGATGAGGATAAAGCTTTTGAGGGGTGTACAATTAACTCAATGTGAATCAGCCCTTTAATAGGTTGAAAGTGTACATTTGATGAAAAGACCCCCTATGACAATTTCTATATATAAGAATGTATAAAATAGAGAGTAAAATCTCTATACCAGATTATACAAATATTTAAGTTTTGAATTTTTTTATGTTCTTACAAGTCTTTTCTTCTCTTTTTTTTTTAAAAAAAATTTGTTCATCATTTTTATGATACTTGTTTGAACTAGTTTTCATCTATAATCATTCTTTTATTATTTGATTAGCAATGATGGAAGAAAGAAAATAAGGGTAACTAGTAAACTAAGTAGTCCACAATAAAAAATGATATATTTATATAAAAAGATTCTAATTTAAAATTTTTAGTCATCGTGTTTTCTTGACAATTGGTTTAACTAGTTACCGTCCGTGTTTTCTCTTTTGCTATTTGAATAACCATGGTTGAAGAGGAGAAAATAATGGTAATTAGTTTGTTATGTAGTAAAAAATTATATATTTATGTTGGTTATGTGTTTACATATGTGTATATGTATGTATATGTTATCTTAATAAAATTATACATTTACATAAGTTAATTCGTTTAAATATAAATTATTTAATATATTATTTAAAAAAAGAAAAGATGTTTGACCGATGGTGAGTACCCTCGGTCAAACAGAGGGCAATTTACCTTCTGTTGAAAACAAACAGAGGGTGTCGGACTTTGAGATTTATATGATACTAAACTTCTCGAACTACTAAGGTGAGGTGTTATTTTTGGGATACCAAGAATAATAACTCTAATAATGCTTTGATTTTTAAAAAATTAAAAAACTAAAAAAATATTTTTCAATGATCTTTGTATCACCCATTAAATGTCATTTACTTTGTTTCATTTTATGATGCAAGACATACCTAATGGGACATTCAAAATTAAATTTTTTTAACATTGTTTTAAATATAATTGGGATAGCATTTGATTAAATTTGGTAAGAATTTTTCATAACGGGTGTTGTGTGGTGCTAATACATTCCCCACATGTAAATGACTCCTGAACCAACTTTGAATTTTCGCGGATCAAAATATTTAATTTTAAAATTGGGTGACCAATCACGTTGCGACATCTTGGAGACTCCGCTAGGGATGCAATTGGTCGAACCATTTTTAGCTCGATACATAGTCAAGCCAAATTTTTTTCATATGCTATCCTTTTGTGTGGTTCTTTGTTCGTTTACTTGATTCAATGCTTTTTTTTCTTATTCATGCTTGTAGTTGTATATAGTTCATTTTTTATGAAGTATATTTCTTTACATAATTTCTAATTTCACACACATACACTAACCCTATACCTGAGCTTTCCGTTTAAGATTAGCGAGAATGAGTAGTGGAATGCCTTCATGAAATTGTGGTTCCCTTGCAGACTCATAAAAGTTCTCACTCAGGCCAACCCTTTTGGGATACCGTTTGGGGGTTTTGTTACTCTGTTTGGATAACAATGTGGACAACCTGAGAGCCTATTAAGATATTTGAAAGCCCAACCACACATGCATTTGATTTTTAGAGCCCATCTCATGACAATGTTTGATAGAAATATAGATTCGGCTTAAATATGTATCATGATTAACTTTGTCTTACACTACTTAAGCGTTTCTTTTTCTTCTCCATTGTTTCACTTCTAACTTCGTCTTTCTTTTTTGTAAATGCATCACGCTGCATAATAGAGATTGTAAAGAAGTATTCAATTCATTCATATTTTAGAAACCATGGCTTCCACTCCGAGTGTGATAGAAGATCAAGTTACTATAGCCCAATGGTCAGCGGAAACGTAAAAATGAAAAGGAGATTGTCTGAAAAAGGAGGATTTCATTCTTTTATCATTAATCACTAAGATAGAGTTATCACACACTGACTTGGAGAGGTTGAAGAAGATATGAGAGGATTTTTCACCAGAGCAGAAAAATCTATTTGTCGACAAATATGGTCACATCGCTTATCTTCTGTATATTACAGTTAACGCTCCCATTCTGGAGTTTTTAATGCATTTTGGGACCCTCTGTACAGATGTTTCACCTTTGGAACAATTGATCTTACTCCTACAATTGAATAATATCAAGCCCTAATGAATGTCCCACTGTAAAACACAGATAAAGTTTATAATTATGACAAAATGCTCACATTGAAGAGAGCTTTATCCAAGCTCTTGGATACTATCCATGCATCTGAGATTGAGAAAAGGTTGAAAGTTAAAGGAGAGAATGAGTGTGTGCCGCTGGATTACCTCCTAGACCTCACCTAAAATGTCTTAAAGGAAGATATGGGTATGGCTCCATATGCACTATGTATTTATGGCATCGTATTATTTCTAAAGATTCAAGGTTATGTGGATTATAAAGTGATAAAAAATTTCTTGCAAGTTGAACATGGTGTTAACGTTGTTATCTCAATTCTCACTGAGACTTTTCATTCCTTAAATCACATCAGAGTGTTTGAAAAAAGAAAGTTCATCGGCTCTTCATTTCTTTTGTGTATTTGGATTCTTAGCCATCTAAGATGTCCGTCAGATTTCAAATGTCCTCAAGTTAAGTTTTCAGATCCATGGATGAAGACGATAATTCCCATTGCAGAATTTGGAATGGCCAAATGAAATCCGTAGTTTCCCATAAAGGGTGTGGTTCTCATACCTATCAAAGTTGAAAGATGAAGATATAATCTGGAAAGCCCATTGGATGTTGTGACCTCGATGATCTATATATGTGGCGACTTTCAATGGGTTCTGCTCCTAGGATAATGGGGTTGTACTAGTTATGCTCCACTAATGGTGCTCCGTCAATTAAACATGAGACAGTTTGTGCCTGCCACGCACGCATTGAAGGATATTGAGATCAGTTATGATTCTCAAGATATTTAACAAAAATTGCAGCAACTAATTAAAACTTAGAAAATAACGAGAAGGGTGCAAAATGGGAAGAACCACATGAAAAAGGAGTATGAAGCGTGGCTTGAGAATAAAGGCAAAGTAACTATTGCCTTAATAGTTGATGATTTACAATCATACAAGTTACCAGAAGCACATCAGGAGATTGTGAAAAAGGAGAAGTAGGATGAGTTATATGGGGAGCGTCAAACGAATTTATCTCTCTTGAAAGAAAACAAACGTCTAATAGTCGAGGCAAATTTGTCTGACACACACAAGATCAAAGCCAAAAAACAACTCAGAGATTTAAGAAACAAGATTAGGGACCAAGAATATTTGAAGCGGAAAAACTTAGAGTTGGGAACAGACACTCGCAAACTGAACAATAAAATTAGAAAAATGGCAGAATACAATGAAAATTTGTGAGGGGTAATCTACGAACAAGAGGATCGAATCATGAAGCTAAAAAGGAAAAATAAGCTTGTATAAGAGGTTTTAGAATAGGACTATTGATAAGAAGAATGCATACATCGTTGAGTTAGAAGAACAATATGACTCATTACGACGAATCACGGATAATTTACAAGTTGATTTAGAGAAAAAAAAAAGTTAGGAAGACCAATTCGCCAAATGATAGTGAAGAACTATTGAAAGTGATTGTAAGTCTTGAGTACCAAGTTAGAGCTTATCAGAACAATGCAAAGAAATTGGCAAGAAACAATGATGCTAATGTCGACGCATTGAAATATGATTACCACTTGTTGCAATAAGTGCACGACTTGATTTGATAACGATCTAGGCAGACTGTGGAATGGCTTAAAGGTGTGACTGTGAGAGCGGGCAAATTGGCAGAACAAGCATCATTTTTGAAAAAATGTTTTTTCCCATCCATCCTAATGGGGAGAACTTGTCTAAATTTTTAAAAGAAATCAATAGAGATTTGGGTGTTTTTGGTCATTTTGTATAAACTCATATTACGGAGTAGTGTAGTTGACTTCTACATACTTAAATGTAGTGGATGGCTCAACTAATTGAATAAAATTGAGTACTTCAGGAATTTCACCTTACGCAGTATCATTTCTCATGCATAAATTTACTTTCATTATTATTATTTCTTCTTTTTCATTAGCAAAATATACCATCTCATTTTTTTTATTTTAAGAAAACTTTTCAAAGATAGCCTGTCAACTTCGACATCCCTATCGAACGCGAGCTCAAGTTAGGGTCATGGATGAGCAAGAAAGAGTGCAATCGAGAAAGGAAATGAAAGAAGAAATTAGGGAGCTAAAAGATCAAATGGCCAGAGTCGTGGAATTCCTTGCCACTAGTAAGGGGAAAACCTATTTTGAAAATCCACAAAG
Organism: Datisca glomerata; assembly: GCA_003255025.1. Lineage (NCBI taxonomy): Eukaryota > Viridiplantae > Streptophyta > Magnoliopsida > Cucurbitales > Datiscaceae > Datisca > Datisca glomerata. Next base: position 210,958 of record QANY01013576.1, read on the forward strand.
GGCTCAATCATCACAAATCAGCTGCCAAACGATACTCCACCTTAACCCTGGGTTCACTCTAACCTATCAACATCATCAGACTGACCAGCTTCAACATGCTTCACTATTAGTAAATATCCAACACTATCCATTTTCAAAAGTCTAGGAAATGATGCAGACAGGGAAAATTGGGTTCAACCCATCCACAATGGCGCCTAGCCACAACCAAGCTTTCATTCCATAAGGAGAACTCTCTAATGAACCAATCATCATACCTGATGCTGATGATCCAAAAGTGCAGAGACATGCTACCAAACCAAGCGAAGAACCATTGTCAAAAGATAAGCTAGAGTTTCTAGATGAGAGATTACACACTATTGAAGGTTCATATGTATATGGTACCATTGATACCACCCAATTATGTTTGATCCCGGATGTAACCATCCCACACAAATTTAAACTACTTGAGTTTGAAAAATATGATGGTAGTACATGCCCGAGAAGTCACTTTATTATGTACTGCAGAAAGATGGATGTTTGTGCAAATGATGATAAGTTCCTGATTCATTTCTTTCAAGATAGTTTGACGGGGGATGCATCTCGCTAGTATATCCAATTGGATAACCGACATATTCGGAGGTGGAAAGATTTAACTTATACTTTCTTAAGACAATATAAGTACAACATAGACATGGCTCATGATAGTCTGGATCTACAAAGGATGGAGAAAACGCCCATTGAAGGCTTTAAAGAATATGTGCAAAGGTGGAGGGAATTAGCTGCTCAGGTACACCCCCATTGTCAGAAAAGGAGATGGTTGCAATGTTTATTAACACTTACAAAGCAAAACAAAAGGCATTTACAAAGCTCGATTGGACCTCACCGACATGAATATACGAAAAGAACTACACCTTGAATTGAAAGGGAACAAATATTTTAAACCACCTGCGTGTTATACATTGACAATAAAGGAGAGAAGAAAGTTTTGTGGTTTATTAAAGTTAGTCAAGTTTCCAGATGGATTCGAAGCAAACATATCACGATGTATCAACCAATCTGAGGGTAAGGTTTCAGGTTTGAAAAGTCATGATCGTCATGTTTTACAGTAAAGACTTTTACCAGTTGGGATTTGTGGCTTATTGGGTAAGGATGTGTGCACTGCTTTGGTTGAGTTGCTTAACTACTTTAAAGAATTATGCTCGAAAACACTGAACACTAAGGACTTGGATATTCTTAGAGAAGGAATAAGTTTGATCCTGTGTAAGTTAGAAAGGATATTTACCCTAGCTTTCTTTGATGTTATGGTACATTTAGCAGTTCATTTACCACAAGAAGCAAAAATTGTGTGGTCCTGTTGGTTATAGTTGGATGTACCCAATTGAAAGGTATATCTCACAACTTTTCCTTTGTTTACACATCAAATATTTCGTGCACAATGTAATTGTTGTCATATGATAGGAGCTTGCATACACTTAAACAATATGTTAGAAATAAAGCTCAAACAGAGGGTTCGATTGCAGAAGCCTACATTGTTAATGAGTTGTTGACGTTTTGCTCATTGTATCTCTATGGCGTTGAAACCAAATTTACGTAGAATGATGATCAGTACTTTGACAAACTAAATGAGGGGTCAGTAGCTGTCTTCACTCAACGAGTTCATCCAATTGGGTGTAAGAAAATTGTTCAGCTTTCTAAACAAGAATTAAAGTTTGCCTAATGGTATGTGCTGAATAATTGCGATGAGCTACAACCTTACTTAGTGTAAGTATATCAGTAACATTATTAAGTCATGGCTGCTTTTTATGTCATAAATCATTAAAATAAATGATTAATATGTGTAGAGAACACATGAGAGAATTAAATAGAGTTAGCCAGGTTGACTTAAGTTCAAGACATCGAAACCAATTTCCTGAATGTTTAGAAATCAAGTATGTGTATATATTTGACTAAATATATATATCATTAAAATTAGTATGGAAGTAACTAATACTTTTGTTATTTTTATTAGATCATTAAATTACACCGTCAAGGGTCATTAGAAGTCACAAATGATTTACATGCTTTAGCATTTGGTCCAGATAATCGTGTCGGGTCATATTCTGGTTGTATTGTCAATGGAATTCGATACCATAATGTAGATCGTGATCATCACTGGACAAGCCAAAATAGTGGCTTAGTAGTTCCAGAAGAACATGATGGAGAAGTGACTGAATTTTTTGGTAAGTTAAAAGAAGCGATTGAGATGCAGTATGTACGAGAAAGAAAAGTTATATTATTTAGATGTGAATAGTTTGACACAAATATAAAAAGAAATAGAGTGAAGAGAGATCTTGGTTTCACTTGTGTAAAATGTGAGCTAAACTTGGTATGAAAATAAGCCTTTTATTCTCGCATCTCAAGCATAATAAGTCTTTTATGTTGATGATTGCAAATTTGGAGTCAATTGGAAAGTGGTGCAAGAGGTTCAACATAGACATTTATGGAATGTTCCTGAGATGGAACAAGAGATAGAACAAGATGAAGTCATTGGGCCTATTGAAATAACTTTTCCATCTATCAATCTAGATGAGTCAGAAACAATGCAATTTCGCAGGCACAACGTGGAACCTTCTGAAATAGATGCAAATGTTAATGGAGTAGGAGATAGTATTATTGAGATATTGATTTTATTGATGATGATGACAATGAAGATGACACTTTGGTTAATTATGATGATGATTCATAGGATATTATACTAAGTGATGATGATATATATTGAATTTTAAAATAACGGTGAGCTTGTTAGCGTAAAATATTCATTCATTTCTTCTTAAATTTACTTTAATTTATTTTGTAAGAAGTAACATGTTTAGGATCTTCTTTCATGCCACTTATCTTTATGTAGGTTAATGTCTCCTGGAAGAAATATTCTTCTTCCAAATCTAGATCCTGATGTAGGATCTTCTACAGATGAAGATGGTTCCCAAACAGGTACATACACTTTGTAATAGTTATTATTATAATGGTTTTTTATTCTTTGTTTTTTCGTAGGGGCTTCATCTTCTTTGGGGAGTATGAGAAAGGTTCATAGGCCAACAAGAAGGATTGAGTTGGAGAGTTAGTAAGCCAGTTCAGAAAATTACCAATCGATGCTCCTCCTCCTAGTGTTGTTAGACCTGTTGGAAGTGGATCGTCCAATTCAACCTGGAGATTGGTGCCCTCGTACGACAATTCATACCACTTCAATATGAGGGTTGGTCCAATGTGGCTGAAGAACTGCTGGCAGTTATAATTGATAGGCTGCAGGTAATAATGATATATCTATTTATTGTTATATTTTCTTTATTGCGTGATTGATAGTAAAAGATTATTGTAGGTCTATTTTACTTTTGAATCTACCAATAATGCTATGATCGATTGGATTAAATTTGAAGCAGCAAACACATGCAAGGGATACAAGTACACATTGCATAGATATTATTAAAAATTTAAGGATCCAATAGTAGCACGATGACATTCTTATAAAGGTGTATCACAAGATGATTGGGATTGATTATGCATAATTTGGGAGACAGAGAAATTTGGTGTAATTCCTATTATCAAAGCTTATTTATTACATTTTGATTATTTGACTAATTATTTCAATCATAAAACTCATTTATTATAGGCACGCTCAAAAACCAATTCTCAAAACCGTCAAAACCTTTCATACAATCATAATAGAGTGAATGTATCTTTTCTTGATCATTGATTTCATCAGGTAAATCAAATAATTGCATTTTGCCTTCTATATTCAACATTTTACCCTCTAGACAAGAATCACAAACTAGAAAAGTCTCAACTTTTAGTTTTCTCAAATCACCATGCTTTGTTAACTTGGTTAATCTATTTAGATTAATATGCCATAGATATGTGTCATCGTCATAAAAAACTCTTTGTCGTTTGTTACTTTTAAGATTTGTTACTTTAAACAATTGTTAATTATTTGACGCACGCTCAGTTAGTTTAGGCATATACAGTCCGTTCGAAACTTTTGCATGACAAATATTGAATCCATTCTTCGAAATAATAAACTGATTATTAATCAAAGAAATATCAAATAATTATTCATGTAGTAACGATAAAGAAATCAAATTTCTTGAAAAGCAAGAATAAAATAAATATTGTTTAAAATAAAAAAATTATTTTCAAAGCTTAAACGGACTGTCCCCAATGCTTTTGCAGACACGAGCCCACCACTACCAACTCTCATTATCTCCTCGCCATCAGCCAACTCTCTTGACGAATCAAGCATCTACAAAGAAGAACATACATGATTAGTTGCTCTTTCATCCAATATCTAGGATGACAAATCATATACCACTAAATAAGCTTCAAGTACAAGTAAATCATATTTATCTTTCTTTTTCATCTCAGAGAGATACTTGTTACAGTTTTTCTTCCATTGACCTTTAACTCCACAATGGAAACATTTTCCCTTGGTTCTTTCTTTTTAGAGTTGTTGTCTTTCTTGTTCTTCTTGGCCTTTAGGTGACTTCTCATCTTTCTTTCTTTTTTATTCAAACTTTTTTGTTCTTCTACCTTTTGTTACTATTAACAACAATAGAAGAAGGATTTTGCTCAACAACATTTGCCTCACCCTCTTTGGTCATACTCTTGTTGAGTGACCCAAAAGTCTACAGTTCATTCAACAATGAGATTTTGTTGAATTACAACTTGTTCATAACATCAATGGTAACCCCTGAATTTATGATCCAAGCATCATATTTTCCCTGAACGTTTTTTGAGGCATCGTCAGTGAGCTTTTCAAAACATTCATCCATAAGGACAAACTTATGGTTCTCACATATTAGCATCAAATTTGAATTTGATTCCATCTTATAATGTTATCACCAAAGAATTTTTCGAGTGCAAGAAAAGTAGGAATAAGGTTGCCTCTGGTAGACATAATAATAACTTAAAAATAAAACATTTAAAATTCAATATAAATGAAATAAATACTAAAAAATTTGGAAAGTAAAGGTGATGCATGAATGTAACATATCAAACATGTAAACTTAATAATTAGTAATTCACGATAAGAAAACCTAACAATTAATGTGCTGCCTTAAGATCGGTCAGATTAATTTTAAACTGTCTATGAAACATTCTCATCCTTATTAATTAAAACTCATAATATCTCATATTTTCTCTTTTAACAATAAGTCAACGCACAATTATCCATTCAAAGTTTAATTGTGACTTTGTGAGTATAACTCATTATTTTAGATTTCATGACTTGATTTAGAATATGTCACCTTATGGTCGGTCAAGTGTAAACAACATTACTTAGTCCTATATTCTTAAGAAGCTCAACCTTGATATTGATAATGTTTGAAACCTTTTTTAGGGGATGAAAACAAAGTCATCTCGAGCTACTCTTTGTATGTCACAGTGTTGTACTAATAATGGAGACCATATGTTACGTTGACATGTTAACATTCTCTCACTCACTATTTTATAATTAATGTGTTTCTATTTAACTAATCAATTAATTCTAAATTAATTACTAGTTAAAACACCCTATGAATGTAAAATTAATTATTAATCCAATCTTATTGGTCTAAGTTCGTTTAACTTTCTAAAGAGCCTAAGTCAAAATTAGGTGAACTCAGAAAAATTAATTAATTACATTCATCAAATTTTAATAAAACTTTTTTAATAAAATTGGTTATCTTAAAGGTTATTAAGGCCTTTAGAGTGGTGTGATTGCAAAATTTAACTAATTAAAACTTAGCAGTTTACATGTAATTGATTTCCTAAAATAATTCTTATAAACATATTAGGAGAGTCCTAATCAATCATGTTTTTACTAATGAGATGCATGATTAAATAAAACTGTGTGGAATTTCATATATGGCATGTGATCGATTAATGCATGGTCATTTTATCGATCAAATCAGCAAATATTTATTTAAATAAATACAATAAATGATTAAATAAATAAATAATGAACCGAGTGACTATTGGGTATTTCTAAATTTACAACTTTTAAAAAATAAAAATAATTACAAAGAGGACTATAATAATACATATTTCTAAAATAGCTATTTCTCCACCAGAGGTCCATCTTTATAATATTTAAGTTTTGATCAAAACTTTTTTAATTAAGATAAACTATTTTTTCTAATTAAATAATTCCATTAATTATCTTTTAAACTTAACTGAATTTGATTAGTCAAGAAATAATTTGACAACTCATCAATCTTGGGTCAAACCTAATCAATTAAATAATTTTAATTTTCAAAAAATTAAAATGGATAACTATCCTTTTAAAATTTTAAAAATTCAAAAATAAAAGATAGGATTAGGGTTTTCATGAAGTATTGCAGGGATAGCGCAACACGCTATCACAATGATTTTCGTCGGTGCCGGTAGTGGGACATTCCCACCGCCACTGCCGCCTTACCTCTTCCAGCATCCCTCACGGTGATTCTACTACTGAAAAGCCGGCAGCGCCAGTGCAAGTAACCAATTTGCTGTTGCCGGCCCCAGAATTCTTGATTCCTATTTCTCTTTTCTTCTCCTCATCCGTCTCGTGTGTTCTTCGTCTTCTCACGTGTGGAATTTATACATCATGATATTCAAAATAAAAAATACAAAAATTCCTACGCCACAATCAGCTTACACAAGATCTAAAGAAAAATAAAAAATAAAGTCTCACCCAAAAGTCACCATTCAATTAACGATTTATCATTATGCATGCATTCAAAAAACATAGCCATCCAGTGATTCATACATATCAACATATATAAAGAATAATGCAAGAAACTCAACACAACATTTAATGTATACATATGTAAAGACCACTCTGATACCAATGTTGAAATCTGCTGCGATGTGTGACGGAAGTCGTGGTGGTGTTTTAAAAAATATTTATAAAATGATAAACGATCGCATGGTCGCAGATCCTAGATGAAATTTTTTGATTGAAAAATACTTTTCAGATCAGGTCCATTCTATATCTATACATGAAATCTAAGACATACAAAGATATGAGTTATATCTTTTGTAGTCTATCAAACGTCCTTTCAAACAACAAACTTGTAATCTTACGAACAACAGACTGCTAGATCCACACCAAGATCTTCCAAGCCAATCCTCAAACATACTAGAACGTGTGTGGGCACGTAGAATAAATTAAATACACTTTTATGTCTCTAGATATACTTAACACATGAAATCTAAAGATTTTGGAAGTATTGTAAGGCAAAACTCTAAGAGAATTAGGAAAACTCACATAGATTTTTTATTAACCTTTAATCATAATATTGCACATTGATTACACTTGCAGCACTGATGCCAATAGAATAATATCAATATATAACTTCTAGGTCAAGGTTCTTCCGAGTTGTTGGAGATTTACATAAATTAATAAATTAATTATAAATGTGTCATTGTAGTGGGATCCATTGCAATTGAGCAACACTGCATTGCCACACGACACTGTAGTGTGCCACATGTCCACTATAGTGCCATGTGATATTACAGTAGTCCATGTCAATCTCTGATTCAAAATCAATAATTAACATGTGCCAGTCCAATATACCACGTGACAATTTTTCAAATTTATTATTTATTTTAATAATATAAATATCTAGATATCAATTAATTCAAAATTCACTTATCTGATCTCACAATCAATTATCTTATCTGTTAATTAATAGATTAGATAACCAAATCAAATCATTATCTCTTAATGATTTAATATTATTTAATTTCATAAATCAAATATTTTGTCTCACTTTGATCAACACAAAATTAATCGATAAAATTATTTAATTATAATTTCTAAAAATTACATTAAATAATTTAATTAAGTAATTCTTATTTACTTAATTACATATAATTATCTCTTAATTATATATTTTCCCCTAAAATTTAATTCCTATCGCAAGTTAGTCATTTTCTCATGTCTTGAGATATTCACACCCTAGACTATGTAGTGTAGAGGTGACTTAGAGACCTTGGACTGAGGTCCAATAAACCAGATTATTAATTAAACTCATTAATTAAATAATCTTATTTATTAATTCTAATATTATTTCACTATAAATATGGAATTACACTCTTAGTAATTACAACATATATTTACAAGAGTTTTCTCGTGTAGTCCATTGATATAACCACTTCATATAGTTTTGTCCTTCAATTATTGGTTCGTAAATTAGAGCTGGTCAAAATTATCATCTTACCCTTCTAATTATTTCTTGATCCTTAAGAACAACTAATTCCCTAGTGAATGATCATTTTATAATCATATTATAAATTTGAGCTCAATAACCATTCAGTTCCATAATTAACATATACGAGAACCAATATACGATCTGTTAGGAAAGTTTCGATTCTAAATCTTGTAAGATCATGTTCCTAGCCATCCATGTCACTAAATCTCTAAAATAAAAGTCACTAAATTGATTTACAAACAAATCTTAATGAGTGAATCAAAAGATCCAGTAGACATCAATAGGATTTCATGACTACTCAATATTCAGACTGATCTACATATGATTATCAGTTTTGATGTGTATTAAATCTTTATGATAAATGATAAGCTAATAAAGATATTAATCCACATTGGTCATGTCCTATATAATCTAATCATATAAAGTATATTCACTATGATGTCTATCCACATTAATGATCCGGATCTAGATCACATGTATTCATAATGCTTAGTGAACCGTACTAGTAACCATTCATTAAAGATTCCATAATTTAATTTGTTGCGAACTATTTTATTCATTATGTATGATCTTAATCATCTCGTACTTATACAAGTTCATAGTCTCATTATTGAACATGAAATTTTTAGATCTTATTTATATATAAATTATTCAACAAAAATTCAAAACAACAATTATGAGAAAAATGTAATTACATTAATTTCATATTAAAAATATTTAAACACATGCTTTGAGGGCACTATGCCCAACAATTATCTTCTTATCAGAGGCGACCATGGGATCATTCTCACCTATGTGTCATTTGAGGTGAACCCAGGCTCAACCTCAAAGAAATCATTTGGGTTGATCCCAAGCTTACCCTCGTCAAATTCATTAGAGGTGACCACAAAATCACTCACACCTAAGCCACCTTAGGTGACCCAAGGATCATCCTCACCGGTGACCCCAAGGCTCATGCTAGTCGGAGACCCTAAGTATAGCCCCACTTAAGCTACCTAAGGTGACCCCAGGCTCATCCTCGCCGATGATCCCAAGCGCAACCTCACCTAAGCAACCTTAGGTGACCTGAGGCCCATCCTCGTAGGTGACTCAAAGCTCACCCTCACCTAAGCCATTTTAGGTGACCCCAGGCTCACTCACCCCAGTGGCCATAAGCTCACCCTCACCTAAACTACCTTAAGTGACCCAAGGCTCATTCTTGTCAGTGACCCCAAGCTCACCCTCACCTAAGCCACCTTAGGTGACCCAATGATCATCATTGCTGGTGACCCTAAGGCTCATGCTTGTTGGTGACCTTAAGCGTAGCCTCTCTTAAGCTACCCAAGGTGACCCCAGGCTCATCCTCGTTGATCCCAAGCTCAGCCTCACCTAAACCACCTTTGGTGACTCGAGGCCCATCCTCGCAGGTGACTTGAAGCTCAACCTCACCTATGCCATCTTAGGTGACTCCAGGCTTATCCTCGCCAGTGACCCCAAGCTCACCCTCACCTAAGCCACCTTAGGTGACCCAAGGCTTATTCTTACCCGTGACCCCAAGCTCATCCTCAACTAAGTCACCTTAGGTGACCCAAGGATCATCCTCGTTGGTGACCCAAGCTCAGCCTCAAATAAGCCACTTTATGTGACTTGAGGCTAATCCTTATCGGTGACCCCAAGATCACCCTCACCTAAGCCATCTTAGGTGACTCGAGGCCCATCCTCGTTGGTGACCTTAAGCTGAACCCCTCTTAAGCCATCTTAGGTGACCCGAGGCCTGTCTTCGCCAGTGATCACAAACTCACCTTCACATAAGCCTCATTAAGTGACTGCAGCTCAACCACATCGAAGTCACCGAGGTGAACCAAACTCATCCTCTCTGAAGTCATCTGAGGTGACTCCAAACTCACCCTGACCTAGGTCATTTGAAGTGGCCCTAAACTTAATCTCGATGAAATCATTAGAGGTAACCCCAACTCAGCTAATTCATTCGAGAAGACCATGGGCACACCCTTACATAAGTTATTTATGGTGACCCTTAACTCACCCTTACCTAAGTCACTTGAGGTGACTTCAAGCTCAACCTTGCTAAAGCCATCTGAGGTTATCCCAAGCTCAACTTTTTCTAAGTCGTTTGAGGTGACCTCAAGCTCACACTTAGCTATGTCATGTGAAGTGAATTCAGGTTCACCCCAAGTTCACTCTCACCTAAGTAATCTGAAGTGACTCCAAGTCATTCCTCCATGATGTCAATAAGGTGACTTGCTAATTATCATTTGAAGTAAACTTTAGTGACACATCTTGGCTGTAACCTAACAGCCCTACTTTGAACTTTTCGATACCCTGCCAAAGAGAACTTAAAGTATGGAGCTTTGGCTGCAACCTAGCAATCCTACTTACTTTGGGATCTTCGACACCCATTCATAAAAGACCATCCTAGGAAGAGGTACCCAAATACCTAAGGATAAGGTACCCAAGAATAAAGTACCTAAGTATCCTAGGACGAGGTACCCAAGTACCCAAGGATAAGGTACCTAAGTACCCTAGGACAAGGTACCCAAGTAGACAAGGATGAGGTACCCAAGTACCCCAGGACAAGGTACTCAAGTACCCAAGAATGAAGTACCCCAAGACAAGGTACCAAAGTACCCAAGGATAAGGTCCCCTTGCAACTGAAGATGAGGTACCCAAGAACCCTAGGATGAGGTACCCCAGTATCCTAAGACCAGGTCCCCTTGCACCCGAGGATGAGGTACCCAAATACCCTAGGATGAGGTACTCAAGTACCCAAGGATCAGGTCTCACAGAGTAGATATACAAATTTTCTCTCACAGTACCACAAAGATTTCTTCTCGCTAAGTAGTAGGAATTTTATGCTCAATTGTTGTGTCATTTTCCTATAAGAAGCCCCTCTATTTATAGGCTTGAAAAAAATTTAACGTTGGTGCAAAACTGTGAGGAATGGATGACCGCCGGCTTGGCCAGTCAATCACTGGTCTGTTAAAGATTAAAAAATATAGCCATTGTGAAGATACAGTAAGGAGCAGACGGTCTCTAGTAATGGGCGGAAAACTGCTCGTGGCAGAATGACTCCAGTTTTCCTCAGACTTTTTAGCATTTTCGAAATCCTGTAAAAACAGTTTTTATACGGTTTTCTAGAACCCTGTTAAAACTCTTCTATCTATTTTTCACAACTTGACTTTATTTTGTCCAATCTTTTGCCACGAACACTTTTACCAATATATTCCAATATTCTTCAAATGTCCTAAGAGAATTGTTTTCAACCAAAACCAAGATCTTTTGGATAGTCGCTTGAAAATTTGATATACTTCATCTTCAAACTTCAAGTGTACATCAATATTTGCAATTTCCTACAACTTAATTATAAATTTCAGTACACATAAAATGTTTTGTTATCATCAAAATAGTCTCTATGAGATCTAGAGTCAAAATCTCCCCCTTTTTATGATGGGAAAACATTGATTGCAAAATAAAATAGAAAGCCAATAAAAGTATTGCAATCAACAACTCTCTCGCATTTTGTTATCATAAAAAAATAACATTCTCCCTTTATAAAATTTTTAGGAGCACACTTTCTTAATCAAATTAAAAGATTTCTTTCCTTATGTAACGCATAGATTTCCCCCTAAAGATGTGCAATATGATGCTCACAATCCATAAAAAGTTTGGGGATTATATTCAAAATCATTTTAAAATTCCGCCTTTTTCAAATAAGAAAACTTTTCATTTAAATTCAAAGATATCTATCCTTTAATGCATTTAGTATAATAAATATCATAACTCCTCCTCAAATAATTTATTTTTCTTAAAGAATTTTTAAATTAAAAATATTATTTAAAAAAAAGTGCTTACACCCCCTCCAAATATATTAAAAACTTAAGTGATTTCTCTAAGCTTATGATATTTATCATAAAGGATCGGTCTACTTATCTCATCTTCATATTCCATGATTCATAAGCTTACCTTTTCGTGTTCTTTGATGTAGCTATTGTTTTCTTGATCTTTATTCTTCGAGGTACATTGTCTCGTCTTTAGCAATTTCTTGAACTTCTTCATGAAATGAACTAGGTCCTCATCATCATCTTACTCTTCTTCACTAGTAGAGATTTCATTAGATTTGAATACCATGCTTTCTTTTATTGCTGCACACTCTTCTTTTTCCTTGCATCTCATCTCGTATGTTAACAACGATTCCATGAGTTCTTCATGTTGGAACATGTTAAGATTTTTAGCTTCTTGGATCACAGTTACCTTGCTTTCCCATGCTTTTGGTAGACTTCTCAAGATTTTTCTTACAAGCTCATCATTCGAGTAAGTTTTCCTGAACGATTTTAGAGTATTTATAATATTCATAAATCAAGAAAACATTTCACTAATACATTCATAATCATTCATCTTGAAGAGTTCATAACTATGCAATGACCAATCTAACTTTAGAATCTTTTACTTCTTTGTTCCCTCATGCGTTACTTCAAGCACATTCAACATAATTACACATGGAAATTCTATTAAATTCATTTCTATTTAATGCACAATATAATATATTTATCGCTTTAGAATTTAAAGAAAGTTTCATTTTATCATTTTTTGTCAAATCAAATTATTTTGAAACATATGGACCATTTTCAACTGCATCCCATAATTCATAATCAAGAGATTGTAAATAAATTCTCATTCTAGCCTTCCAATAATTAAAATCATTTCCATCAAATAGAGGGGGTCTGGAAAGATTGTCCTTCTTCATAAAAATTTCCACATAAAGATGCCATAGCTCAAGACGGTACAGTCTTACTAATTGGAGCACCAAGCTCTGATACCAATGCAAGTAAATATATATAATGAGATTAAATAATCAAGAAACAATGTAAAGAGGATAAGGGACGATAAATGGAACATAATGATATTTACATGGTTCGACACACCTTGCCTACATCCACGCTCCAAGGTTCCTCCTTGAAGCTTTCACTCGACTCATAATCTTCTTCATGGGTGAAGATCAAACCTTTAAAACCAATTGGTTTCATGGGCACCAATTACTTCTATGGGCTACAATCACGCCTTTCACCTCTCTTTTATAAATTAAGAGATTACAATCAAAACTCTCTCAAAGAGTAGATATATAAATTTTCTGTCACAATACCATGAAGATTTCTTCTCACAAAGTATAGGAATTTTATGCTCAATTGTTGTGTCATTTGCCTCCAAGAAGCCCCTCTATTTATAGGCTTGAAAAAATTAGCTGTTTGTGCAAAATAGTGAGGATCAGACGACTGTTGGCTTGGCTGGTTGACCACTAATCAGTTAGAGATTAAAAAATATAGCCGTTGTGAAAATACAAGGAGCAGACGACCGATGGTGATGGGCGGATGACCGTTCATGACAGAATGAGTCTAATTTTTCTCTGACTTTTATAGCATTTCTGAGTTCCTGTAAAAATAGTTTTCATAGGATTTTCTGGAACCGTGTTCAAACTCAGCTCCTAGACCGAGACATGAACCAAGCATAGGACAAAGTGGCATCAATGACATCAATTTCATCTTCACCAATTAGGAGCCAGGCTAATGGTGAACATACGAAGCTCATCAACTCAGGAGTCAATCAGCTGACCATCCCAGGGTGTCATCAAGAGCATTTAATATGGACAGTCCAATGAGGGTTGAGATAGTACCTTGGCAAGGATGAGGATAGGCTGTCCAAACTTCACATGTCATCATCTACCCCTGTCAATCTATAGTCCGTACTTGAGGCTTCCCTGCCCCAGTTGCTCAAAATAGAACTATATAAAGAAAGGTAATGGCGGTCATTGAGCAATTATGTACTAGGAAAATCACAAGCGATTCTAGTGATTATTGGACATGGAATAGATGGTATAGTTTTCAACTCAGAAGGAAGACTAGGAAAGACAATTACAAATGGTGAAAACAATCAAAGTATGGAGCTTGGATCAAGAATCATCAAGTCCTTTCTCAGTTGGTTAAGGTCCTCAAAGACGGAGGGCATTCTAAGAACAATGACAATATTGTTCATTTTTAGAAGTGTGGAGATCTTTGGAGAAGAATTTTGCAAGCCAATCACGAGCCAAGATGATGCAACTAAGGAATTCCTTGCAAGCCTGCAAGAAAATGAATATGTTCAACAACAGAATACCGTTAGAAATTTAGAAAAATAAAAGATAGTAATCTACTACAGGTCAACTAGTAGGTGAACAAGAACTGATTCTCTATGTTATGATTGGATTATGAGCTAAGTTTGACTCTATTGTGGTTAATGTAACTTCAAAAGTGAAAATCTTGGTATGGAAGATGTACAATCTCTACTGATGTTCCATAAAAGTAGACTGGAAAAGTAAATGAATGAGCATGAAAATTTAATCATGATACGAGCAAACATGGTGACAGGCAATTCTGGTAATGTATTCAAGAAAAGTGGTCATGGAGGTGGTTAGTGTTAGAATAGTTTTTCTTAAGAATATTGACATAGGTTCTAATGCAAGAAGAAGAGGTGGAGCTCATGAAAATGACAGACTAACTTGTCAAGTATGTGAGAAATAAAGACATGCTGCAAACATTGTTACTACAGATTTGGAAAATAAAAATTCAATGAGGAGGTTTTTCTCAATTTTCTCAAAGTGGAGGAGATTCTTCTTTACTTCATAATGGTGGAAATTCTTCTACACATGTAGCATACTACACATCTCCTTCTACATGCATTGCCTCACCTGATTTAATATGTGACATAACCTGGTATGTCAATAGTGTAACAACCAATCAGATCATAGCAGATCTGAATAACTTAAGCCTAGCCCAATAATGTAATGGAGGAGAAAGACTAGGAGTGGGAAATGGTAAGAATTTGTCAATTACACGTACATATTCAGTTTTTCTACCTACAAAAACTCATATAACCCAACCTTTAAAACTAAATTTCTTGTTAAGAGTTCATGAAATGAAGAAAAATTTAGTTTTCAAAGTTGACACAAGATAATCATATGTTTATAAATTTTCATGCGAATGCTTGTTATGTGAAGGACAAAGGAACTAGAACAATACTCTTGCAAGGGATGCTTATAGATGGACTTTATTAGCTGGCTTTTCCTGGAGTTGAAAAAACAAATGTGTACACCTGTTGCATTCAAAGAAATCATGAGAAAACATACTAGTTTAGGCAAAAAACGTATTGCAATACACCAAAAATTTAGTTTTTTATGGTCAATATTCAAACGGCTATAATTTTTCTGTTTTTGATGTTTTCTAGTTGTACAAGAAATACCTTGTTAACACTTCTTGTAATTCTGCTACAAGAAATAAAAATCATGTTTTCAGTTCATTCGCTTGTAATCATGGCTGAAATTCTTCTCTATACTATTAACAGAATAACTCTATGGCATAAAATAAGCATAAGTTAAGTGTTTTTACTACTAATATGACTAATGTAGTAATAAACGTCATAAATGATTAGGACATTCCACATCCATTATTTTACAATGTCAAATATCATACCAATACTCAAACAGATTTCAATTTTTTGTCCGCCTGTCAAAAGGGAAAAGTGAGAACTCAAATAAACTCACTTGTAATACTTTAACTTTTGTTTTACTCTTAGTTCTATATTCAAATGAAATCACCAAGGCCTTTATATAGACTCTAAAACTAAAAAAAATTGAAAAATAATTAAATCTATCACTCCTTGACCTTTTATCTACACAAACTCTTGACCTTTGATGTTTCCTAACTCCTAAATTTAAAACCCACTAAAAATGACATTTAATGTTTATTCAACAAAACTCCCCCATAAATTTAAATGCTTCTACCATCCGTCATGCCAATAATTTTCTTGCATTTGTCAAGAAGTACTTTCGGTAGCGGTTTTGTGAAGATATCCGCAACTTGATCCTGACTTGCCACATGCACCAATTCCACACTTCCTTCCTTCACATGATCTCGGATAAAGTGAAAACGAACGTCAATGTGTTTGCTTCTTTCATGGTTCACTGGATTCTTTGCCAACTCAATTGCTGATTTGTTGTCAACTTGAATCATGGTTGCAGCTAGTTGCTTTAGCTCCATCTTGCTCAACAAATTTCTAACCCATATCGCATGACATACACACTAAGATGTTGCCACATATTCAGCTTCACATGTCGAGAGCGTCACGATCAGTTGCTTCTTTGAAAGCCAAGTAAATGCAGTATCTCCCATAAAGAACACATATCCCAATGTACTTTTCCGATCGTCTATGTCTCCGCACCAATCACTGTTGGAGTAACCAACCAACTTGTAATCTTCTGCTTTCGAGTAGAACAACCCGAGTGACACCGTTCCTTGGATGTACCGTAGGATTCGCTTAACCGCCTTCCAATGTGAGTAAACCGGCTCCTCCATGAACCGACTTATAATATTGACACTTAATGAAAGATCCAACCCTGTGCATGTGAGATAGCGAAGGCTTCCTACCAAACTCTAGTATCTACTCGCATCGACACGTTCTCCTCCATCGAACTTTGAGAGTTTTGCACCTAGTTCCATTGGTGTTGATACCGGGTTACAATTTGCCATCTTGTACTTCTTCAAAATCTCTTTTGCATATGTCTCATGTGATACAAAAATACCCGTCTCTACTTATCTAACCTCCAAACTAAGAAAAAACTTCATCAAGCCCAAATCTGACATCTCAAATTCCCGTGTCATTGTGCCCTTAAACTCTTCTATCATCTCATCATTGTTTCCCATAAAAATGAGGTCATCGACATAAAGAGCAACAAATAACACTTTACCTCCATTCTTCTTTGAGTAAAGGGCATGCTCGTAGGGACATTGCTTGAACCCGTTCTCCTTGAAATATGTATAGATATGTGTATTCCATGCCCGTGGTGCTTGCTTCAACCCGTAAAGCGCCTTCTTCAATTTTAACACCTTCTTCTCTTCTCCGACTTTCATGTACCTGGATGGTTGTTCGATGTAGACATCTTCTTCGAGCACACCATTCAAGAATGCTGACTTGACATCCATTTGAAATATTGGCCATTTGAATTGAGCAGCTTGTGAAATGAGTAATCGGATTGTCTCCATTCTTGCAACAAGAGCAAACACCTCATCATAGTCGATTCTTATCTTTTGCTTGTATCCCCTCGCAACAAGTCTCACCTTATACCGTTCTATCTCACCTTGGGCATTCATCTTTTTCTTGAACACCCACTTCACACCAATAGGCTGACTGCCTTTCGGCAATTCTGCTAGCTCCCATGTGTTGTTGCGGTCAATCGCCTTAATCTCCTCATTCATGGCAGTTTGCCACTTCTTGTCTCGCATCGCCTCTTCAAAGCTGATATTTTCAGCATCTGCCAAAATACATACAAGGTGTACCTCATTTGTCGAGTCATACAAATCTTGCAAACTTTGCATTTTTGGTTGTCGTGGTTCATCTTCATCATCGATAGTTTCAGAGTTTGTTGGTATACTTGTTGGTGCAACGACTGATGATTCTCCAACTTCGATGATAACCTCCGTCGAATTGTTCCAGTCACACTCGCGTGCTTCATTTACTCGCACATCACGACTCATCATCACCTTCTTGCTTATCGGGTCGAGTAGCTTGTACCCTTTTGTCTTCTCATCATACCCAATAAAAATATACCTTTTGCTTTTGTCTTCGAGCTTCATTCTTCGTTGATCCGGTACATGTGCATAAGCCACACTACCGAACACTTTGAGATGAGAAACTGTCGACTTTTGTCCGCTCCATGCCTTTTGTGGTGTTTGATCATCTAACTTCACATGTGGACATCGATTTTGTACATAGATGGAACATTGCACGGCTTCTGCCCAGAATGCTTTCAGTAGCTTCTTGCTCTTGAGCATTGATTGAACCATGTCGAGAATAGTTTGGTTCTTCCTCTTGGCCACACCATTTTGTTGAGGAGAGTATGGTGCAGTTAGAAATCTCCTTATGCCTTGCTCCTCGCAATATTCCATGAAAGTCGTTGAAGTATACTCGCCACCTCTATCGGATCGTACGGCTTTGATGTGTCTACTAGCTGTCTTCTCCACCATCACTTTGAACTTTTTAAACACCTCGAATGCCTCAGATTTTTCTTTCAGAAAATAAACCCAAGTTTTCCGTGAGAAATCATCGATAAAGGTAATGAAGTACCTTTTACCACTGAAAGATTTATGGGCGATTGGTCCACATATGTCAGTATGAATCAACTCGAGAGTATGTTTAGCTCGATATTCTGCCTTCTTTTGAAACGTGGTTCTCGCTTGCTTGCCAAGCACACATTCTTCACAAGATTTGCCCTCATAGTCCATGTCCGGCAGCCCGTGCACCATGTTCTTCGTTGCTAACTCTTTTAGACCACCTTGATGTAGGTGACCAAAGCGGAGATTCCACAGCGACGCCTTGTCTTCTACGTTGACTCGCAAACATTTTTCTCGCACGCTTCTCAAATTCAGTTTGTACATCCGATTTCTTCCCATCTCGACTAGAGCAACCAGACGCCCTTGCTTGTCCTTCAAGTGTAGTACTCGGTCTTTTAAAAGTATCGAGTAACCTTTCTCCGTGAGTTTTCCCATACTCAAAATGTTGGTCTTGAGGTCTGGTACATAATAAACATCTTGGATTGACCCTATTAAGCCATCCTTTTGTAAGTAACAAACCGTACCTCAGCCTTTGACCTCCACCTTTGATGCATCTCCAAATGACACATGACCATCTTCAATCTTTTGCATCTCTTTGAATAGGTACTCTTGACCATACATATGGTTGCTTGCCCCCGAGTCGAGGTACCACAGAGTGTCAATGTTGATGTTGACTTCATTTTGAGCCATCAAGAGAAATCCTTCATTCGCTTCGTCTTCCAAGACTAGGTTGGTTGTTTCTTCCACCTTTTTATCGGCTCGACAATCTTTTGCAAAATGCCCCATGTTACAACAATTATAACATTTGTCGGAGTTTCAATCCTTCGCATAGTGACCATACTTGTAACACTTGTAGCACTCGATGTTGGAATAGTTCGACCGACCGCCTCTTCCTCGACCGCGTCCTCTTCCACGCTAATTTGGTTGGCTCGACTGTCCCTTCTCCTTATATTACCTCTCATGACTGCTACTTTGACCACCGCGACCATTTTCACGACTTCCACGGCCACGCCTTCTACCTCAAAAATTTTGAGAATAGAATACCTTTTTGTGTTTGATTGATGCCTTGGTTTGAAGTGCTTGCTCGAGTGTCTCCTCCTTTTTTTTCTTCTTACGTTGTTCGTGTGCCTCGAGAGAACTGGCAAGCTCGTCGACTGTGAGTGTCGCAAGGTCCTTTGACTCTTCTATTGCGCACACAACATTCTCAAAATTGTCGGTTAATGATCTTAAAATCTTCTCCACAACTCGCACATCGGTTAACGCTTCGCCATTCCGAATGAGTTGGTTCACCACGGCTTGTACACACGTGATGTAGTCAGATACACTTTCCGACTCCTTCATCTTCATGCTCTCCAACTCGCCACGAAGAGTTTGGAGACGCACTTTCTTGACTCGGTCGGCTCCTTTGAACACTTTTCCTAAAATGTTCCATGCTTCTTTTGAAGTAGTTGCCCCGGCAATCTTCTCAAGGCCCGACTCATCAACGGCTCAGAACAACAGGTATAATACCATCTTATCCTTCGCTCGCGCCTCTTTAAACGCCTTGTTTTCAGCCGCCGTATATCCCGTGGTATTTGTTGGTTCTTCGAACCCTTCTTCAACCACCTCCCATGAATCTTGAGAGCCAAGAAGAACTTTCATTTGAATGCTCCAGTTCTCGTAGTTCACCTTCATTAGTCGTGGTAGTGGCATTTGACCCGTCACATTCGTCATTGGCTCTGATACCAATTTGAGAACTCAAATAAACTCACTTGTAATACTTTAACTTTTGTATTCCTCTTAGTTTTATATTCAAATGAAATCACCAAGGCCTTTATATAGATTCTAAAACTAAAAAAAAAACTGAAAAATAATTAAATCTATCACCCCTTGACCTTTCATCTACAAAAACTCTTGACCTTTGATGTTTCCTAACTCCTAAATTTAAAACCCACTAAAAAATGACATTTAAAGCTAGTGGAAAAACATTCAATACCTTCATTATTTTAAAAATCTAGTGGAAAAACAACCATAACATACAATAAAAACTGTCCAGTTAGATTGGGGGGATTTAGACTATTTTTTAGGTTTCTACAATCTCAGAGAATCAATTTTAGACACCAATATCCTCACACATACTGGCAAAATGGAAAGATAGAAAGACCACAAAGACATATAGTAGAAACTAGACTCACCCTACTAGCTTAAGCCAATATGCTCTAAGTTTCTAGTGGGAATCCTTTCGAACTTCTACCTACCTTATAAACAGATTCCCTAAAGAAGATTCTAGATTATAAATCTCCATTTCAAGTTCTATATCATAAAACTCATGACTATAACCCTTTAAAACCTTTTGGAGACGTAGATTTTCCACTTAAGGCCATATGACACTTCTAAACTTGAGTTTTACTCAGATTTCTGCTATTCCTTAGTCTCAGAATCACAAAGGATATAAATGTCTTCACTCTTCCGGTAGGACATAAATATTTAGAAATGTTGTCTTCAATGAGTCTAGTTTTCCATATTTTAACTATTTTTTTGTGAAAACAAGAAACTCTGCCACTGAACTAAATGGTCATTTACCAAGTCTCACTTCATTTTTGCATCTAAATACACTTATAAATTTTATGATACAATCAACAAAGGAAAGTGTCAGGATTTAGATTCATGGGGATGTCTGATAAGTAAGTTCCTCATTAGCTCAAATAATTTCATATAATGAATCTTCCAACTTACTATCTGGACAACGTGTTTTACTTGATTTTCCATCTATTGTTGATAACCTAATTATAGATATCCCTATATCAAATACTCATAACTAGCTATCCAAATTCCACTAACACCATGATAACTAGATCAACAGATGGTATAGTTGAACCAAAAGTCTTTCTGTCCACAAACATCCCTTACCTAAATATTAGTTAACTACTAAACCTACAATATCTATACAACAAGCTCTTACCAACCATGCTAAAAAAAGCCTACGAAAGAGGAATATGATGTAGGATTGATATGACACTACTTTATTAAGAGAAAACATCAAAAAGAAAGATTTTAAAACTTGTTTGAAATAAATAGTAATTGCTATAAATAAACAATCAAGAAATAATATAATAAGTGGAGAATATTAAAGTGAGGGAACTAAACATGTGAGAAATTAAATACTGAAAATAAATTGCACGTAAATAAAAGAGTAAGGAATAGTGAGATTTGATACATAATATTTTTACATGCTTTGGAAAAACCTATTCCTATGCCCACATTGCAAGGATACCCCCTTGAAGAGTTTTCCAAAACAATCTTCTTTACGACGAAGACCAAACATCTACAAACCCTACTGGCTTATGGTGCCAATCGAACCTTAACAATGTATCTCGGTCAAGATCTTTTAATATCTTACAGAATCACTCACTCTCTCAAAGAATAAATCCCTCAACTTTTCACTCACAATATTTTCCAACCTTGTCTATCCGTGTCATTATGCACAAATATGCCTTTCCATATTCATCATCAATCGAACTTCTCTTTTCTTTAGAGTTCTTCTTTGAAATGCATCCTCTTTTAGTGAGTACCTTTTGAAGCTTCTTTGTGATGTGGATTAAATATTTGTCTTCATCTTTACTTTTGATCTCCATGGATGTGGTTTTGAATAATAGATTTCCTATTTTTATGTAGTCCACATCATCTTCCGTATACTCTATTTCATGAGTCATGAATAATCTCATGAGTTCTCCAAGTGAAAATGTCTTAAGATATTTTGTTTCCTGATTAGCAACAGTCTTATTCTCCCATGATGTTGATAATGACCTAAGAACTTTACTCACCAAATTACTATTAGTAAAGATCTTACAAAGAGTTATAAGAGAACTTACAGTGCTATTGAAACATCTAAACATGTCATTAAGGCCTTTAATTTCACGCATCTTAACGTATTCATGCATGAGAATATCAATCTTAGAGTCTTTAACCTCATTTGTGCCTCCATGTGTAATTTCAAAACATGTCAAATGTCTTTTACAGATTCATACATGTAAATACGATTATATTCATTTACATTTAAGGCACAATATAAGACATTAATAGCTTGAGCATTTAAAGATAATTTAATTTTGTCGTTCTTGGTCAAATCTCGGGACTTAGGCACGTAAGGACTATTTACGACAATTTCCCATAAATTATAATTAAGAGATTTAATAAATATGATCATTCTAATTTTCCAAAAATTAAAATCTATTCCATCAAAAAATGGGGTTTTTTTAAAAATAGATTGTCTTTATTGAAAAACCAAAAGGTGATGTCATCACTCAAGATGATTAAGTGTTAGATATTTGAGCATCAAGATCTGATATCAATTGTATGATTGATATGATGACCCTTTATTAAGGGAAAAAGTTAAAAATGAAGATTTTAAAGCTTGAAAATAAATTGCTTGGAATATAGCAATAAATAAACAATTAAGTAATATTATAATAAATACGGATTATTAAAGTAAGAGAATTAAACATGCGAGAAACTTACTATTGAAAATAAGGTGGACGTAAATAAAATAGTAGGTAGGAGAAAGATTTGACACAATATTTTTACGTGATGGGAAAACCTATCCCTACATCAACACTTCAAAGATCCCTCCTTAAAGACCAAACGATCTCCTTAACGGTGAAGACCAAATATTTACAAACCCTATTAGGTTATGGTGTCAATCAGACCTTGAGAATACATCTCGGTTAAAATCTTTGAATCTCTTACAGAATCATTCACTCTCTCAAAGAGTATCTCTCTCAGATTTGCACTCACAAATATTTTCTAGCTTCTCTCTACTATATTTCTCAAATTCTTGCTCAAAATATCAGCCTTCACTGTAAGGGTGTAAGAAAAACTTACTAAACCAATTAAACCGGATGAACCAAACCAAACCGAACTGATGTGGTTTAACCAGTTTGAGTATCTGACACGGTTCGGCTCGGTTGCATTTACTAAAAATTGTTCGGTTCGGTTGAGTATCCAACATTATATATACCCTAATTTTTAGTTTTCCCTAGCCTAATCCCATTTTCCAAAGCCATGGAACTTCTTTGCTGCTTTCTCTCTCTTTTTCATCATTCCATCATTCTTGACAAACATGGTGTCCCTCCCTCAACTCGTTATCTTACTACTAGTCTGAAGCCTTTTCGGTTTGGCAACATCTAGGCTTCTTGTGAGGGTTTTCAAAAAGTTGTGGAGAATAACAGGATGAAAGAAGTTTTGAATGGGTATTCTTCAAATAGAAATTATTTTCTACAACTCTCTATTGTGGATATACATATATACTTTCCGAATGAGGAATTCCTAAGCAAGTTCAAGGGAAGATGAAGTTTTCAGGAGGGAAGGAATACGTTTGAGTGAAATTAATTTGTTTTTTTTATTTGGGGTTTTACCTAAACTGGACCCCCGGAAAACGCATTTTACCAAAACAAACCCGAGGCCTAATTCCCACCTTTCATTCAAACTAAGCAGGGTGAAGTTATAGAAATACACTTTCAGGAATTCCAAACGACAACAAAAGGAATAAAATCAGATCAGATCAATCATCACTACACCTTTTCAAAAGTAACTTCTCAGATACTCAACCTCGACGTTTCATGTACCATCCCATTTCTTCGTGTACTCCCTCATTTTTTCATTTTTCTCTCACTCGAAATCATAGCATTCTCTCTCTCTTGAAATCACAACAATCTCTCTCTCAAAATCATAGCAAACTTCATCCTCACTTCAAGATATAACAACAAGGTATGTTTCTTTCTCGTGTTTATAGATTTTTCTCTAGGGTTTCTCGGATTTCAATCACTAGGGTTTCTCTGTGTTTCTGGGTGTTTCTATAGGGTTTTTGGTTTTTGTCTCATCTTCTCTCTCCTTCAACAAGACTGCACGATAACCCTAAAGTCATCATGTAGCCTTCAAGAAGATTACACGATGACCCTGAAGTCATCGTGTAACCTTCAAGTAGCCAAAATGATGACCTTGAAGTCATCGTGTAACCTTCAAGAAGGCTGGACGATTACCATGAAGTCATCGTGTAGCATATAAGAAGGCTACACGATGACTATGCAGTATTCGTGCAGTGCTCAGGATGAAATCATGTTCATGTCGTCTTGAGCATTATACGATCTAGTACAAGACTATCGTGTAGTCATCTTGTACATTACACGATGTATAACACGATTATCTTGTAGTCATCGTGTAGTGTACAAGATGACTACATGATAGTCTTTTACTACATCGTGTAGTGCTCAAGGCAACATGAACACTACACGATGTATTACAAGACAATCGTGTAGTCATCTTGTATACTACACAATGACTACAAGATAGTCGAGTAGTCAACGTGTAGTGCGTAAGATGACTATATGATAGTCTTGTACTACATCGTGTAGTGCTCAAAACGATTATGTAGTCATCTTGTACTCTACACGATGACTACAAATCATCATGTACATTTCAATTCTCTCATCACACATACAACTAAGATACATCCACAACGTGAATCGAATTCCCAGAGCTAGGGTCAATGCGACATTCACTGCCCACATTATTGAGGACATCATGAAGAAGATGAATAAGACTCAACTACTCCTCTTTAAGGAGACATTATTTGGGCATCTACTGGGTCTCCTAACGCTGAAATTTTGTGTCACCGTTTGTCACCATGTGCTGTCCACGGAGGTCGAATCTGTTAACGGCCCTACTACTGAGGATGAGATTTAGTTTCTTGTCAATGAGAAACCAATTTGATTCTCTAAGAAATAGTTCACACTGGTGATTGGACCGAGGTTCGGTGTGGCTCATGATGGGAAGAACACACGTGGCCCCAACGGGTTATGTGTTGAGTACTTTGACAAAGCAAAGAGAATAACCATGGCTGCTTTGGAGGAAAATTTTAAAAACATGGAATCTGGGGTAGATTCGATGTTGTGAAGATGGCTCTCATTTATGTATTGGAGTATTTTCTATTGGGGAAAGAGCGTCGGACCCTAATTCATCTAAAAATGAATAGTTTTGGTTGACAACCTCACAGCATTCAACCAATATCCATTGGGGAGGTTTCTCTCTCCAAGACAAGGAATTATTTACTAGGTGTAAAGATAACGAATACTTTTTTTAGTGATGTTGAGGAGGAGCAAGGAAAAAACAAAGAAATCCACGCAATATGGATACTCAATCCTTGGATGTGCTTATATGTCTTTCAGGTAAAATTTTATTGAGTTCAATGTAGTATTTACAATATGATGCTTTGATTTTTGTGCTGAAAAACTCTCTTTGTTATAATATGCATCTATATTTGAAACTATCTCGTTGATTGGGAGGGCTTAATATACAAAAAGGTTGTAACCAAGCTACCGAGGATTTTCAACTCGTGTACAACAATAGTGGTACTAGTTGAGATCCTACAGAAATATTTTTTTCACACAATTATGTAAGTTGTCAATTCTGAACTTCATGATGGCTACAAGATCATATTGAACCTTATATACCGATATATATCACTTATATTTTCAGTTGACAGTTTAATCATCCTTGATCCTTACAGATGAGGATGAGAAAACGAGCTACTAGAAATCAGTAGTAGGAGAGCAACATCTGAAAGAGAAGATATGTTCAAGATCCTCATATAACATTCTTGAAGGCTACAAGATGTGTACATGATGACTTCATGGTCATCGTGACAGTTACTCAAGTCCATATTTATTTCTATTTAAATTAAAAATGATAAAGTAAATTTCTATATTAATATTTAAATAATTATATTTTACGTGGCAGTGGATTGACCATCCCAATGAGCGAAAGGGATTGGATTTCTACATGTTTGTCGGTAATGGCCAATTTTCTCACAACGTGTGCACTTCCTTCTTATTACTTCCTTACCTCTGGATGGAATTCTTTGCATCCTTGGTCTGTCACTTTGCCACCACACTATAGGAGGAAATACCACATTTTCTTGAACTCCTTGGTTGATGACTCAATATGCTTGATCTCTGTATATTATTTCATCATAAGCCGCAATTAGGGCCTCATTTTTCAACTAGTTTGAACACATACTATATGCGGAATATTGCGTAGCAGACATGCAGCTAACACATGTTTGCATGGAATTTGATCAAGATCAAACTCTCCGCATATACACGTATTGAGATGCAAGTTTACCACTGCTTCCCTACCCCCACCCGCGACATAAGACTCGTGGATGTCAGAAGAAGACAATGATAATGATTGTGATGCAACATGCTTCTTTCTATCATATTTCAAAATCTCATTCAAACATTCTACAATATTTGAGGTCATTATATTGTACTGTCTTCCATCAAAACGGGCACGTGCCCACCTACTCCCCCTTCCGACACGTATTATGAGATTGTAGAAAATGCAAAAGTAAAATGAGTCATCAGCCATTCATATTCTGATATATGGTATGCCTAATGCAATGTGATATACAACAATCCCAAATGCAATGTGATATACTTGGTTGTTCTCATCCTTTGTTGTTGCAATAAATAATACCACCTTGTATTTGGCTTTTAAGGTTGTTCCGTCAACAATAATGACAGGCAGTATACAGTTGAGAAGTCCAAGAAAAGAGGGTCTAAGTGCCATAAAAAATATTTAAAATGATTTTTTTCATCGATCTCTATATTTGTCGTAGTGCCTGAAAAATATTCAATATTGCAGTATTAAAATCTGCAAAATATATTGACTACAAAACGGATACAAGATCATCTTGTACCCGTTTTGTAGACCACAAGATGGTTACAAGATGTCCCTATAATAATCATGTAGTCTATAAGACGGGTACAAGATCATCATGTACCCGTCTTATAGACTACATGATCAGTACAAGATGTCCATGTAATGATCTTGTAGACTACAAGATAGGTACAAGATGATCTTGAACCCGTCTTGTAGACTACAAGATAGTTACAGGTACATCTAGTACCCATCTTGTAGACTACAAGACGGGTTCCAGATAATCGTATACCCACCATGTAGTATACAAGATGGGTTCAAGATCACCATGTACCATCTTGTAGTCTACAAGATGGTAACAAGGAGATCTTGTACCCATCATGTAGACTATAAGATCATTAAAAGGACATCTTGTACACATCTTGTAGTCTACAATATCGTTACTAGGACATTTTGTACCCATCTTTTAGACTATAAGATGATTACAATGACATCTTGTAGACCTTAATATGGAAGATATGCAATAAATATCTAGATTTTTTTATTCTAACATGTGAGAATATTATGGAAGCATCCTATAGTTTTCTTTGGGTAACCCTCGTACTAATCCTAATGCATATTCCTTAGCTCTCCAAGCGTTATGGTAATTGATGTTGACACCAAGATCAAGTCGAACATCTTTTATCATGTCCTTTGGCCTATATATTCACCCAATACTCGTGTATTTGGACCTTATACAATGATCAATCAACGAAAAAGAAGCTTGGTGTTGTTCATGTCTCAAGACTTCAAACATGCATGTATGCCTATTGATGAACGTGGTAACTTTAAAGTAGGGACTGTTTCACATTTTTAAAACATGTAACCTCCACTAACTTGTTTTCCTACACATATAATTACCGAAATCCAGAGTTTTGACTTGAAGACCAAAAACTTAAAATTTTGTCAGATAGCCATCATACGAGCATTATCAAATCTATCATCATCTCTCCCAAGATAATGATAGTTCCTATCAAAATGATCAATACCCTTAAAGCTATGAATGCTTTCATGCAGAGGTTATTTTGACATTTTAGTTTCACGAACCCAACTTTGACTTGGAAAAAATTTAGGCTTGCCACTAACACATAATGGGGTTAAGAGCGATTCTGATCCATTCTTTTTAATAAAGAACTGTAGATCTCGATCATTTAGAATTTCAGGAAGACGGCAAGGGACATGAGTTCTATAAACAAATTTGATGGATAGATCATACTTTGAGGCGTCTATGTGAAGTCCTTTGTGCATTATACCTAGCTCATGGTAAGTACAGTTTGTAGATATCTCTAATAGTTTGTTCTTCTCTCCACTAAAAGACCATGATGTACCCATTTTCTCCCACTCTCCATCTTACAAAAATTTGAACTTTAGACATATTTGTGTATACATCAACGAAGGAATTCAATACTTTCTAATTTTAAAACAAATGTACAAGAAGTCTACGAAATGAAATGGAAGCATATAAGACGAGTTACATGATGATCTTGTAGTTACCGTGTAGTGTACAAGATGATTGTGGGATCATCTTGTAGTGCATCGTCAACAACTCAAGATGTTCCTGATGCACTACAAGATAATCTTGTAGTCATCGTGTATACTACATGATGCACTATAAGATGATATTGTAACACATCGTGTGCACTACACGATAGCTATAAAATTATCTTGTAGTGATCATGTAGTGTACACGATGACTACAAGATCGTCTTGTAGTGCATCAGGAACATCTTAAGCAGTTCATGACGCAGTATAAGATGATATTGTAGCCATCGTGTAGTGTACATAATGTGTTACAAGATCATCTTATAGTGCATCATGTAGTATACACGATGAC
Source organism: Datisca glomerata (assembly GCA_003255025.1). Lineage (NCBI taxonomy): Eukaryota > Viridiplantae > Streptophyta > Magnoliopsida > Cucurbitales > Datiscaceae > Datisca > Datisca glomerata. Next base: position 239,841 of record QANY01013576.1, read on the forward strand.
TGCAAGATTCTCTTGTAATGTATCAAGAAGATCTTGAGCAATTCACGATGCATTACAAGATCGTCATGTAGGCATCTTCTTCAAACATACAATGTAATGCATGTTGTTGTAGTAATAAAAAAATAACCCAGAAAACATCTTTTTCAATGCATGAACGAAAACCCCAAAAAATGTCTTCAAACATATAAGTACCTGCAAGCTTTTCTTAAAGATGAAAAAGAAGATGAACTTCTGGACAAGTAAAAATAACTTCTCTTGCTGTGGGAAGAAGAAGATGAAGAAATGATGAAGAAGAAGGTGAAGAAATGAATAACGTAGAAGGAGAATGGAGGGTATTGTGGGCTTTGAGTATAAAGGTTGAGTGTTGATGAAAAAGAAGTTGACTTTTGATTTGACACCGTGTGAGAAGGGTATTGGTGGAAAGAAGGAAAGAAAAATTAAGGAAAATGTGGGCAAGGGGTCCAGTTCAACAAAAATTAGTCAGGGTCTGTTTTAGTAAAACGAGTTTTTCAGAGGACCAATTTAGGTAAAAACTCTTTTTACTTTCCTTTATAATAGTTGCTCACAGTGAAGAGTGGATATATATATTAATTTTACTTTTTTAATAGGTGTTCAAGAGTGGATATAGATATAATTCATGTATAATTCAAATTTACTCATATAGTGATGGATTATTTATTAATTCAATTTTACTCTTTTTATTTATTAATTCAACTTTACCCATATAGTGATGGATTATTTTGATTAATTAATTAATCTATGTGTATTAATTTTACTCTTTTTATTGTCTTGTGTGTCCTTTAATGGAAAATTGATTTGTTATGCAATTAGTAACTTGTAGATATAGATAAAGATGACCTGAATTATGATAATCAAAATATGGATAACTTGGATATTTTCAATATGGATACGACGACTTTGATAAAAAGAAGAGGAAAAAGAGGGTCACCTTATCTCACTTCCTTGAAAACTGAAAGATTGAACTTTGAAAAGAATGTTATCACAATAAATTTAAAGGGACAACCTGTAGGCGAGAACGTTGCCAAATTTAAATTGCATGTAACCTCAACTAACATTTTTTCTATACACATATAAATACCAAAATTCAGGGTTTTGACTTGAAGACCCAAAACGTAAAATTTTGTCAGATGGCCATCATACAAGAAACCTGACCAGCTCGCCTTTATCACTGTACAACTCATCTATACATATTATGTTCTATACAAGCTTATTCAAATCAGCATGTTGCTCACTAGACTCAAGACATTGCTCATTCAACTCAGGTCATGATGACATTGGTCGAGTGAATTCGGGTTCGGGTCTTGTATTCAAATATGGTATTGTTGTAGGGTCATCTTAACGGATGGCGTCATCATACGCCCCTTAATCAAAATCATCATCATCATAAAATAAACAATCGTCATGAACAAATCCATCATCATCTTTCCTAAGATAATGATCGTCTCTATCAAAATGATCAGCACTGTTAAAGCGAGGAATGCTTTCATGCAGAGATTGTTTTGATATTGTACTTTCAGGAATCCAACAATGACTTGGAAAAATTTTAGGCGTTGCACTGATACATAATGGGATTCAGAGTGATTTTGGTCCATTCTCTTTCATAAAGAACTCTAGATCTCGATCATTAGAAATTTAGCACGAGGGCAAGGGACATGGGTTCTATATACAAAATTTGATGGATAGATCATACTTTAAGGCATCTCTGTGAAGTTTTTCATGTAATATACTAGATAGCTTATGGTAAGTACAGTTTGTAGATATCTCCAACAGTTTGTTCATCTTTCCACTAAAAGACTAGGATATACCCGTTTTCTCCCAATCTTCATGAATTACAAAAATCCAAACTTCAGACATGTTTGCATATACATCCAGGAATTCAGTACTTCTAAAATTTAAAAAAATGTTCAAGAAGTCTAAAGGATGAAATGGAAGCATACAATACGTGTTACAGGATGATCTTGTAGTCATCGTGTAGTGTGTAAGATTACTACAAGATCATCTTGTGGTGCATTGTGAACTACTCAAGATGTTCTTGATGTACTAAAAGATAATCCTATCGTCATCATGTACACTACACGACGCACTATAGGATGATCGTGTAACACATCATGCGCACTACATGATAGCTACATTATAGCTACATGATCATCATGTAGTGTATAGTGAATTGCTCAAGATGTTCCTGATGCACTACAAGAAGATCTTATAGTCATCGTGTACACTACACGATCACTACAAGATGATCATGTAACACATTGTGTAGTTTAAATGATGACTACAAGATCATCTTGCAGTGCATAAGGAACATCTTGAGCAGTTCATGATGCACTACAATATGATCTTGTAGTCATCGTGTAGACTACACGATGTGTTACAAGATCATCTTGTAGTAATTGTGTAACATATACACTAACTACAAGATCATCTTGTAGTGCATCAGGAACATCGTGAGCAGTTCACGTGCACTACTTGATCATCTTGTAAGCATCTTCTTCAAACATACAACGTAATGCATGTTGTTGTAGTAATAAAAAATAACTCAGAAAACATCTTTTAAAATTCATGAACGAAAAACCCAAAAAACTTCTTCAAGCTTTTCTTGAAAAGGAAAAAGATGATGAAAAACTTTTGGACAAGTAAAAACAACTCTTCTTGTTGCGGGAAGAAGAACATGAAGAAATGACGAAGAAGAAGGTGAAGAAATGAATAAAATAGAAGGAGAAATGAGGATATTGGGGGCTTTTAGTATGGAGGTTGAGTGTTGATAAAGAAGAAATTGACTTTTGATTTGACACCGTGTGAGAAGGGTATTGGTTGAAAGAAGGAAAGAACAATTAAGAAAAAGGTGGGCATAGGGTCCAGTTCAACAAAAATTAGGCATGGGATCTGTTTTAGTAAAATGAGTTTTTCAGGGGTCCAATTTAGGTAAAAATCCTTTTTATTTTCTTTTATAATAGTTGTTCACAGTGAGGGGTGGATATAGATATAATAGTTGTTCAAGAGTGGATATAGATATAATTCATGTATATTATTTTACTTTTTTATTGATTAATTCAACTTTACCCATATAATGATGGATTATTTTGATTAATTAATTAATTTATGTGTATTAATTTTACTCTTTTTATTGTCTCGCGTGTACTTGAATGGAAAATTGGTTTGTTATGCAATTCATAACTTGTAGATATAGATAGAGATGACCTGAATTATGATAATCAAAATATGAATAATTTAGATATTTTGAATATGGATACGACGACTTTGACAAAAAGAATAGGAAAAAGATGGTCACCTTATCTCACTTCCTTGAAAACTGAAATAACAAACTTTGAAAAGAAGGTTATCACAACAAATTTGAAGGGACAACCTATAGGCGAGAACGTTGCCAAATTTAAATTGCATGTAACCTCCATTAACATTTTTTCTGTACACATATAAATACCAAAATCCAGGGTTTTGACTTAAAGACCCAAAACTCAAAATTTTGTCAGATGGCCATCATACGAGCAACCTAACCAGCTCACCTTTATCATTGTACAACTCATCAATACTTATTATGCCGATACAAGCTGATTCAAATCAGCATGTTGCTCACTATACTCAAGACGTTGCTCATTCAACTCAGGTCATAATGACATAGGTCGAGCGGACTCAGATTCGGGTCTTGTATTCAAATATGATATTGTTGTAGGGTCATCTCCACGGATGGGTTTGTCAAGGTCATCTTAACGGATGGCTTCATCATACGCCCCTTAATCAAAATCATGATCATCATAAAATAAACAATCATCATGAACTAATCCATCATCATCTCTTCCAAGATAATGATAGTTCCTATCAAAATGATCAACACTCTCAAAGCGACGAATGCTTTCATGTATAGGTTGTTTTGACATTTTAGTTTCAGGAACCCATCTCTAACTTGGAAAAAAATTAAGCTTGGCATTGCCACATAATGAGATTCAGAGTGATTCTGGTCCATTCTCTTTCATAAAGAACTCTGGATCTTGATCATTTAGAATTTTAAGACAAAGGCAAGGGACATGGGTTCCATAAATAAAATTTGATGGATAAATCATACTTTGAGGCATCTATGTGAAGTTCTTCGTGCAATATACCAAATAGCTTATGGTAAGTACATTTTGTTGATATCTCCAATAGTTTTTTTTTCTTTCCACTAAAAGACTAGGATGTACCTTTTTTCTCTCGATCTTTATCATGAATTACAAAAATTTGAACTTCAGACATATCTGTATATACATCAATGAAGGAATACAATACTTTTTAAATTTAAAAAAGTGAACAAGAAGTCTACAAGATGAAGTGGAAGCATACAAGCGTGTTACAAAATGATATTGTAGTCATCGTGCAATGTACAAGGTCATCTTGTAGTGCATCGTGAACTACTCAAGATGTTCCTGATGCACTACAAGGTAATCTTGTAGTCATCATGTACACTACACGATGCACTATAAGATGATCTTGTAACACATCATGTGCACTATACAATGGCTGCAAGATCATCTTGTAGTGCATCGTGAACTCCTCAAGATGTTCTTAATGTATTACAATAAGATTTTGTAGTTATCGTGTACACTACATGATCACTACAAGATGTTCTTCTAACACATCGCGTAGTCTACATGATGACTATAAGATCATCTTAGAACATCTTGAGCAGTTCATGGTGCACAAGGTGATCTTATCGTCATCGTGTAGACTGTGTTACAAGATCATCTTGTAGTAATTGTGTAGTGTACACAATGACTATAAGATCGTCTTGTAGTGCATCAGGAATATCTTGAGTAGTTCACGATGCATTACAAGATCATCTTGTAGGCATCTTCTTCAAACATACAACGTAATGCATGTTGTTGTAGTAATAAAATATAACCCAGAATACATCTTTTACCCATGTAGGATGTATTATTTTTATTAATTAATTAATTCATGTGTATTAATTTTACTCCTTTTATTGTCTCATGTGTACTTGAATAGAAAATGGATGTGTTATGTAATTTGTAATTTGTATATATAGATAGAGATGACCCGAATTATGATAATCAGAATATGGATAACTAAGATATTTTGAATATGGATACGACGACTATAATAAAAAGAAGATGAAAAACCTACCTCCCTTCCATGAAAACCGATAGAAGGAACTTTGAAAAGAAGGTTATCACAACAAAATTTAAGGTATTACATGTAGGCGAGAACATTGCCAAATTTAAAATCTTTAGAGGAAGATGTGCACGTTCAATTGTTCTAATAACTTACAATGACTGGGACCATCATGTTCTAAAAGAGCTAAAGGAGAAGGTGTACAAAAGTATTAAGGTATTTGTACATGTTAAAAAATTATTTTTTAGTTGTTATTCGTGATTCATAAATTTATTTATCTTTATTAAATACTTTTGGTGTAGACGCGATATGTGATAGATCCAACAATCAAGGATAAAATTTTAATGAATATATGATAACGAACGATGGCGTGACTTTAAGTGTAGCCTCGGTCTTAAATATATTTTCCCTTATTTGTACGAACCTAATAAGCTTAGGCATCATTCTATTAGTTATAACTTCATTGAGCTACTGCATTGGGAGGAGTTTGTGAAATCTTGTCTTACTCCTTGAAGTTTTGGTAAAATTCTTTACTTTGCATTTTAGTTTCACGTTCACTTTTAACTATAAATTTTGGCATAGTTACTATAAATTGTTCAACAGCAGGAACTAAATGAAAAACAACAACAAGATCAAGCGAAGAATAAATACAATCACACCTCGTAAAGGATACGCAAAATTAGAGAAAAAGTTGGTAAGAATTATTAAAATTTTCAGAACTTAATATTCGTTTTCAAATTACTATGTATTTACTACTAACCGTTATTCTTGCCTATGACAGAAAAAAGAAAAAGGTCTGGAGAGCAAATAGCAACGTTGTGGAAGTGTGCCCGTAAGAACAAAAAAGGAAGATTCAAGGATGAGGCCGTTGAAGAAAAGGAGAAAACATTGTAAGTGTGTTTAATTCATTTTATTTAATTAGTTTGAATTTAATATACTTATTTTAGTTTAATTATATGCTTTTTAATTGTAGGACGAACTTAAGGAAAAATGAGTGCCCACTTCTGGTACCCGAGATATTCTCACCATGGTTTTGGGTACTCTCCAACATGGGGGTCGAGTAAGGGGTTTGGGGAATTTTATGACCCCCAACCACATACTCTAAACTTCCGTGACACAACTCAAAGGCCAGAATTGAGTACAAATTGATGCAAGTGCATGAGCTAGTTATGAATTAGGACAACTTAAAGTGGAGTGCCAAATTTAAGAAGTTGGAGCAAGAGAAACTTAAAGGTGATCCTAATATAACTCCTCCATCGGACAAAGCGAGATGCTCCAAATGCCAGGATGTTTATTTAGCACCTTTGATTGATGATCTTAAAGTTCTCTGGGAAGTGGGAATAAAGGCTTATGATGCATATCGGGAATAGGGTTTTACGCTAAGAGCAGTCTTAATGTGGATGATCAACGATTTTTCTGCATATGGAAACTTATGTGGATGCATAGTTAAAGGTTATCATGCTTGTCCAATATGTGCAGAAGATACATCTATTACATTAAAACACAGTAAACAGAATGCATATATAGAACATAGAATATTTTTACCATTCATGTATCCTTACAGAAGGCAAAAAAAGGATTTGATGATAATCAAGAGCTTAGAATAGCTCATGCACCTTTAAGTGGAAAAAGCATTGGAAGGAGTTGACAAAGTTAGATTTACATTAGGAAAGAAGAATATGAAGGAAACGAAAGATGGATTGCCCAAATCTTACTAGAAGAAATACATTTTCTTCAATCTAGAATATTGGAAACGCTTATAGGAACACTGTGTGACATTTCTGGGAAGGTAAAAGATGCGCTATCTACTCATATGGACCTTGTGAAAATGGGTATTAGACCAGAATTAGGGCCAAAAGTTGATGAAAAAATAAAACAGTTCTACCCCCCAGCTTGTTATAAATTGTCACGAGCAGAAAAGAAGAAACTATGCACTCATCAAATTTTTAAAATTTGATTTCTTTGAAAGATCTTAATCTTAATGGGTTAAAATCTCATGATTATAATACATTAATGCAACACATACTTCCTGTGGCAATACGTGGATTATTACTAGATCATGTAGGATATAAAACCGCCAAACTTTGTTCATTATTTAAAGCAATTTATAGTAAAGTTATAGATGTTACACAACTAGATGTGCTACAAAAAAAATTATTGTGACGTTATGTATTCTTAAAAAAAATTCCTCCCACATTCTTCATCATTATGGTTCATCTCACTGAGCACCTTGTTAGAGAGGTACGGCTTTGTGGACCAGTTTACTTGTGGTGGATGTACTCATTTGAATGATATATGAAAGTGTTAGAGGGTCATATAAGAAATCACTACAAAAAAAGTCACCTATTGCGGTGGTTTTAACCACCGATAAAAAATTATGCGGTGGTTATTCAACTACTGCCGCAAAAGTTTTAACGGCGGTCTTTTGAACCTTCGGAGGACCACGGCTAAATTCTTGCCAATAGCGGCAGTTTTATAATATCAATACCCACGATTTAAAACCGTCGGCAAAAGAGTAATGAAATAAACAAATATTGCGGTGGTTAACAAAATCACCGATAATGCTATCATTTAAAAAAATGGATTGTTTAATCAAAATGAACCAAGAAAATTTTACCAACAACCAAGGTTTTAACAAATACTAAATACAAATAATCAAAATAACAAAATAACAAATACTAAATACTAAATACAAATAATCAAAATGCTACCATCAAAATTCACAATTGGACACTCATAAACATAAACTCTTCCCCTAATCGTGTTCTGCCAAAACCAAACCAAAAAATGCATAAAGGGCGGCATTATACAAGAATAAACAAAAACTTAAACTAAAATTTCTAATCAGATGCTAAAGGTATCATCAAATAACATCAATCTAAGACAAAGGACCTTCCATTATTTAGTTTGGTTTTGGCAAAAATATCACAAAAATATCAATTCCAGCATTTTAAACAAATTTATATATATTATTAATGACCTTGCATTATTAAGAATAAGGAGGAGCTAGAGTTCTGAAGCTATTTACTATATAGATGTGACTGTATGTGTGTGCATAAGCTTGTGAAATTCATTGACATGCAAAAGAATAAAATTTATATACACAACTTGAGTATTGAATGAAAGATTATAAAAGTAAGATGAAGGCATCCATAAACATTTTTAATTAGATCAAAACACCCAACACACAAAATGTTTCATTCATTTTACAGATAAATGATGGGTAAGAGCCCACATGTTTGTGGATTTCCAATGTCACAAAGCAAATAGGGAAATAAAATTACAAATTTATAATATCATAAAACCATAAACTTATGAATTTAGACCAACCCACTGCTATGGCCCATGAAACAAAATGTTTTACCATATTTCAAGCGTTGATAATCTGTCTCATAATTACAATGAGGGCAAGCAAAACATAAGGACACTTAAGGTAGTAAAGATGCACAATAAATGATAGTTTTGAAAAAAATTTGCATCCTGGATATAAAGGTTCATTACTATCTCTAACTAAGTCAGAGAAATCATTTACCTCTGCATGTTGAACATCATTTAGTTGCTCATTTATATTATTAGCAGTTGGTCCTATTTTCAAATCATATGTTCCTCTCTCATTATCCACAACTCTGAATGCATCACGCAAGCTTCATACACAGATGTATGGTCATATTTTTTTCATTAAGCTCCTCTCCATTTGAATTTTGCAGTATGGATTCACCATGGAAAAACCAACGTGTATAACCAATGCAAAACCCATTACACACCAAGTGTCTATGCACACTCTCCCTATTCATCCTCAGTGTATTCACACAACATTTACAAGGACACAAAATCTTACCCTCTACAGAAACTCTTTCAAAAGTAAAATCAAGAAACTCCTCAACTCCATTATGGTAATCTTGACTAACTCAAGATTTTTCAATCCAACATTTATCCATATTAAAATCAATCTGAACACATTATAATAGATAGTTCAATACAATAAAAATCAAAGTCGCAAATTGAGGTAGACAATAGAGACAAACAAGTTACAATCACTACAAGAATTAAATAAACTAAGAATTAGGAAAATTACAATAAACAAATTAGCTACCCATATTCAAAGTATTCTATTAAATTAGCTCCCCATATTCTAACTATTTGACTATTAAATTAAATAAACTAAAAATTAGGAAAATTACAATAAACTATTAACTAAACAAAATGGGATCGTAACACAAGCATATGGGTATATGATTTTTTTTCTTATTTGGATTAATGGGTTTCTTTTATATTTTTTTCGATTTGATTGTGTTTGCAAATTGTTCGAGCAAATTATGGGTGTAGAAGAGAAGCGGTGGGATTAGAGGAGGAGAATAGAGATTTAATGGAAGCTAACATATATAATGTCACATAACATTGCTACAAATACAATGAAAGAATAAAAGGTATACCGAATCTGAAAATAGGGAACTCAATTCGCAGATTAAACAATTTAGAAACTTAACAAAAGGTATACCGTCTCTGAAAATAGGGAACTCAATTCATGGTATCTACTATCAACCATATTCCAAATAGCAAGACGGTGTCCAGCTAATAAACCTGCAAGACTACAACAATATAACTTCATCTAATAAATATGCAAGTTTGTAACTATATAACTTCATCTAATAAATCTGCAAGGCTGCAACTATATAAATTTTTTCTCTCACAGTCCTATTATTGTTACCCATTCTCTATTTCCTTCAACAATAACAACTCAGTAATACTAATAGCTAACAAAAATTGGCGACTTCATACAGCCTTAATAATGAGCATAAAGCTTTAATAATCCATTACCCAGTCGAGAAAAAGATATAACCATTAGCTACTAATGCAAATTCAAAAAAAAAAAATAAGCACTAGATCTGAAAATTCAAAATAAAACTCACAAATGGTATGGGGCTTCTCACTAGATCTGGAAGTGGCAGAGTTGAGAGGCAATGGTTGAGAGAACTTGGCAGTGGACACATAGGAGCTCGTGGTGGTAGAGAAACCTGTAAAAAAGAGAGAGATCCAAGAGAGACAAAGAGAAAACCGACGAGTTAGAGTGGGAATCGAGTATGTACCTGTAGATCATGGAGTAGCTCGCGGTGGGGGAGCTTGCGGTGGAGGAGCTTACGGTAGAAAATCATGATGGAGGAGCATGGAGGATTCGCGTCTCATGTTGCACAGAGAGAGAGAGAGAGGGGAAGATCGCGCGGGTTTGGGCGAAAGGAAAAATTAGGGATTTAAAGGTTTTTAGTGGCAGTTTTTAAAACCTCCAATAAAAGTAAACCATTTGGCGGCGATTTTTAAAAACCACAGCCAAAAGCTTTGCCATTTTTTACTGACGGTTGGCATAAATCAATTGGAATTCCATGTTCAGATGATGATTTGAAATATGATAAGCCTTTATCAAGTGGCCATGTAAAAAGAATTGATCACGAACAATGGAAGCAAACACATCGTTACGTATTAGAAAATACTAATGAAGTTCAACCCTATATTGAGTAAGTAAAATATTCTCAATCTTTTATTTATTATTATGCTCATTGTTTTTTTAATGGTTCTTTATTTCATACTCTATTTGAATTTTTTATTTTGTGCTGCTATATAGTCAACATATGACTTTTTTTAGGATGAAGCATCCTAACCAATCAAGGAGACATAAATGGCTACAAGATGAACATAATTAAATATTTATTTATTGACTACGTGATCAGATAACTTAAGTGATAACGATACATATTCAGACTTGAAAATTTTATAAAGTAGTTAATCATGGATTGTTATTGTAAATTGCAAATGATATTGATGTCTCTATAAATGTAACAAATACACTAAGGTGGATAGCACACAACCCATTTTATGAGGTAATCGAATATTTTGGTTAAACCATAAATGGCTATAGATTTCATACAAAATATCATGATAACGATCGATGTTTCCATGACAATGGAGTTAGTGTAGTGCACATACAATGAAAATTTCAAGTGCTAAGGATAATAATCCTATTTGTTCAGACTTAACCTTTTATTAAGTGATTCAAGAGATTTGGGAGCTTAATTATCATATGTTTAGGCTTTCATTGTTTAAATGTGATTGCGTTGAAACAATAAATGAGATCAAAGTTAATAATCTTAGATTTACATTAGTTGATCTTGCAAGATTAGGTCACAAAAATGAGCCTTTCATCTTGGCTTCACAAGCAAAACAAGTTTTTATGTTGAAGATTTTCAAGATCCAAGATGGTTAGTTGTCTTATCTTCCACTTAAAGAGAATATCGTAAAAGTATCGTTGATGATAATTTGGTGACACATTATTTGATTGTTATTTATTTGTAAAAGAGATGCCTTCTGTTGAAACATTTGACATAGATGGTGAAAATGAGGTTACTTTAGTTCGACCAAATGACGAAGACAATGTGATTATTAAAGGTACTACAGGTAACTATGATATTGGTGCATTTATAATTTCTTTAACTTTTTATTATATTTTATCTTTTACTCATGGTTAAACTAACAATTTATAATGCAACACATGAGTGGATAAAAGAAATAGTAAAGATAAAATCCCTGAACATGTATGTGTGATAACTTTTAATATGCTTTTACTTTACTTTAAAATTTAGTAAATTGATAGGTTAAATGTTGTCTTTATTTTTTACAGGTTCAACAACTAGCTAGAACAATATTGGAGCAACTAGAAAAACTAAAAAGAGTACTCAAAGTTTATTAGTTTCAAAGTTTTTGTAATTAATTTCGTTATTTGTTTTTCCTACTCTACAATGTTAAAATGTTTTGAAGATAATCATATTGTTTGCAATGAATAGTTATATTTTCTGCTGACATATTTGTGTCATTTTTTGTTTTGTTTATCATGCAATTCTAATAGGTTGGCTTAATTATTCATTAATAAATTAAAAAAATTATACAAAAACATGACGATTTGTAGACAAACCATCGCAAAAAATCCAAGGCACATTATTGACAACGGTTCATCCATTAACTGTCATCTTTAAACCACAACGGTGGCAATCTACCCGTCATAAAATACTATGATATCAACCATCATCATTTTAGTTTGAAGACAATGATTGCTCGAGCAACCGTCATCTTCTATTCACCGTCGTCAATAATCTCCTATTTTTTATGACACCATTTAAAACGATAGGTTGTCAGCCGTTGTCTTTGATTTTTAATGACCGGTATCCCCGTCATTAAAAATCAGTTTTGTAGTAGTGCTTTCAAAGTATAAAACCTCACCAGAGAGATGAGGAGAGTGTATTTGAATTGTGAATTTCGTGGGGTATTTATAATTCTAAAATTAGAATTAAAACCGATCAGACTGGTTGGAGAGTCAGATGGACCGGTTTGTCATTTAAGGAAGAAATTCCTTATGTGACTAGCCAATCACATCGATTTCCCCACTGGTTGGACCGATTTGGAAATTAGAAAAGTAATTGTCTTAATTACAAAACTAATCTCACCGGTTATGTAACCGGTATGTTCTATTTTCAACCGGTTTTATTGGACTTGCACTCAAAATTGAGTCGGTTTGGACACTGAACCAGGGATGCACCAGGCCTTGACATTTTTACACAATTTTTTCTGGTTCGGCCATCTACAATCTAGTTCGTGGGTGGTTCAATTTGGCTCTGAATTTCTTACAACATTCTAAATTTCAGCCAACTTTGATTTAGGCCATTTAGAATTTGTTTGATATACTTCGTGCTCTTCATAATATGTCACGTGTATCTTGTCATGCATGGTTTCAATTTCCTTTATTCTTTTTGCATAAACAAGATTAAGTGTTTTTATTCCTATTTTCACTTTATTTAGAACCTACACGTTTAAGTAAAATATAAGTCAACGAATTATTTGCATCACCAAAATTATCACCTTGATATAATTCCTTGATGAAGAATCAAACTTGGGAACTTATTCATTTTTCAGATCAAATGTCACTAGTTGGTAAGAAATGGAATTTTAAAGTAAAAGTAAGCTTTGATGGCAGCTTGCAGGGGTATAAAGCCAGGCTAATAGCCAAAGGCTTTCACTAAACACCAGAGCTAGATTATATAAAGACATTCAGTCTTATAGTGAAGCCAATTACTGTGAGTGTGATCTTGAATATTGTTGTGTCTTATGGTTGGAAATTGTGACAAGTAGATGTAATTCAAGGAAGATGTGCACTTGACTCAACCAATATGGTTTATGGATAATTCAAAGACAAAACATGTATGTCACCTTAACAAGGCATTATATGGGTTGAAACAAGTACCAGAGGCTTGGTATGACAAATTGAGGATCTCTTTGTCGGGAAAGGGATTCTTAAACCTGAAGGTCAGATAATTCGCTATTTCTTGAGAATTGAGGTGTACAAGAGCACTTCTGGGATGGATCTCACTCAAACAAAATACATTACTAACTTACTTAAAAGAACAAAGATGGATGAACCTATACCAGCTGCATCACCAACTTGCTCATCAGCTAAATTGCCAGTACATAAAGGAAATCCTATGACAGATATCACACTATTCGGGAGTAGCATAAGAGTATTGCAATATCTTGCAATCACGAAACCATATTTGATCTTTGTAGTGAACAAGTTAAGTCAATTTCTTCAAAAACCAACTACATTAATTCACTGGCAAGCTTGTAAAAGGGTACTAAGATACTTGAAGGGAACTATCAATGAATGACTTTTCATCAAACTATCTAACTCTATCGACATACAAAAAAAATTCGATGTTGACTAGGAAGGGGATGTAGATGATAGAAGGTCTTCAATAGCATATCTTATCTTTCTTGGTGGAAACTTAATGCCTTGTTCTTTAAAGAAGCAACAAGTGGTATCAAGACCCATTACTAAAATTGAATATCGATCTATGACAAATGTTGCTGCATAAATTCAATGGTTTCAAAACCTACTCGTCAAATTGTCCTTCAAAGTTACTCATCCTCATGTTTTGTGGGTTGAAAACATAAGTGCCATGGCTTTGGCTTCTAATCTCATTCTTCATGCAATGACTAAGTATATTGAACTGGATGTTCATTATATAAGAGATAAAGTGCTAAACAGAATTTTAGAGGTGAGGTATATTCCCTATGTGGACCAACTAGTTGATGACTTAACAAAAATAGTATCAACACCAAGGTTTTCTTATCTTATACAGAAGCTTCAGGTGGTTGTCTCCTCCTTCATCTTAAGGGTGAATTGATAAGCTAACTACAAAGAGCCACATCCGCAATAGTTAACCTTTTATGATGATTAAAGATAAAAATTAATTAAGATGACAGTCTAAAAGATGACAATTGGCATCCTAGTCATTAAAGAACTTTAATTATGGTTTTCCACCATCATGTCAAATTTGTAGTAGTGTCAGCATCAAAGGAGTCCAAATTGTGGAAGAAGCAAAAATGATTGAAGACGATCAGTTGTAAAGGAATAGGTAGGACATGACTCCCAACTAATTGTAACAAGGAGTTAAGGAGTTAATATTGTTAGTCTATTAGTTAGAAGTCTCAATGTATAAATATCCTCAGTCTATTAATTTCTGAAATCAATGAGAATGTAAGTTAGTAATCTCTAAAGGCTTTCTTCATTCTCTTTCTCATCTCCTTCTTTCATCTACTTTTATCTTCTATCTTTTCTATAAAAATTACTAATTGATTGAGGTTTAACTCTTTGCTGTTTGAATGCTTTTTAACTCAATTTGAGAATTTCTTTTTAGGTTAGAAATTAAAACAAGTAGGTTTGGCTCTCATCAGTATCGTTTAATTAAACTAAATAGTTGAAGATGTGGGTCACCCAATTAAGATGCCCATAGGAAATTATAATGAACTTATTTATATATCATTAACACAATCTATACCCTATTCAGTACTCACCAACATTATCTTTCTTTAGATAATGCTAAATAAAATATGATCCACATAATCCATGAACTAATTTTACTAAAAGAAATTAGAGCTTGCAATTACTCTTTCTACCAAGTTACTTTCATCTTGCGCTGATAATTTTGTTCAATTACTCTGAAATCTGTTGTTCTTAATTTTGTTCACTCAGAGATTTACTTTTTTACATTTTTGATTTAGTAATAACGATGAGGAGTGAGAAAATTTTAAAAAAAATGAAATTATATGATATGGTTTGTACTTTCCTTATTCAATTCATTTAAAGCACGTAACGTAATACATTGGTAACTTAAGTAAGAGCAATGATATGAGCGAAAGGAATAAAAATAAGTATAATACACATATATATATATAAGCACCATGGATACTTTAAGGTTTCAAGAGAAAGGATCCATTATTTAAACACTTGACGTCCAATATAATTCTATTGGCATGTATTTAAACTTCTATCCTTAATATTTATGATTTTTGACAAATACTACCAGCAAGATTACTAGACTTTATATAACTATCCCCCGTTGATAGGATTTGGAGATTCTCATGAGTTCGTTGTCGGGTCACTACTCCATATAGTGGTTAGTTTCAAACATAGAGTCCACAAATTCCATTTCCCAACCCTGCAATAGAATTCAAAGGCGCAATCAAAATCCATATAATAAATTAGGATGACAATTTTCCATTATTTTCAATATTTGGATTGAAATCAACTTAGCCTATTGTAATTTATTAAAGAGAATTGTTGAAATTATTGAAATTATATCATGCCTGCAGATCATTGAGAGGAAACAGTGAATTAGAGTGAAAGAAGGAAAGAAAGAGAATTCATGAGAGCGAGAGATTCTTTAAGAAAGGCTTAGTATACTGTCATACTAAGACTGATGAATTAGATCACCATTTAAATCAGTGTTCTTACAAGCTTGACCAATTTTTATCCTCTCACACTCTTCCTCTCTTAATAATCCTCTCTCTCAAAATCCCTCTGATTTTCTCAAAATTGATTAAACTCTTCTCAGATTTAGCTTCTAATTGTTGCAATTAGCCTCTTCTTTCCTAAAAAATTAAGCAACTAAGACTAGGAAAGTTTAGGATTTTTATAGCTCAGGGGCTGTTGAGCAGCATGGCTTAGCACCAGTCGCTATGGTCCTCAAGACTGAGCTTTGTCGCTTGAGCGCTGCACCCTAGCAAGGGTGTCAGATTTGTCCGCTCAAATTCTCAGGACATTACTGCTGAAGCTGTGAAGAAGAGCACCGTGCCACTAGGATTCTCAAGACTCTCTTACTCATTTTCTCTCTATCTGTCTTGCTCTTTGTCTCTCCCTCTCCCTCTCTAAAACAGCTCTATACCTTTTCAAAATCTTCACTGTGTGAAGGATATTGATCTTTTCCTCCAAGGTTCTTCAAATTTTGCAGGTATTTATTTTTTTCATAATCTCAGTTTCTTAATTTCTCAGACGCTAATTTTTACACCAATTTGAGGAAATATATGTCTGTACTTAAGAATTTATTAAACATAAGTCCAACTTGTGAATTTGAAAGAAACCGAAAGAGATCAAGAACCCAAGAAGGAGAGAAACTGGTGTAAAAGTTTCTAGAATTTTTTTTATTATTTCTCTCTTAAATTTGAGTTCTTATCTCTTGGGCTAAGTTCTATGTTTTGGTTGGATGAGAGAGAGGAAATTTTATACTCAGGCTTGAAAGTTTTTCTTACATACAAGATGGGAATCTTTTCCCACTTCCTCTTATGTTCAGTTAAAAACTTATATCATGGGTTAATAATGAGTTTGAAGGTTGTTGTTCATGGATTCATTGGGAGAAGGATGGATGGAGTGAATTTCAAATTCAAATTTCTTGAATGTGGCTTGTGTATAAGTAATGTAGGAAAACCTTGTTACTTTTTACTCATCTAAATTGTGATTGAAATTTTAAGTTTGGATCAAGTGTTCAATATTAAGTTTGTGTTGTCCCTCGCTCCCTCCCTCTCTCTGTAGGCTCAATTGAATGAATGTTCTTTCTCTGTCTTTTCCCTATCTATTAACTCCTTGCTATATGGGTTTAAGGGACAATCTAACACATGGCATAGCATTTAACATAATGCTTATGGTTTCAATAATATAGAGGTCTTAATGAAAGCTTTTATTGAACATAACAAAGTACGTGGCCTTGTAACGATAAAAAAATGTATGTCGATTCTTTCATTTCACCTTCTGACTAAGAAAATTGTTATGATATAAAGCATCATGGATTAAATTAATATCTTTAGGGTGACCTTAAGTCATAGAGCTTGACCTTTTTTATTTGGTTTTAATCTATCTTTGTCATTGTCTTCTTTGATTTTTACTATATTGTCTCTGGAATTAATCTTTTGTTTCTCATTTTGTTTATTAAGTAATCATTATCAGAAGGGGTGTGTTTCCTATTAAATTGAGAATGAGTTTAGTGATTGGCTATAAATTTGGATTGATGGAATTGTACATATTTTTCTCCATGTTTAGGACGAAGGATATGATGAAGTTGGTGGAGAGATTGAGATGTTGCAACAATGTAGTCATCTAAATGTAAATTTGGATTGTTTAGTTACCTTGGTAGTTGCCAAAGAGAAGAGTATCGTCGAGTAGGAAAATTTTCGAAAATTGTTTATACTTCCAATTGTATAAACTTGGTTGAGTAAAAAAATCAGTTATAAGATTATAGTGAATTTTACGGTGAGTGATATTTCTTCTATTGTATAATTTTTTTTATAAAAGAGTAAATATGGTACTTATTGAAATGGATCAGACATAAGTTCTCAGTCATAGGAGTTTCTTTAGAAATCATTGAATGGTAAGGGATAGAAGAATATATTTAAGGTGGATTTAAAAATGAGAATATGTGAGATATGGTGAGTTCTTAACTTCATTTTCGTATTCAATGTCTAAGGAACTTGACTTCCTTTCATTTCAATTTAATTAGAAGTATGTTATTCAACCATGTTTTTTAAATAAGGACTTGTGGTCCTCAATTTTATGGATTTACCTCTAAGTGTCAAATCATTAATATAATAAATCTTTAATTCCAAATGAACTCATTCTATCTATTCACTTGCTTGCAGGCCTCTACTGCTGGGAAATTGAAAGGATTTGGTCAAATTACATCCTTACAACTAAGGGGTAGAAACTTTAGGTATTTGCTTTAGTCAAGAATTGTTTAGGTTCTTCTAAATGACTATTATAACTTCTATTTTGACAAAAATAAATATAGGATAGAAATTCGTTTAAGATATTCACAATTTCCTTAATTTATCTTGTGTGTTAAATTCGTCATCATTGTAGGAACTATCTACAGCTCATCGCCTTTTCCAACTCGAGCACCAAATGGAAGGGTGCTACTATTGAACTACATTGAGGGGCTACTTATACTTGAATCTTGTCCTAAGTATGAGAATATTGTTCTAACATGACATTGAATTTGTTGGGCAAGATTAGTGTTGGACTGGAATCATTGTTTCTGATCTTATAGAGTCACCTTTCCTAGTTTGTTCAGGAACATTTGGATTGAAAGTTTATGGTATTAGAATCAAGTTGTTAGTTTTATTGTTGATTAATTGTTTATTTGGTTTAGTTTTATTTAATTGTTCACTTCAGCCAATTAAATTTTTAGGGGATGTTGAGTACTCGTCATTAGCTATGTTCAGTGGAAGAGGGTTGATAAATTTCTGTACTTACCATGATTGAAATGGTGGGTGGAGAGGGGGTATATGGTGTTAAAACATATGCCACTGCTTTTAACATGTGTTTTTCTGGAAGCAAGTATTTGACATTATTTCGTGTCTATTAAAGTATATTAAGGCATTCAACCTGGCAATCTTATATTCTGCCTCATTATTTTGAAAGAAATGTGCGATTTGTTTTACTTTATAGTGGAACTTAGAAGCTGCATATGACTATGAACAACTAATTTGTTAATCATCACTCTTTATTGTTTATGATTGAACATGTACCTAGATGTTTTTTGTATTCTTTATACCTCTAAATTCGTTCGTAACTTTTGAATTTAGATTTATGGTGATTTGCTTCATTTATTTCCTTGTATGAAAGAATCTTCAACTAATTCTTTCTGGTACTAGATTTCTCTTCTTTCAAAATGAGATGTACCGAAACTCAATAGCTGATGGAGGAATTTTGGAAAGGTAATAATCTCTTCTTTATACATGTTTAAGTATATATTAGGCTTTACTTCATTAATTTTTCCTCAGAAACAGAGGTGAACTCTCAGTTATTGACCGAAGGTAAATAGTTGCACTATCATTTTCTTTTATTTTAACTTTGTTTCTATTTGCTTAACGGTCTCTGTTCCGTTGTCCAAATGATGGTTGAGTTATTCATACTTCTATCTAATGTTGAATTTATTTCTTGCAGAGGTCCAACAGCCTTATTTCTTGCAGAAGTCCAATAATAAAAAAAATCCTAGAAGACTACCACTTTCCCCTCCTCCTATGGCCAATGGTCCTAGATCTATGTAACTTAAGCGATGTGGTTGTAAGATTTATTTAGATGTGAAGTTATACTAGTTTTTAATTTTTTCCTTAGGATATATTACTTTTTCTTTCTCTATGAATAAATCAATATGTAATTGTCATTTTGAGATATGATTTCTAGTGGAATAGTATGTAATGATTTGAGTAATTAAATAAAATGATGTGATTTTATTATTTTATAATATTGTTATGAAGTTGATTATTTTTATATTTGTACAATTGCAAGAATAACAAAAAAGATTATCAAAGCTATTTTATAGCATTCGCAAAACGTTATGAAAAATGTAACAACACATTTCACAACATTTTATAACATGAAAAGAATGCTATCAAAGGTATTTTAAGCTTTCAAAACATGCTATCAAAGAGATAAAATAGTAGGGATACCATAGAAAAACACAATGGTAGGGATATCATAGCATTTAAAAAACATTATGGTAGGGTTTCTATAGCGTTTAACAATGCTATGGTAGGTTTATCATAGTGTTTAAAAAACGCTATCATAGGATTACCATAGCGTTTAAAAAACACTATCGTAGGTTCAAACTTTTAATAACATTGGCTAATATCGCATTTTAGGAAACACTATCAAAGCGCTAGATAGCGTGTTTTGACTGTATCATAACGTTTTTATCTTGTAGTGAGTTTATCAGCCAACTAAGGTTGACAGTTTAGGTGCTCGAAGAGGTTTAGAGCAATTTTCTTACTGTTAGTTTGTTAGTCTATGTTATGCCTTTTCCCACTTGTTAATGAGCTAAGTGTAGCTCTTTACTCTTATAAGAATACTGATATAAATAGTGATCTAATTCATCGGTCTTAGTATGACAATATACTATGCATTTCTTAAAGAATCTCTCTCTAATTAAATATCTTTCTTTCCTTTTTTCAATCTTTATACTGTTTTATGGTATCAAAGCCATACGACTAAGTGTCAATAGTAAACATGGAAAGCAATGCAATTGATGAAAATAGTAGTTCAAGCAGCTCCACTTCAAGCTTGACCAATGTATTCAGTAACTCCCTAATGAGTAGTTCACTATCAATCAAGCCATATAGAAACAACTATGTGATATGGAAATCACAAGCCCCTCCAGCACTCATTGTACACAAACTTGAAGGCATAGTGCTAGTAAATGCAAGAAAACCAGAGAAAAATTTAGCAAATGGCAATGAAACCCAAAGTACAGAATCTGGATAAGAAATCACCAACTACTACTGAGTTGGTCGAGAGCTTCCATGATAGAGGGAATTTTAGCCATGGTTGCCCAATATGAATCCTCAGCTGAAGTTTGGAAGAGCCTAGAATAAATTTTTGTGAATGACTCAAGAGAAAAAATAATGCAATTGAGAAATTATCTTCAAATAGTACCCCAAAGGAAATGATTATGGATTATGTATCAGGTTACTGTGAGAAAATGAGAAGATCGGCTGATACACTAGGAGCTACTGGCCAACCTATTAGTGATCAGGATCTAAGGATGTATGTGATGAATGGATTGGGTTCAAATTTGACCTTGTAGTTATCTATATAACCTTGAGAGCAGATGACATCTATAGAAGAAATGATAGCCTTGCTTCTGTGTCATGAGAATATACTTGAGAACTAGCAGATTTTGAATGAAACAACTTTAGAAATGAGTGCAAATACAATGTCAAACACTGTATTTAAAAGAAATTTTAATGGTGGCCCTAGATCATCTGAGTTTGGTAAGAACTAGGCAAGAAACAACTAGATGAGAAATTTTCCTCCTCTGCCAGGATTCAGGGGAAATATGAATGGAAGAAGAGGGGGAAGATCAGGTGGTGGCAGGATTGTGTACCCAGTTTGTTGTAAGCCCATCCACTCAGCAAAAATCTGCTACTACAGGTATTAAAAAGGACATCAAAAGCAGTTTTAGAATCAGAATATTGGCAATACTCAAGCGCAATCTAATGTGTTTTCTAGAAGCTTTTCAACCTATATGGTGTCTCCCTCCCTCTACCTACATAGCCTCTCCAGACTCAGTATGTGACTAAGCCTGGTATGCTGATAGTACAATAACCAACCATGTAACATCTGATTTGAGGAACCTAAGCCTTGCTCAAGAGTATCATGGACCCGAAAATTTGGCTGTAGGCAATGGTAAGTGCTTACACATTTCCCACATAGGTGCCTTATTACCTTCTATATTGTTCCTCTCAAACTCATAAAATTTTAAGAGTTCTTGATATCAAGAAAATTCTCATTAGCATATCTAAACTTACTTCTGATAATAATGTGTTCGTTGAATTTTATGTTGAATTTCATTTTGTAAAGGACAAAGCCTCCTCGGGAATGCTTCTTTTATAAGGGACACTTGAAGTCGACTTTATCTTCTCTCTTATCCAAGCATCAAAGAAGCCTCTACAAACAATTGTTATGTACAAAAAGACATTCCTTATACTGAAAAATCTCAATTATGTCATAGTATGATTAAGGTCTTAGATAATACAAATGTGGTTCTAGCAACAACAAACCTTGTAATTCTTTTGATACTTCTAATTTGAATAATAGAATTCTTCATTCTGCTTATTACACTGATTTGTCTAAAAATTCAGTCTCAAAACCCTTTACTTCTTTGCATACTGATGAGTGTAAAAATACTGATTACTTTACTGTTTCTGATGTATGGCACAAAAGGTTAGGACACCCTGCGCAATCCACTCTAAGTAAAGTGTTAAATTCATGCAACCTAAAATACTCAAAACTCCTTTTTGCTTCTTATGTCAAAGAGGTAAAAATCATGTCTTACTTTTCCCTATATATCTAGGACCTCAAAACCTCTAGAAATAGTGTAAACTGATCTCTGGGGACCCTCTCCTACTGCTTCTAAGGAAGGGTACAGGTATTATATCTTCTTTTTAGATGATTTTAGCAAAGTCTCCGTGATTTCTCCTTTGAAGTTCAAATCTGAAGCCTTAAACATGTTCATGACATTCAAAACCTTAGTAGAGAATCAATTTGAAAGTAAAATCAAGTCTTTACAATCTGACTATGGATGAATACATACTGTCTAGCTTGATTGATAATCAACTACTAATTAGGGAGTTACTGAATACATTGGCCAAGCTTGAAGTGGAGCTACTTGAACTACTATTTTCATCAATTGCATTGCTTTTTGTGTTTGCCATTGACACTTAGTCGTATGGCTTTAAGACCATAAAACATTATAAAGATCGAAAAAGGAAAGAAAAAGATTTCATGAGAGAGAGATTCTTTAAGAAATGCTTAGTATATTGCCATACTAAGACCGATGAATTAGATCACTATTTATATCAGTATTCTTACAATAGTAAAGAGCTACACTTAGCTCGTTAACAAGTGAGAAAGGTATAACAGAGACTAACAAACTAACAATAAGCAAATTGCTCTAAACCTTTTCAAACACCTAAACTGTCAACCTCAGTTGGCTGATAAACTATACCAGGCAACTCAGCAATGCATGCTGACTCACTTGTGTTGAGTTGTCATATGTATTCTTATCAATATGGTTTATACTTTCCTTATTCAATTAGTTTAAAGCACGTAACGTAAGACATTGGTAATTTAAGTAATAGCAATGATAGGAGCGAAAGAAATAAAAATAAGTATAACACACAAAACTATATATATGTATATATAAATTAAGCACCATGGATACATTAACGTTTCAAGAGAAAGGATCCATTATTTAAACACTTGACGTCCAATATAAGTCTATTGGCATGTATTTAAACTTCTATCTTTAATGTTTATGATTTTCAACAAATCCTACCAGCTAAATTACTAACTTCATATAGTTTTTCCCCGCTGATAGGATTCGGAGATTCTCATGAGTTCATTGTCGGATCACTCCTCCATGTAGTTGTTTGTTCCGAACATAGAGTCCACAAATTCCATTTCCCAACCCTGCAATAGAAATTAAAGGCGCAATCAGAATCCATATAATAAATTTGGATGACGATTTTCCATTATTTAATATTTGGATTGAAATCACTTAACCTATTATAATTTATTCAGGAGAGTGATTGAAATAATTGAAGTTAGTTCATGCCTGCAGATCATTGAGAGTAAGAGGAGTTCCCGGAGGTATCTTATCTGGAAAATGCATCTCATCGAGAGCAAAGATGTCGACGGACAATCCGCGCCCCCCTTCTTCCTGCATAAATCAATTTATCATTTAATGGATTATGTTAGATTTTTTTAGCATTTTATGATTGGAACAACGCTTGTGCATATATATATATATATATATATTCTTTTAAGTTGTTTGTTATTATGATTAATCAGTACCCAAGCCTAGGGAAGATTTTAGAAAAGTGAAAGAAAAATGCAAAGAGTACTCATAAGCTGAACTGAAGACTTGCCTGACTAGGGTTTTGATCAGCTGGGACCGCAGCATATTCATCCAGAGCAGACATCATGCCACTAAAATCCACATCTTCTAATTCCTTAACACACTGATTCTAAGCACATACAATCCAAAGTATAAATTTAAAACGGATATTATCTAAACAACAGAAACACTTATCAAGTTTTTTTCCATATAAACACTTATAAAAGTGTTCCAACTTAAATTATACGAAAATTTTATGTTCCAAACTGATTTTTAACCAATGCAAACACTCGTGAACATGCCCTAAATTCCACGAGTTACCTCTTAATTAATTTTTAAGCCACTTATCTTTTTCTCCCCCGAGACTTTTGCTAGTTCTACCACTCTGATCATGTTACTCTTAATTAACCAGGTCCAAATGCAACATATAATGGTGGAAATTTTGTTTTTAAATGTTCTAATTAGCTATTATATATCTTGCCAAAAATATGAAAAGCACATTAGAATGAAAAATATATATACATATCTACATACATTTATTTTAATAGAGCCAAAATTATAGAAAAGCGTCAAGACACTAGTAGAGGCATCCTACACACGCATATATACACACATACAACGCAGAGAAAAGAAAATTTAAAGTAATATATATATATATTGAAATGTTCTTGCCTGCACAAGGGAAGATTGGTCCATCAAAACATTCTCATATTTTTGGAGACTTATATCCTCAAAGAAGATTGAGTTCGTGATTTCTTCCCAACCCTGCATCTATACATAAATTTAACCAAAAAAACACTACCAAATACACGATATTGATCACACTATATAAAGTAGTGAAAACGACATTAATTAAGGTGAGTTAGAACCCTATTTTTGTCAATAAATCTATAAATTAGAAAAATATAGTATTTTGAGAATTGTTATACCTGCACAAGGGATGCTTGCTGGTCCACAGAAACATTCTCAGAATTTTGCATGTTTACATCTTCTGACAAGATTGGATTCACAACTTCTTCCCAACCCTGCAGCTACACATAAATTTACAAGAGGAAACAAAAAAAAATGGTTTGATCAAGGACATGAGATTCCAATATAGGTTATATCTTGGAGTATTTCTCTAAGAAACACACATGAAGTGCTTCTTCCCATGGTAGTCACATACTAATTAAAAAAAGATGGAAAAACTTCTGGTCATGTACGTTTTCTGTTAGCCAGTTCTCCAAACACTATTAAACAAACTCTTAAAATCATATGTAAAATAACACAAACGATATGAAAACGAAGAAACTACTTGCGTTCGCAAATAAAAGTACTTTTTACAAACCTCGTTAGAATCTTGAAGGTTTATCAGTTTTCCAATGAGAAAATCACCTGCCGAATCATCACCTTTGTTGAACTCCTCTAATTTAGAAATGTCAATTGAGTTCAAAGCATCAAAAATTGGATCCCAACTATTCTCACCCTCAGTCTCAATTCCACATTGCTCTACCTGTAATTGTGACAATGCTACCAAAGAGTCTTCTTTCCCAATCTCTGTAGGAGAAAAATAGTTTTCACTATGAATCTCAAAAAAATTCCCACCATCCAAACAACCAGAAGTTCCATCTCCAATTGCCTCAATAGTACTCTTATTGCCACTGTAAATCCCATCAACCAACCCATTGTTATTTGAAATGTCCACATTACCATAGTTTTGCATTTGTTTCCCCATACCTATCTCACCACCATTACCCATTGAATTTTGTGGGGTCGGAATAACACCATTAGACGATCCGGCATCTGGGATAGATGGGTAATAGTTAGGGTAACGTACTTCAGGAGTACCGAAAAATGACCTGCAATCTGATTCCCGAGAGTTGGTGCCAGTTTTTGGTGCATCTTGGCCATATGGAAAACCTTCATGGGGAAACCAAGTCGTTGCTGAAGTGTTTGACGCAATGCCACTAGCTGATGATGAGGAAGAGGGTTGGTGAAGAGGGTTTGTACTTCTCATAAAGAAAGGGTAGTGATGAAAGCTAGACTGTCCATAGCCAAATTGAGGAGTGGAGACAGTACTTTTTGAAACATCTAATTGAGTTGGGAAGAGAACATGGGATGAAGGGTTCTTGGGTTTTGGGTTAAGAAAATGGCAATTTGATGATCTATTATTTCTTGGTTTTGATGAACTAGCTCTAGCTTTTTGTTGCTGAGCAATGAATCTTGGGAATTCTTGCTGAATCTTTTTAAGAATCAATGAATTGGCATGGCTAGATGTGAGGTTTGACATTATGGTCTTTCCTGATGACGAGTTATATAACTGGAGTGCTCTCCTGCAGTTTTCCGCAACCCGTCGCAAGAAAAGACGATATTTCTGTAAAATTTCAAGTAATTGTTGTGATTGAATAAGGCGTAACTGTAATACACAAATCAAATAAGCAGGACGTTCTAATTAAAGAGAAAACTGTTAAAGAAGATAGAACTTTCACAAGCCTATAGTTGTTCATATATAGATTACTATTTAAATAAATGTTGACATCAATTTTGCATGAACTCATAAATCTATAATATATAGAAGTATGAGTCTTTAATTATCAAGTAGAAGTTTCTGAGAATATATGGAAATAATTACCGTATCCATTTTAAGATTTGGACATATCACTATTTACTTTTTTTCTTATGTTGTGATAATTTAATTCATGGCCAAAACCTAGCAATAATTAAGAAGAAACACTTCATAATTCTTATAAATCATAAGTTTTTTAATTAAAAAGTTAAGAGAGTGAGAAAGATTGCATAAAACAATTAATGGTTCATACAAAACTTTGATCATTAGAAGGGTAGATTAATCATCTTCTAAACAAACCTGCAAATGACTGGCAACGTTCTCTCTAGTTAATCCAGAAACGTTCATCACCTCAAGAATTTTCTTCGGAACAGCCCCTGACCGACGAGTTAACAATATCAACGATATGAATATTTCAGATATATTAATCAGCACAGGGTAAGCTAAACAAGGGCATATGAAGAAATAAATAAATTCATTTAGAAAAGATATCTTACTGTCTAGACCAATAAAATGTACAGCATGCAAGAACCGATTTTGAAGCGCATCCGTCCAAACGACCTTCTGCTTCCTAGTAGGAGCAATGATACCGATAACGTCTCGTTTTACTCGGAGTCCTCCCTTACCCTTTCTGTTCTCCTTTTGTTTCGAACTCCTCCTTCTCTCTCGCCTTCGTTCATTTGTAGACGAAACCGAATTCACATCCTCATTACAAATTGCCCCAGTAGATGACTCCTCTTGAAGAGTTCCTATTTCCTTAGCAATCATAGGCTTTTTTCCCTTCTTGTTAGCAATGGCATATTGCCATATGTTTTTTAGGTCATTTAGGCTTACTGGCTTCACTAAGTAGAGTGCAATGCCACACCCTATAGCCCTTAGTATCATGTTTTCTCTGTCGTCCGATGATATCACTACATTTTGATGGAATTACATTTAGAAAAAAGAGAAAATAATTTTGAATATTTGATGAGATTTCATAAAACCAATACTTAATTTTTAATTACTATATTAGTTTAGCAAGAATTTGTATGTTTTGGGAATTAAATTAAATATTTGCTCCAAAAGTAGGAACTAAAGTGCAAACAACAATTAGAAAGCAATAACTCAACTTATCATATAGGAAGTTAATCCTGAGAAAGGATCTAAAATAAGGATACAAAATAACTGATCAAGTGGTAGGTGAACACCATAGATATCAACAATCATGCAATGCTCGAAACCTAATAAGTCTTTAAGGTTTTGTTTCTCTTTTTTCCCGTAACATCCAGTTGACATAAATGTCTTGTTAATTCTCTCTTTTGACTTTTAGGTTGAAAATTTTCAACCGTAATTTAATGGAGAAATTAAGACAAACTTTGAGGTATGACTTTGGACAAAATTTCATACACAAAATCTACTCAAAAAAAAAAACCAAAGCACTACATCATTAATTGTGATTTACCTTAAAGATTTGACTAGCATTTTAATTTGTTGTAGTTTGGAAGAAAGGTTTTGTTAAGTTCAAAAGATTAATGGAAATTAAGAAATGATTTTAAATTAAATGGGAAAACACTCACTAATCACTGGGAGCTTGAATGCATCATCGACTCTCTTTTGAAGCTCAAAGCCATTCATGTTGGGCATATGAAGGTCAGTCACGATGATATCAACACAATATTTCCTCTCCCAAAGAGTAGACAGTGCAAGGAGAGGATCCTTGAAAGGCATAACTGATGAAATTATAACAATTTTAGCTATTATGTGTCGCCGCCAAAAACAAAATCAACAGTATAGAAATTGTATGGATCGTGATGCGATCACACGATTGGATCCACATACATACTACACCTTAATGCTAACAACTTAAAATGAATGATTGGAAAGTGGAAACCACATAATTGAATAATAATTAGCAAAAATAATCAAGAACTGCAATGTAGAGATCAAATGAAATTGATTACTAAGTATATATGTAGTTCAAGTGCAAATATTGAAATCAATATCTTCTATTTGAGAAGTGTCAATTCTAATGATCTATCAAGAGTTTTATCTTCCTGATCAGTTCAACAACATAAATCAAATAATATAGGTAATTGGGTTGTGGGAGTATATACATAAAGAATTGAAATAGATCAGTTATTTATGCATATATCCCCAGAGAATTGAGAATATGCATGTAAAAACGATTATTTTCATTTAATTTATGAAAGTGAAAGAAAAAATTACGAATCTTCCTAAACAGATAAGTTTAAAACATAAGCTCTCATTAAGCACAGACAAATGTTCTGAGTGATTAGTTGCAAAGGGAAGAATTTCCAATCATTAATATTCATTAACTAGATGATGTGCTAGAAACAAAAGAGAGATATTTGACGTTACCGTGTTTAACTTCCGTATTTTGGTCGTTCGTTTATCGTTATAAAAAGGAAAAGAAAAGCGATTATCGAAAAGAAATTATTAGAACCTTCTACAAACGCCGTAAATTTTATTTGTCTTAAAATGTTATGAAGTCTCTAAGTTAGGCATAAGGGAGAAAGTAACTCTAAATTCTTCTCCTTCACCGATTCTCTCAATCTCTCCTACAAAATAGCCAAACAAAGAGGAAATCTTGTCTCATTTCCTTCTTTGTTTTGTTCTTCTCTTCTAATTATACTCTTCGATCTAATTAACAAAGAGAAAACATGACGGCAGATACAACTCGTCACAATTTTATACCCAAAATAAGTGAATTGTTTTAAGAAAGTTAGATATTCAAAGAGAAATAACATAGATGATCAATCTATCCCTTCTACCCCTATCTTTGAGGATGAAAAAGAGAGAATTGACATAGAAGTAGTCTTCCATGTCTTACCATTTTCTTTCAAACAAGAGAAAGTAGTACTTGATTTTTTAAAATCCATTTGAATTTACTCATTCTCTCTTTTCTCTTAATCACTTTAAATTCTTGCAACAAACAAGAAAATTGAAACAAAAAAACCCTAATTTAATAACCCTTCTTGATCACAAAGATACCTTCATATTTCAAAACTCTAAGCAATCCAGAAACTATAGCAAGTGTAGTAGCATCATCTTCCACAACCATAACACTGACACTGACAGGAGGAATATTTGGAACGCTGAATGACTTCATCCTTAGCAAACTTATATGCTCTTCTCTCTCTCACTCTCACTCTCTCTCTCTCTAAAACTTCATTTGAAAGAAAAACTAAATTTTTTTCTCTCTTACAACAAAGGGCTTTATATAGGACTTCCTTCCATTTTCTCTACAAATGAACTCATCACATGTGGCTTACTGAAAGTAATTAAGCTGCAAAATCTACACAGAAATTGCGCATTTAATGTAATTTACCATAACTAGAGGTTCTTATTTACACAAAATGTAGGCTTCTCCCAATTCAGGAGTAGTCTTATCTTATTTCAGGAGTAGTCTTATCTTTTAGAAAATGTTTTATTTTTCTGCTAACTTAGGTGTTTAAGCAATTGGTTAAATTAAGGGGTTTTTCTAGCACTAATTATAATGTTTGCATATAGAGTAAACTCTAGTAATTCATTATTAGCTTAATTGTAATTTGTATAGATTAGTGCAATAAGCATTGCCTTCTTGTTTGTTGTCATCGAAGCTAGCTTGAGAATGAAAATAAGTAAACAATTAAAAATTGAAAGCCCCATAAACCCAACATGTATGAACATGCATTGAGCTTAAGCATCACCCATTTCTTACATCGTTAATTAAACAGTGAAAATTCAATTATTAGACATTGGATCCTAAAGAAATTTTATTCCTTCCCATTTAAATATGTTGTGCATTGAAATCACTAATTTAACTTCTTATTTGTTACATTTTTTCGATCGACGATTTAACGCGCTTTTACTGTGAGGTCGATCGATTGCATAAATTT
Source organism: Datisca glomerata (assembly GCA_003255025.1). Lineage (NCBI taxonomy): Eukaryota > Viridiplantae > Streptophyta > Magnoliopsida > Cucurbitales > Datiscaceae > Datisca > Datisca glomerata. The sequence continues at coordinate 270,176 of QANY01013576.1, forward strand.
TACTTTTCCCTATTGAGCCTGAATCAATTGGAGAGGCCATCTTTTTGCTCCAAGGTGCATATGCACTAAACAAGTCTCATTATGTCTTTTTGGCTCCGAATGACACTAAAATCTAACCAAACGAGCAAAACAATCCATGTTCTCATTGCAAGCATGTATTGAGTATAACTCAATTCGGAGACATGCTATGTCCAAAAGAGTTTACTAGACTGCGTAAATTTTTCTTTTCCCTAATTTAGTTTGAATCAATTGAAGAGGCTATCTTTCTGCTCCAAGGAGCATATGCATAGTCTTTGATCTTCATATGTGCAAATAACAGTCAAATTTATTATCTGAATTGGATTGAAGGAGTCGAAATTTCAAACACTCATTTCCTTTACATGTCACTATTTTGGCCCTATTGGTAGAAAAAGTGATGAATCTTTTTTAGTAAAAGCAAACTCGATTTGTAACGTCTGAAATGTCATAATGAAAATATGAAATATGAGAGAGAGGGAGAGAGATTTTTTTTCATTGCAGAATGGATCACGGTTTCTACTACCCTTGAAATACTGAAAAACTAAGTATTTCTTGTGTATTAATAATATATATCACTTTATTTATATTTGAAAGAGAGAGAATAAATGGTCTTAAAAATTTTAAAACTACGTATGTGTCATTAAATAATATAAATGAGTATTGAATTTTGAGTGTTCGGAAAATACTAGAAATATTCCCTTTACATGAGATTGAAGTTAAGTACTTGATGCTAGAGGATGCAGATCAATCGGGTAGCCTATCACTTGGCTATACTGTTGTTCCCGAGAGAGGATTCAAAATACAAATATTCTTGCTTTCTAATTGACTTTCAAAAATAGTAAACTTATAATTTATATATGACAATTTCTTTCTCTTGTAATAGGGTCACACTGTACATGTTGGAATTTTTTTTCTCAGCATTGGATGCCAGGGGTTTTTTTGTGAACCTCACGTATATTTAGTGAACAATTTCTATGTATTGATGAACCCTCACACATATTTAATGAACCTCTAGATGTCGGGCATCATAAAATAAATTTTCTCTTGTAATAAATATTAATTTTTCACACGTAATGCCTCAAATACAAAAAGTATACACACGTATGTAATATTTATAAGCCCTCCAAGAAAAATTTCTTTTTTACTTTTCATGCAAAACAACCATACACAGATGAATTCCACCTGTGGTAAAGTTGAAATGCAGAGCGTTTCAGATAGAAATGACTTTTTGTATTTATCTTGCTCTCAAATCAACGCTAAAGAAGTTCAAACTCATTAATGACGCGTTTAATTAATTTTTGTGGAAAGGGATGCTGATTAATTCAATTTTAAGTTATCATTCTGGTTATTTATTATAATTTTGAAATCTGATTTCAAGTATGTCTCACAGTTTTGACTAAAATTAATTTCGTTGATTGTATGGAATAAGATTCCTAACAAATAGGCGATAATGATAATGTGATTTCATATTTTTTATTCATTTTGATTGAACTATGAAAAGTCCATTATGCCCTCCAAATAATGAATTAAAGAAACTAATATTTATTTTTCTTGAACTACATTTTAGTAATGTCATATATTTTGATTCTGATTTATTGATTTAAGAAACACAAACAATCATTTTTATTTTCAATAATCTGATTCTGAATCTGATTTCTAACAAGTCATAAACGCATTAATCTTATTCTAAATTTTGATTTCTGACTATTGCATTTTTCATCTAATTCTTAGAGAAACTGATTTTAAGTTTCATCTGATTTCAAATGTAAACAAACGTAGCATGAACATTTGTACTAAAAATTCCTAGAACCGGTTCGTCATTTTCATTTTTACCGTCCATTATTTCATATATATAATTTCAGGTGGAGTGAAAGCAAAATACTATTTCTTGATAGGTGTGCAGTTTCTTTGCATGAGGTGGATGGAAAAAGACAAAACTTGATTCAGAGCTCATAATGCTATAGAAGGTTATAGTAATCGACTTTGGATCTCAAATAAAGGTGTTCTTCAGGATTAAAGATGGATTTTATAGATTTAACTTACCATAATTGGAGATAGAGAGAGTGGTGTAACTTACGTTTTCATTTTGTATGTTTATAAGCAAGCAATAACCGATCAGTTTCACAAAATTATCTATAATTTTATGTGGGTATATATATAGATAAATCTAATTTACACCATTTAAATTTGATATTTTAACAATTTATACCCATTAATTATTTTTTTAACATTAAATACTCTTAAACTATGTGGATTAATCATTTATACTCATTCCCACTAACTTCTGAACAGAATTTTTTTTATTAAATTAAAACTCTAGTTAAAATGCTTCAGAAATTGTAAGATAATCACTAATTCCACTCTCTTGAACAAAGATTTGAGCTGCTTCCATTGCTTTTTCCGCAATCATCTTCGGCCTAATTGGCCAATCAGAAGTCTTGTTGAATCTAGCAAGTATTTTAGCCTGTGCTTGCTCGCAAAACTTCTGTGTCTGCAATTTTTAAATGTAAAACAACATATGACCATGTTTTTGCTTCTTCCTTAAATGTTTTTCAGGAAAACATCACAAGGTTTGAATCTTACTGTAGTAAAGCAAAGGGTAAATATGTCAGGGTAATTCAATTTAACCCACAACACAGAACTTCGAGAAATTTTAGTAGATAGACTTGTGTGGAAGAGAAAAACCATTTTAAGATCTCTTTTTTTATTATTATCAAAATTCACACTTTTTTGTCGATTTAGGGGCTGAGTCATGGAGGGCGAGGGGCTGAGTCGCGGTGGGGGAGAGTCACGGGAACGGAAGGGGAAATTTAGGGATTAGGAATTTAGGTTTTTTTTGTTTTTTAATTTTTTTTAGTGTAAATTAGTTTATTTAGGGGTTTGACAACCAAGATTTTCATGTATGGTGCTCTTTCCACAAGATGTAGGTCGGAGGTGGTTTTGTATTTTGGAAAGAGTCCACCATATATGTGTGTGTATATATATATATATGATATTTCAAACCCCTGGCAGAGGGGTTTTTTTTACTTTTAAAAAAAACTAACAGAAAACACTTGGCAGAGGTATAAAGATAAATTTTATTGCTGCAAAACTTCTATCTCTAGTTTAATTCATAATAGGAAGAGGATCCAGAGTATAATGTCCAAGACGCCCAATACGAAACAGATTCAATAATTTAGCAGCAACCTTATTAAGAGCATCGTCACCAAAATCCATGGGAACCTGCAAAACTTCTCTCAAAGCAATCAGCTGTGTATCAGTGAGGCATTCCATGTCCTTTTCATCCTCCATACTGCCTTTAAATGATGATATTGTCTCAAAGAGAGTTCGACGTACGCCATTTACTATGAAATCCTGCATGTAAACGGTTATTATATCCACCTTTTGTATAAGGGACAGAGAGAGAACCACAAACTTGAAATTGTTTAAGGTAAAATCACAGATGGGATACGGTTAACTTCTTCGCTAAACATTCTGTTCCTTATTGAAGACACTTCCCTTAAGCCCTAATGATACAATATCGCCATAAGAAGAAACAGAGAGCTTGGGCAGATATACTAAGCTTCATATCAATCAATTAGAGATATTGTAACTCTCTCCCTTTGGCATACAATATATGCCATGCATGACTTCTGAGTAAAAGTCAGTGGTGAACAACCTTTATTAGCATTAACATAAAGCAGTTTCTTTTTATTTGTGCATGCTCCTTTCCAGTTTCATTAAAGTGATTACACAATCAGCTCATTTCACATGGAAATTGGAACAATCGAAAGAGTATATCCATCACATATCAGTACTCCCACATCCTATTACGTTACCCTAACAATATTTATAGAACCATGAGTTATAAGGAATTGAAGAAGAGCCAATTCAGACTAAAGATACATGAAGAACTGCTTATACCTGTGTGTGATCTGAGGGGTATTGCCTTTTCCGCTTCATTTCTAGCTCTGAGGTGCTTGAACATGCAGCTTGGTGGTTCATAAATGATTTGTCTAACTCATTTGTGGATAATTTTGACCATTTCTTATATTCATCACTTGAGTTAAGAATAGCTAAAAAGTACTTTACAAGTTCTTTTTCCCCAACCAAACCGTCTTGAACTGCCCCTGTAGTTCGGAATTTTTAACAAAGGAATTCAGTAGTAATTTAATAAGGGTTTGGAAATTCTCGATCATTTCAACATTTTGAATCATCGTCAATGCAGCATGAATACAGGATAGTCTCCTAGATTTCTTGGTTCAATAACTATAAAAACAGAGTCATACAACCAATGTTAACTCAGGAAAGAGAGAAATTTTGGTATGACTCATACCTGTTAAAGCAAGCTTGGAACAGACTTCAAGGTCAAGAATTACTTGAGGCAAAACACCTGGGGTGTCCAACACATAGATATTGGGGTGGCTACCAATCTGACAATGAAATAGCACCAATAAAACTATAGAAGAGATGATAATATTCCCATGGCTACTTTGCTTGCACAAAAGAAGAGGATTGCCAAGCAAATGTTTATAACGACCACACACCTTCAAGCTGCTGATATTTTTTGTTTCCCCAGGCTCCGGACTCACACAAGCGTGCTTCAGTTTTCCTTTCTCTGTAAATCAAAAATGCTTTATAAGTTAAAATCTTATTAGATAAGATTTGTTTCTCAATCTAGCAGATTTAGGAGGGCTGAGGTACCTGCTGCACTGATTCTCCCAATTTGATGCAAAGAGTTGGCAAGGGCCGATTTACCAACATTAGGAATCCCAACAAGCAACATTGTAGTGGTATAACTAGAATGACCACTCTTCTTCAAGTCTCTGACTTGGGCTTGAAGAAAGTTCAATAACTGTATGAAGTTAACCATCCTCCAATTGCTATCAAATGAATAGCAAAAACTAAGGCCAGGTAAAAGTGATAAGCAATAGAAGGATTTGACCTCAGATTAAAAGCATTACAATCCTTTGCTTATCCACACCATTTATTTTACCACCGTCTTTCAAATCAGAGAGGGGCATGAAAATCTTAATTTGACAGTATACACATTACGGCACTGAGCTTTTCACGACAACAATTTCCAAAGATCATTGACAAACAAAGAGAAAAATACATCACTTTTACCTCCTTGATATTCTCCTTGTTATGGGCATTAACTCCAAAAGAAAGGCAACTTTGTTGCTCAATATACTTCATCCACTCCTATTAAAAGGAGACATACAAATTTTTTTAAAAATACCAGACAGAAAAAATTAAGTTAATCGACAACATTAGTGATTCCATTGCAGTATGCAAAGATCTTACAAATTTACAATTAAAAAATATTTCTTGCTTGACAAAATATAGTGTGTTCTTCTAGTTTCAGTTTAAGGTAGAATGCTTCATAGAAAATCCACAAGCTACCTCTGAAGTGACAACTAAGTAGCCAAAACACTACAAGCTCAAAAATGACATCTCTTGCAAGTCAAGATTATCCAAAGCAAACAAGCGAAGAACAATGCACACCTTCGCCTGTGACCGGTTTGCTAGGTCCATTTTGTTCATTACTATGATACGCCTGGTCGAAGGTGGATGTTTTCTCAGTTGTTCGCATTCAGACGACACTGGAATCTGAAGGAAATAGGACTAGGGATTAACCAAAAGAAAAAGAGCAACAAAAAAACAGGATTTTAATGACCCCTTCCTCTCCTCTCCATTCTCCTTTCTCAGAAGATTAAAACTATAAAGTAGTTGTTCACATTCTTACTTGCTTCTTGATTACCATTCAGACTAAATTAAATTTCCCCACGACATACTGCTTTCAAAATCAAAGCAAATCGGACAAGTCCAATACTGACACGAAAATCTTAACCATATAAGAAATATGAGAGAGCAGAGAGAGAGAGAGAGAGAGAGAGAGATTAGAAAATCTATAAGTAAAAAATCCAGATCTGATTCCACTCCCACCCACTTTCTCTCCATGTCTAATTGTTCTTCACTGATCTATAAATTACAAAGTTCAACAACAACAAAAAGTATGAGCGATACCTGTTTCTGAATTACATAAGAAAACAAGAATATAGCGACTCTTCTTAATAAGACATTTCCTCAAACAGTTGGACTGCACCAATCAAATATTTGACAACAGAACGGAAGGAAGCGAATTACCCTAGCGTCTCTAATTTCAAGAACGAAATCGACCAAAGGTATTCGTTCAGCAATGGCGCGAGATGCGGCGGCCATATGAGGACCGTACCAAACACTACCTGAGCCTTGGTTCTCCGCCGCCGCCTTATTAATAGCTCTGCCTATTCGTCTTGAAAAACTAACCGTTGCCATTTCCGCTCCAAATATTCAAATGGAGGGTAGCTCATTATATTGCTTTACGAGTTGGAGTTTGTGTTTATCTACAATGGAGTTCTTTTAGTAAAAGACGGTGAGTTTTTTTATTAAAAGATTTCAAATGCTAAAATGCTAGATATAATAAGCTAAATCATTACATCATATTGTTATGCATTATTCCTAGAGTTTATTATCAGGAGTGTGTACCGTTCAATTCAATCTTCAATAGAATACTTTTTGTAATCGAACAAACTTCAGTGACCAAACTAATTCTAACCGAAATAACGGTTTTGGTTTGATTAATTGTAATCGATTTGATTATTTAGCATTTTGATGTTATATATATATATATATATATATATATATATATATGTATGTATTAAAATTTTAAAATATATAGTATAATCGATTTGAACCGATTATGATCGTAAAGAAAAAATAACATAACTAAATTGACTGTTATTTAAATTAACCAAGCCAAACTAAATATATAAAAAACCGACTGAATCAATTCGATTCAATTTGGCTAATTTATGCGTACTCCTAAATTCAGTCACTCAACCTTTTTTTTTTTTAAACGATCTAGTCTCTCAACTTTCAATTTTTGTCTATTTAATCCATAAAATTTAATCAAAATAGAAGTCGTTATGAACCCCTTCTCGCTTGCCCCTCACAAGAATATTTCTGTCTTATAAGATTTAATATTAAGAAACACAATGCCTTTGATATGATTCTATGCGCATTAAATGTATTTTTTCCTGTCATGTAAAAAAAATGTAATTTGACAATATATATATATAGTTTACATAAACATGCACATAAAAACAGTTCATGTACCGTACATGACTGTACTGTTGAATTTTTCGCTTAAAGATTAAAAATCACTTAAGAAGAAATAAACAACACCTTTCATTGTAAAAATATACCCAAGATATAGATAGAACGCCTTGGCCCCTTCATTGTTATCATTAGCTATCAAGTACAAGACATTTGTTTTTTGCCTACCAACATTTGGATTCCCTTTGGCTACTACAATTAGCCAGCCAAACCACATCTAATAATTTATCAAAACCCTTTTGGAAAATTTCTTTCTTTTTTTAATTATGATGGTGAGGTAGTTTTCTTGATTCTTGCCAAGCAATTATCTTTGGGCCTTGAATGTGGTAAGTACCTGATTGGGCATCCAGGATTTACCCTTTCCAACCTGTTTGATTCACGTAAAAGAAGCCGAACATCAGTACCCACACGAAGTTTATCTAGTTTTATTGATGAAAGCTTCTAAATTTGATCATTTTTCTGAGATTCAAACAGGAATTTGCTGTTACGAAATCAAGAACGATCTGTATCGGAGAGATTAAGAATTACGAATTCGCAAGTGAGGGAGATTCCGGGGTGAACTCACTGGTAATTAAGGAGGAAATAGTGAAGAAAGATGGAGATTTCCAACTTGGCTAAATCATTTCCAGGGCACATCCTGCTTCCTGCTCCAAAGGGAAGGAATGATCCTGCTTTCGGCACAAAATCCTGCGCTCACACACAAAGCAAATCGATGAATTAGATCGAGAACCATATTTACGAATTCGGTATATAAAATTTGTATCAGACTTACATCCCATCTCGACGGATTAAATTCTTTTGGATTTGGAAAAACCTCTGAATCCAAATGAACACTTCTAAACCAGACCAAAACTTTCCAACCTTTTGGAATTGTATACCCTGAAACAAAAAAAATATTTACCATTTATTTACTTAGACACTTCATATATACCACAGCAGCATAAATAATAGCCATATCGAGAGCAAAGACAGACCACTTATATTCACGTCCGATTTTGCCTCTCGGAAGACAACGAGTGAGAATGTTATTATGCGAAGCGTTTCATCAATTACCTACCAAAAGCGGAAACAAAATGGTAAAGATTACGTTTAACTGTTAAAGGCGCGAGAATATGAACTCAAAACCTCCAATTGTGTACCTTAGAAAGGTAATCCATTTCTCGAACTTCCTTTAGTGTTAACCCCTTCTGTGTTGAAGGCCTATTCTTAATGATCTCCTCTTGTTCTGCCTGCCCATTATGTGCACAACCATTTTGAGTTATCATAATATCAATGAAAATGGAGCAAGCGAGTTTATCTGCTTAATAAAAAGATTGGTACCTTAGCTTTTTGGAGATAATCTGGATGATCTTGTAAGAACATGGTTGCCCACATTGTGATATGGCCAGAAGATTCATGTCCTGCATTTAAGTACATTAGTAAAACATCGATGATTTCCTCGTCGGTTAACTTTCTCTCGCTTTCATCTTCAACGTCGAGCAGAGAGTCCATCATGTCTTTCCTCTTTGTTCTTGACAAGTTGTTCTTCCTTTGCCTTCTACGCTCGTCCACGATAGATTGAAAAGTAGCAACGAGATTTCTTCGAGCCTAAATTTCAGACAAAAATCTCTTTAGTCCTATGATCACTATACGTTTATGATCAATCATCAATATGTAAAGAATTGAGGCCTCACCTTAAGTGCTTTATAATAAGCAAAACCAGGAAGATTGATAGCCATGGCTCTAACACCATAATTGAGTCTAGTGTATTCCCTCTCCAACGCCTCCATAACCGGCTCACTCTCCGAGCTAAGGAAGATATACATAATGATCCTAAACGTAAGTTTACGTACTTCAGTTAAGAACTCTATTTCCCCCATCTCGGCCCATTTCTCCAACGAAGAAATCACGTTTTCTTCAATATATTTCATGTATGTCGTCAACGCCTCGTAGCCATTCACAGGAGCAGCCGTTAAGCGGCGGAGACGCTTGTGTTCTTGATAAGAAATGCCAATAAATGATTTCCTCCCAATGAGTTTCATAGTAGAATGAGGCCAACCTGGCTGAAACGTATCGTCATCCGTTAAAACTCTTTTGCAGGTTTCCGGTGTCGTCACAATCACACTCGGACTTCCAAACATGAAAGCCTTGTAGATTCCCGTACGTCCACACCTATATTTTCAGTAGATGTGAGATTATTTACTTAACAGAACAGTCATTTTTAAGTATATAATCAAACTTCAAACGGAATATATGTTAATACAAAAAGAAAAGGCCAAGAATTTCTCCAGGATCAATGTAAATAAATAAACAAATTCAATGGGGGAATAGGAGTGACTGTTCAGTCCTTGTGCAGACAATGCCTCTAAGGTTTTCTGAAAAACCATTCCCAAAACTCAGTATCTCTTATCTTATAAAACGACAATTCTTGTTTACTAACGCAGCATCAATTAACAGTATTCTTTTTCTTAAAGGGAAAAACAAAAGAAAAAAGAGTATCTATGATTCAATATTCTTCGGATAAATTGAGCAGATTTAGGACAAAATGAACTGCAAGGACTCCTGTGAATTGAAAAATAAAATTTCAGATTTCTGCACGTTTTTCAACAAAATGATGTAATTTTGATATGAAAAAATATCAAATTATCCCTGCGCTAAATCTCGGTCTAACAAAAATTCGTAATAACTAACAAAAATCACATACACTCGATGAGTTGCATTGGAATAAATAATTGAGTCACCAGTTGTAGATACAGAAACGTATACCATAAGTTCATTCAATCTCAAATCTTCAATTTCTTCTACATTATTGTTTAAATTTTAAGTGATCAAACGACGTTTCAGGTTAATATTTTTTCTCTCATTTTTACATAATTTCTATACCGAAAAAATTACATACTAAATTTTAATTGACAGATCGATTAAGTAAAGTGGGCCCATATGCTGAAGTGGACGTCCCATATATGACCAAAGCAAAGAGGTAGTTTATTGAAATTGACTTGTACAAACAACATAAAGATATTTGTCAACTTCAAGCAGATAGACAGACAAAAGGACGGTGGAAAATGGAGTTTTGTATTATCCATGATAGCCTCGCGCCGCATCGTATTACCATACCTTACCCTTTAATGCAACCAAAAGTAAATAACCTATTAAAAAAACTCCCGTCCGTAGTTGATAGGAAATAAGAATGCGAAACAAAACGACATTAGTCGACAGTCAGAACGACAAAGAATAGGGTGGGTGGTGGTCCCACTCTCGAGAGAAACCATCTGTTTGGATAAACTGTCATCTTTCACGGAGCATATATCTAATCTGCGACTTTCAGGTGAAAATTTTAAGGTCCTCACGTAGTATTGAAAACTCAGTGTCACATCGTATTTTTTTATCTTATTTATGCATCTTTTTTTTTAAGAGCTTTTTCATTCTTTGTTCTAAGAATTTATACAATATTATTTTAAGATACGTGATGGTATATGATTTGACATAATATTAACGTTTTTTTTTCTACTTTCAGGGCCATTTTAGTAATCTAAGCTTGGTATTTCTAACCTTTTTGACACTAACCTAAAAGTTTTGGAGTAATTAAGTATAATTTATTATAGGTTACAATTCTATAGAAAATTAGGTACTGTGACTCAAAAGCAAAATCTCTCAAAAGTGCGCATCAAGATTGATCAATGAATCACGTTTTCATTAATCCCAAAAAATTAAAGCACTTAAGTTGTGACTAATTTAATTACTATACATTATATGAGAAGATTGGTCAGTACAAGAAGTTGATCCACTCTTAGAATATTACTTTGATATTTTAAAATTTTCTGATATAAAATGATTAAATATTGAATCGTTAGAAATTTTAAATCAACAAAATTAAAATTAATTAAAATACGTGTCAATCATTCATACATTAATTTATTAATTATTTTTATAAGTGATAAAGAATTATTAACATATCATTTAAGTTAATTAAAATTGAGTCGGTCTAGAATTACATTTTTAACTATAACATCCAAATTGTTAAAAGGTTAATCTTATCTAATTCTAAACAAAGATAAATGATCTCTCTCTGAATTACCCAAGTTCTTTCTGGGTTCCTCAACAAATTGGCAAAATGATGGATAGTATGTTCAATCTTAGAGAGAGAGAGAGACCTGGAAACAATGGAGGAGATGAAGGAATCAGGGTCGTTGGACTTGAAGGCTCTGAGAAAAGACCACATGTTGCCAATCAAAGGCAAACCCAAATCACCAGGCGGAAGAGAGTACTGTTTCTCCCCCAGTTTCGTTTCATATAACCACCAGTTCGCATTCTCCACTATCAATTTCAGGCTTATAATTCCTCCGACTATGCAGATCACTACTCCCCAAATCAATCCCATCTCCATTTTAGTCCTCTCTGTTTCTCTCTCTCTCTCTCTCTCTCGCTCTCTCTCTCTCTCTCTCTGTTTCTCTGTTTCTATAGTCTCTTCTGTTATTGCAATCGCCAAAGTGGAGAGAGAAAAGGGAATACAGGGACTGTGAAGGAGAGGACGGCAATGCAGAGAAGGAAAAACAGAAGGTGAAGGGGCCTTTGTATTTAAGGTGATATATGAGGAGGAAAATGGCAAGACTTCTTCTTTATGAACTAGTAGTTAGTACTATTGTCGTCTTCTGTATGGCTTTTATCCTTTCATTCCATACAAAGGACATACGTCCGTGTTAAGCACATTCTTGCGTATTTAGACATTTACGATTATGTCATCTATTGAGTGATTTTTACACAGGATTAACATAAATAAACCATGATGTGTTTGTTGCACGTCTCGTATTTCTTGTTTTTACATCTCTCTTTACATAAAAGGTTTGGGTTCAAAAACTATTACCAATTTAGATGAAATAATAAAATCGTATTGAAAATGATGTTTTAGTTTCATATTTAATAAAACTTTGATTTTTTTTGCCGTAACCATAGGTGTCTAAGACTGTGTGTTGTGCCCTCAAAAGTTTCTCGACATGAGACCGTGATATCAGGGGCATAGACTCGGGAAATTGTTTTGCATCTGTTCCAACCCAAGAACGGTAGGAGAACAAATCACCTTTAAATCTGAGAAAATTACAAGATATTTTGATATCCTACAGTGGTAAACACATATCAATTAGGAGTCTTGTCACAAACTCAACACTGAATTGTGATAGAAAATGTTACACCAACTAGAAAAAAGTCTTCGATTGTCGGATAAGAATCTGAAGAAAAGCATTTCAACTTTGAAATATGATGCCAGTTCATTGCTTTCCACTACCTAAATCATCTTCCTATTTCTCTCTCAAAATGATCCTTCCATTCCAGTATTGTAGGTTCCTATGGGCCTAATGGGTTGCTCTCTCTCTCTCTCTCTCCGTGTGTGCTGCTTATACTATCATATTATACCTATGATGCCAGTTCATTGCTTTCCACTACCTAAATCATCTTCCTATTTCTCTCTCAAAATCATCCTTCCATTCCAGTATTGTAGGTTCCTATGGGCCTAATGGGTTGCTCTCTCTCTCTCTCTCTCTCTCTCTCTCTCTCTCTCTCTCTCTCTCTCCCTCTCCCTCCCTCCGTGTGTGCTGCTTATACTATCATACTATACCTATGTGTTAATACATCCCAAGCACTTTAGTAGCTTTTTCTTTTATTAGGATTGACAAGAACACACGAAGTGAGATATTGGCCTCTAATATGTGATATAGAAACTAGTGGTTGGAACATACAACACATAAGATGAAAAAGCAGATGTTTATATGTACTCTAAAGTGGAAACATAAAAATAAATTCATAGTTGTTCCATTCCTTACTTGGATAACATTTGTGATTTTGATTGATGTATTGTTTACCACTTTACTAAAAAGTTTGCCATAGATCAAATCTCCTAATTTCTTCATAGCTACACGTGTTCCAATCTCATTTGAGCTCAAACATATCATGCAAGAGAGTTGATTGTTAGGTTTAAATCTCCTTTGAAACAGAATACATCATAAACATGCATTACTGTAATAAACATTACTTAGGAATCATGGAGAAGAAGATAAGGGATACGGCATGCCATTTTTAAGAGAAAATGGAGGTGAAAGGCTTTTAGGCAACAGAGAACAAGATGCATACAAAAATCAATTATTTACAATCATAGTCACATAGTGAAGAACATTAATAGCGACTTACATGGAAGCATATATTCATTCATTGTTTCTGAAGAAGAAAGCTTCCTCTCCACAGTAAGGAAAATTTGAGCAACTGTACCGGGTTTTATTTTACAGTAACAGTACTGAAAACATTCAGTGCATCATCATAAGCCAGAATAACAGAAGTTCATGCACACATACATACTTTAGTTCCATTGAACATGTAACAAGTTGGGAAACTGCTGTCCAGACTAACCCTTAAGTTCTCCAACAGGTAGGCTGCCAATTTCGGGTGACTGCAGGTAGGAAATAGAGATCAGCTCAGATCTATACTTCTCTTCTCCATCACAATCTGCTACTTTAACAGAATTCTCGCGGCTCAACTTCTCAGATAATTTTGAAGAAAGAACCTTCTCTGGTTCTGAAGAAGAGATGGCAATAAGCGACTCTCGAGTCACCTCTTCAGAAGCTTCTCTTCCAGATGCTGTCTTATCCATAAAATGGGACCTGTTTCTCTTTTTCCTGCAAGTATCAGAATGTGTCATTCTAGCTAAATTGACAACTGAACTTCAGATACACAAGGCACATTGATAACTACATTATTCATCCACATTTCAGTTATAAACACCAATATAACATCATCACATGAAGCAGTCCTGTTAAATAAAGAAGCCCATAGAATAAGACTAAAACGACAACAAAAGCAAAACAAACAAAAACCATTCAATTGCAAGAAGGTAGCTGATATGGTTGCATGGTTTCTGAAAGGCTGGCGACTTTAATAGAAAACCACTAAATAAATTGCTCAAAAAGTACTATACTACGTTCAAAAATAGCTTATTACGAATCCAAATATGAATCCTAGACTGAAGAATCATAGCTAAAGCACAATGAACATTATTTGTGATCTCTCTGCTGAAAAATGAGATTAGGAAAAATTATATGCAAAAGAAAACGTTTAGTGTTATCTGACTCAGACCAGATGTAAAAGAGCAACATATAACGCAGGACAGTGAATAGGGTAAAATTAAAGAGGTTATGGAATTCAAAAGAGTTTTTTTTCACCAAGCAAAGGATTTTTACAGGGTCTAACAGAATATATACTGTTTTCTGGAATATCAGATAAATAAGGGAAATAAATAAGAAAGAATTGAGAAAAAGTAGGGATAGAAACTTGCAGAGTCCACTACATGGCCTAATCACCTAGAGTTTATTAGCTAGAATCCACAAATCTCCACACAAATTCTTTGCTCCAACTAGAATTCTTAATTAGACAAGGAAAATTGGGCGAGAACAAAGATATTCTACTTGAACAGAACTTTTAACTGAACATCCACATTCCCGATAGAATGGACTTCCTACTAACCTACAACTTCAGTTGCTTTAGTTTTCGTTTTCCACCCAAAAGAACAGTCAAAACAATGGAACACAGATGTAACTACTTCATTGCAATCAAAGAAAGCTTCATCCACACTGCTCTACAGTATTACTAAAAATACACATAGAAAACTCTTGTATGCCAATGCTCTAGTTGACTGATACAAATACGGTTGCTCCATCTACCTCCCTTTAAGTTCTTTAAATTCTAAAAAACATAGTCGCTAAATTAAAACCCTGGAGATAAAAAATTACCCTTCTTAAATCTTTCAAACTAAATCTGAAGGCCAAAAAGTGTGGGACGTCTATAACCAGGCAACTCAGAATTGATTTTAAAGGATATGAGTAAATAATATAACAAGCATTCAAAGTCAGTGCAATAAGAAAAAAACACAGGCCCATCTAGATATTCTAAGAAGCCTTCAGAAAGTCAAAATGTACACAGGGAAAAAGGTAAGACGTTCCATAGACGTCCAATTGCTGTTTACCCAATAATATTTTGTTCTTTACAAAATAAGATGAGGCCACGGCTTTTGTAAACAGAGAGTGGACCACACAATCGCAATTTTGCCAAAGGACTACTAACGAAGTGTATCCAACTTCATTTTTCCCCTCGTCTTGATGTCACCAAAGAAAGAAGTCTAATGTCATATCACTCCATAATACTACAAGATACATAATACTGATAGTTATCGACTCCAATAGAATCCCACGCAAACATCAAATCACCTGGCCATCTTGAAGTCATTCCAGAAGAAGAGAAACACTAGAACACCATTACCAGTATCATTTTCCACACGTTTTGCATCATCCCAGATTGAAAAGAATAGGGGACTCTATAACATAAGTCGATTAAATAACCATCTATAACGTAAGACCATCACATGGGAAAACTGTGCTTAGGAATCCCGAGCAAGAGCCAATAAGTATATATGTTATTGAGCAAATACCAGACTAATTAAAAGCTGCCAAGGGAACGACAGAAGGTGATTGGTCTGTTGTAGATTCTCGTAGGAAAACACCAACAGAAAGAAATAAAGGAAAAAAGGGTAAAAAAGTCACCCCCTATCATTTAGTCATAACCAAACTAGCCAGCTTACAACCAGACTCCGCTCTCTTCTCCTGAAACAGCCAAAGACTATTAGATCTTCAAATTCACTCATCTTCTCAAGCTGATAAAAACCTCTATATTGAAATTCAAATAATTCAAACTACTAATAAAACTTGAAATCAACATATAACTTGAAGAATCCAACAAACAAACAGAAATCTCATATTACGTCAAAAATTGAAGGAAAGCAATGAAAAGACACAGCGGAGAAGTAAACCAGGCTCGCCGAATCACTGATAGAAAATTAAAAGAATAATTGAAGAAAACGAAACAAACATCGGAAGAGTATGAACCGAATGGATAACCATTAAAGAAAAAAAACGAAAACCCTAGCTAACAGGTAAGAAAGAAAGTCAATGAGGAGAGAAAATACCTTGAATTGCAGATGGTTTTTTTGGTGATTCTGAAACTTCCTCCCCCGTCTATGTATTCAATTATACTTTTAATTGTTTATTATTCAGGATACGGAAGTTGATCGATTGAATCATAGAAATCCCAATCCGGCTATATTTTATTTGCAGGAATCTTCTCAAGGTGGAGACGGACCCACCCCTTTTCGTGGTAAAGTTTCTAATTCTAGAGATTTTTTTTGGAGGTGTTAACCGGCCGGTTCAGTCCGGGTCTGGTCCGATGCAGCCCCAGGGAGTGGGACCGGTCCATAAATTCTGAGCCAGTTCGGTCTAAGTTCTAACACTGGTCGGTCTAGACTTAACCGGACCGAACCATTATCCCATGATGTCTCGGCCTAGGTTCTAACACGGGTCGGTCCACGCTTAACCGGACTGAACCATTATCCTATGATGTTGAAAATTGAACTTGAAATTTAACAATTGTTGTATGGATTGGAACCTTTGTGCTTGGAAAAATAACACAAGAAACATTTCTACTAATTTGACACCTACTTATTTATCAATCGTTTGTAATAATCTCAAAAAAAAAATTCTAAACTCTATTTGTTCACCGAATAAATAGTATTTCAAACAAGTAGTAGTTAATATATATCATTATATACATTAACATCTATATTTTTAGCTTCTTCAATGAGATTATTCACTTTGTTGTCATCTTTTTATAGCATCCAACCGATCCTTCACAAATGAAGGCCTCCATGGACTTAGTCTTCTTTTATTTCATCATATACGCGTTCACATGTACTAAAAGTAGACTCTGATGCAACCATAAGGATTGGGGGTTAGTAGTTCGTCTGCCATATTAGAAAGAATGGGATATCATGAGACATTCATTTTTTGCCAATTCAAAATATCTAAATGTTCATTTTGATTAACTAAAATTTATAACGTTTAGATCTATGAGGAGTGAAAATAATGTTCTTTATTTTTTTTATTCTTTGCTCAAAAAATATCCATAGCACTATATGTTTGTGTAGATGAATATCACCATCAATAATATTACAATCATTACTTTTACATCTTAATTCATCTAAGAATACCATGAGTTTATTTTGAGTTATTTCTTAAATATTTACAATAGAGGGAATTTGTAAATGCTCAGAGGTTAAATCAATCGAAATTTTAACTCCAACTAATTTTATCATAGGACCATTTGTTATCCCTATCTATGAGAAAATAGAAGAAATTTGACTTAATATTCCTATAATTTTAATTTGCACACACACTAATATTTTTTTAAAATTGTCAAAGAACAAGATGCAAAGTTGCTAAAATAAACAATGGAACAATTATTATTAGAAGCATAAAAAGTTCTATAAATTAGAAAAAATACTTTTTTATCTCACGAATAACGTTAATTGTTACAATCTCTCCTTGTCTTTCATTTACATAATTATAAATTACAATTCAATAAGGTTGTTCCCTCTTTAACATCAAATATCTAGAGTTCCACTTATTTATCTACATTTGTTTTTAGTTTTTTTTTCCAACCGAATCTTTGCATGATTTTAGATATTCTCATTGCCTAGTATTTAGTCCTGCAATTTACACAATAGCACTATGTATTTGTTACAAGTATAGTGATATCTGATCCAATCCAACTTTAAAATTTGTACAGCACCCATGTCAAGGTGACTGCCATGTCAATAGTTTTTAGCCAATCAACACACAGAAGATAAATCATTAATGAGCTAGAAGAAAGATAGTTGATGGATGAAAACCAAAAAACATGTTGGAATCGTTGGGATATTTTCAATTTTCCTGATATGTAGCAACGGACTAGGCAATATTCAGGAATATTTCGCAACCAAATGTCATGTATAAATAAGGGTCAATGCAATTCAATAAAATTAAGAACTTTATTAAGTTTATTGTCTCTCATATTCTCCTTTAATTTTTACATTTATTTGTTATATTATAAAAGCATTTACAGTTTGGTGTTTTTATTGAAAGATGCATTAAAAACTCAAGAATGCGGAGCAAGATGCCTAGAACCAGATTGAAAATGATTCTCATTGACAACAATGAGGCAGATCACTTGATCAGCCCTCGCAGCCCATAGAGATCTCGGGGATGATACAAGCCATGATGACAGGAATGCAAAACATGGAGAGCTGAAACAATGAAACTCTTTGTAACGAGTGGAAAACTGTGCAAAAACATATCATTGCTTTACAACTGGACGTTGTGGAAACACGAGCGGGAGTCACAACAAGAAAAGATAGTTTTAGCCACGAAAGTCAATTCATTGCTAAAAGCTAGTTTTTAACGACCAGACTTTTTCTTAGTCGCTAAAAATGGTCTATTGCGACGGCATTTTTACACGTCGCGATAAGCTTCACCCGGGAAAAAAACACTTGGGCGTGCAAATTGGTTTGGGGCTTTTACCGATGAAAGTTTAAATTCATTGCTAAAAGCCTCATTTTTAGTGACCAATTTACCCTTTGGTCTCTAAAAGCCTTTAGCTTTGACCTACAAAATTATTATTTCATCCCTGAAAGCTCCTTAACCTTGATAAAATGATGTCGTCTTAACACGGTAGGCAGCTCCATAAACAAAATGAAAATAAACCTTCACATTCCCAATTCAACCCCCCCCCCCACCCCGAGCGACAGAGCTCCTCCGTTTGTCGCCGATCATCGCCGATAATACTTTTCCTAGGCGAGCTTCTACGGTGAGCTTCACGCCGAGCTTCCACAAGAAGCTTCCCCAACGAGCTTCGAAGCTCGTCATGATCATTTGGAGCTCTTGCTCTCCGAGAGTTAGGTCTGTGATTTTAGGTAAGTTATATTTATTCTCTATTTTTATGGTTTGCATTCTGATTTGCCTTCTAATTTTGGATTGAACTTACTTTGAGAGATTAGGTCTCTGATTTTGGGTAAGTTGATTTCGTTTCTATTTTAGGATTGTATTGTAATGATTTGGATAAACTTATTTATAGGGCTTGATTGATTAAGCAAACTTTTATTTTCGCTGATAAATTTTCTATTCAAGATTTTCCAATACCTAAACTTTTATTTTAGCATTGGTTAATCAAAATTTTCCAATGATGTATTTCGAAAACAATAGAGGTATCCCAATACCAAATTTGCTTAAAAATGAAAGGGATGAAAGTAAATGTAAGGTTTTCTTTAATTCTTTTAGAAGTCACAACTTCAAGTTTACTCATTGAGATGCTTTCCATAGGTGTTGTTACCTCAGCTCAGTTGTAATTTACTCTGTTAGAAGTTTTTCTTTACTTTGATTCAAACGCAAAATATAAAGAAGCTAAAGGAGTTGAGGTATTTTCACTATCAATTTACACTCTCTAAATTTAATCGAGCTGTCAAATTGGATCTTGTAATTTTATTTTTATTAATTTAGTCCCTCAATTTAGAACAGTTGAACCTGATGTTTCATTTGAAGATAGCTTAAGAAACATTGTTTCTGAACTTGAGTATGTGCCTTCCTTTCTCTATATAAGGAACTTGTATAAGTGATTGTGAACTTAGTCTTTCTATTGGATATTGCTTACCAGATGTATTCTAAACAACATTTCAATTGTTTAAGTATTTCTTTGAGGAGCTCAAGCTTTTTCAATGTGTATCTAGTTGATGTTAGGCACGGGACATAAATTATTGAGGGAAAACTCTATTTACAATTCACATTTGATAAATCATTTTTCATTTTGCTTTATTGTCATTCCTTGTGATAGGGTTAGTTTGTGGTTCACAGTTTCCTTTAGATCAAAAGTATCATAATATGTCAGCTACCAGTACCTACTACTGACATGTTATTGAGTAGTAATATAAATGGGAAATGTTTGTAAGAGTAGGATTTTCTGAACAATTAGAAAGTCCGTATCACTTTGTATCAAAGTCTGTAGATGTTTTTTGAATACTTTGTGATTGATGCTCATTGTCTAAGATAATAGTGTTAGTTTTAATGTGTGTGTGGAGGGAGTATCACTTTGTATTCGAGCGTGCTATATGCTATTTGAATATTTTCTGATTGATGCTTATTGTCTAAGATAATTATGTTAGTTTTAATATGTGTATGTGTGAGGGGCAGGGGGTTATCACTTTGTATTTGAGCGTGCTAGATACTTTTTAAATCTTTCTGATTAATGATCATTGTCTAAGATAATAATGTTAGTTTCAATGTGTGTGTGGAGAGGGGGGTTATCACTTTGTGTTTGAGCGTACTAGATACTTTTTGAATAATTTTTTATTGATACTCATTGTCTAAGATAATAGTATTAGATTTAATGTGTGTGTGTGTGGGGGGGGGGGGGTTATCACTTTGTATTTGAACGTGCTAGATGATTTTTGAATACTTTCTGATTGATGCTCCTTGTCTAATAATATTGTTAGTTTCAATATGTGTGGGTGTGAGGGGTTTATCACTTTATATTTGAGCGTGCTAGACGATTTTTGAATAATTTCGGATTGATACTCTTTGTGCTAAAGATAATAGTGTTAAGTGTTAGTTTAAAAAAAAAATTTAGGGGGGGGTGGTTATCACTTTGAATTGGATTTTGCTAGATGTTTTTTCAATACTTTCTTATTAATGAATATATTTATCTTGAATTTGACTCATTGTGATATTACAGGAACGCGTGTGTGTTTTACGGGATAAGCCTATCGCTTAGGATGCCATACCTCGCACTGAAAAAGAGATCGTTGAAGAAGTCATCGGGTGAAATAAATGTCTTGGACATGAAGTCACACCCACATCTTCCAAGAATAAGAGTAGGGTTGAAAATATAGAATTCAAGAAACAAATAAAGAGAATGGAGAGCCAACTGCTAGGTTCGTCAAAATGGTTTTCCACCTCCTGACGATAACTCAACAGTAGAAACATGAGGTTTAGAATATTTGTTAAGCTGTGTAGTTGTAACATCAAACTTGAAATTCTCTATTTTTTATTATCTTTTTTAGTTACATTTGTGAACCACATTTTGTAGTGAATTATGATTCAGAGATTTTGTAATCAATTACTACTAATTTGTTACATTACATATATTAATTATTAATATATGTATTTCTTAGAAAAATATCGGCTTTGATAAATTTTTTATGATAATAACTATCACATGTGTATATAAAAACTAAAAAAAATCAATATTTTTAATTTACATTCTGGAAATGTAAAATTTGGTCGCAAAAGAGTTTAGGCGACGAAGATAAATATTCGTGGCAAAAAGATTTTTACGACAAAAATTGTTTTGGTCACAAAAAGCTTTTGCGACCAACTTTTATGTTCGTCGCAAAAACCTTTTGCGACCGGTATTTCTTCGTCGCAAAAGGTCTAAAGCGATGAGCTTTATTTTTCATCGCGAATGGTTTTTACTAACGAAGTGAAAGCGACGAGGTTCGTGATGAACATATGTTCGTCGCGTTAGACCTTTAACAACCAATTTTAGGGGCTTTAATGACCCAAATATTAGTCGCTAAAGCCCATATTTCTTATAGTGAGTGAGTCAAAAGACTTACACACGCAAGAATTGTCTTATTTGATGTATTTGTTTTCTTTATTCATTTATTTTTTTATGATTCTTACAATAATATAACCGCAACCATATGCAGATAACATGCTTAACTCAGTGTCAATGATGCCACCTCAGGACTCAGCAGACTTTGCATGAGTTTTTTTTTACATTTACTTCAACCTAATAGCAATGCGTACACTTGTGAATTTCAAGACTCGCAACTCTCAAATATAGTGTTATTTTAGTGAGGGATATATAGTTTCAGTAAATTATATATCCGAAATTCAGTCGAAATTATAGTTATGTAACAAAACATTAATTCATTAACGTTTTGTAGGCCTTTTGATTTTACACGACTCTACTGCTATATATTTTCATATCATTTGGTGGAGATTGCAACAAATTGGATTTGCATGGATTGGTCTTAAACGGTAGAAACAATTAGAATACAGTATATTTCCACAGATTAATGTTGGTTTCAGCCTAAGTAAAGTCATTTGATTTTGTACTTTGGCTGTATATAAGGGCGGAGCCAGGGATTTAAATCAGTGGGGTCACTGTCTTTTATGATATATTTTTTTATCGGTGTCTTTCACGACATATTATAATTATACAGTACAATTTTATGATATATTTTTTATAAAATTCATTATTTTATGTTCCCAATTGTATTTTTCATAACTAAAATAGAGGCAAGCTAGCATATTTAATCAAGAAAATGATACAATAATTTTTTTAGCAATATTCGTACTAACCACAAAAATTATAGATGATCCACATTCTCTAATCAATGAACATTATGAACGGATTCATGTAGCCCTTATAGTAAGGGCATCAAGCAAGACCACTTCTTGAATTTGACCACATATTTACTCTTGATTTTCACCGAGCTTGCACCTTTCCTTCGCGAGAAAGAAGTGTTTAATCTCATGGATTTGATGGATTTGTTTTGGCTGTTTAGCGCAAAAAAAAAACATAACACTTAGTTTCAAAAGGAAAATAAAACATTTCAAGCAAGCAACAACCAGACAAAGTGATCAACCATCAAACCCAAGCTTCGAACCTACTACCCTCCATCACCGTTTCCATTGATTTTCTTATATAAAAAAAATTAGATTTTAGCACAAAATAAATTTCTAATAAACAATAAGCCACAAACGTGCATCAGATTCCTAACAATCAGACACAATTTCTACACAACAGTCGACACAACATAAAATTTACATCAATTAGCAAAATACATATCAACACAACAGATCTCAGTTGGAAAAAGTCTCAAAAATATATAGCAAAATACATATCAGAATGATCGAATCACATGAAACAAAATCGCATAGAACATAATCGCAACAAATCTCAACAGCAATCAACAACAATCTCAAGAATACATAGCAAAATACATATCAGAAACTCAAATCGCGTCTCAAAAACTCGTCGGTCGTCGCAGACGGAGCTCGAGAGAGAGAAGAAATACCTTAGTCCTTGGCTCGTGTAGAGCTCGTGAGACAGAGTTTGAGAGAGAAGACAGAGATCGAGAGAGAAGACAGTTCGAGAGACAGAGCTCGAGACTAGAGAGAGAGTGAAGCTCCATCGTCGACCGTCGCGCAGTGCTTCCTTGCTGGTACAGTTTCGTCCATTGGCGTCGTTGGGCACGGGCTAGGGGACCACCGCTGCGCCGTGAGGTGAGGAGGAAGATGAAGTCAACGAAAAAAAGGATGAGGTTTTTGGGGAAAATGGTCGGGGTGAGGAATGAAGTGAAATTGGTTTTTTAAATTTAAGGGTTAAAAATATAATATTTTAGGGTTAAAAACTAAAAATAAAAGGTCTAAAACTGAAGAAATCTAATGAGGCCACAAGTAAAAATTCAATAGGATCAACAATAAAAAAGAATCAAAAATCAAAATTTTCCTATATTAAAAATTAAAAAAAGTAAAAAGTGAGCGGTGTCACTTGACCGGCCCTTTGTGTGTGGCTCCGCCACTGGCTATATAAACACACACTAAAAATCTATAAATTTTTATTTCTCCATTCACAAACCAATCCTTGCGACTGCACTAAAAGTCAATATGAAGCTAATTACTGAAACTGCATATTGACATGACCAAAAAACATATGAAAGTGAAAAGTCTAAGAAAGTTAAACAATTTAATACTTAATTTTTTTTTATTTAAGTTTCTTATTTTTGGATCATGTTAATAAGTTTTATGAAAATAGCGATACACTTTTTAGAGAGTTATAGTGGCAAATTCTTCATACTGTATTTGTTAGGTGACCTTCTTGTAAAAGAAAAAAATCATGATTTGAAGAATCGGTCGTGAAATTTTTACATCATAATGAAAAAATAAAGAGTAAAGAGAAATGAGTAAATCATATCATATTTTACGTGGAGACAGGGAAGAAAACCACGAGAAAATTTTGATAGTATTTTAATTATAGAGGAAGAGTTTACAAGGCTCATTGAAATTCTCTAGTTTCTTTCACTACAGACTCATTGATAGAGTTTCTCCCGCTTTCTTATTTTTCTTTTTCCTTCTCTCTTACGTTAAGATCTGTGATAAGAATGTTGTACAATAATAATAATATAATAATTTATTGAAATGAGTAAGGAATAAGTATACCGTTTCATAACTTCATTGCAGGAGTTTGATGCCCCACGTTCATTGGCAGAGTTTCTCCCATTTTCTTTGATACAATCTCATTAGAGAATTTCAATCATTTTCTTTGCTATGAGTTCATTGATAGAGTTTCTCCCGTTTCCTTACTTTCTTTTTCCTTCTCTCATTTTGTATTTTCCCTTTGTACTTATGCTTCGATCAATAATATTTTTTCTGTTTGTACTATTTTCTTCTATTAAACTTCATTTTTGTTGTACTTCATTCTTTCTTCAAAAACTTAGCAAAATTTTAGGGATCAAAATCCATTCTTCTACAAACTTCAAGCC
This sequence comes from Datisca glomerata, assembly GCA_003255025.1. Taxonomy (NCBI): domain Eukaryota; kingdom Viridiplantae; phylum Streptophyta; class Magnoliopsida; order Cucurbitales; family Datiscaceae; genus Datisca; species Datisca glomerata. The sequence continues at coordinate 294,762 of QANY01013576.1, forward strand.
TTCAATTTTCCTTTCTAACAAAATTCCTTCTTGTGACTTCGATCTTTGTTAGAGAATAAATATCTTTCCGCTTGTGAAATCCGTTCTTGAGAATAAGACTTTAATTTCCTTTAGAGAGAATGACTAATGAAATGCTCATTCTCAAGGACTTAGGTTCAAATAAAGAACCATGGCCCCATTTTTCATTTTGAGAAAATGACTTACGAACTGCCTATCCCAATAACTTAGGTTCAAATAAAGAACCATGACTCCATCTTTATTCTGAGAGAATGAGTTACGAACTGCCCGTTCCCAATGACTAAGGTTCAAATAGGAACCATGGCTTCGTGTTCATTTTGTTCATTCTGACAGGACTTGTGAATTGTCCGCTCCTAAAAACTTAGGCTTAAATAAAGAACCATGACCTCATTTTGTGAGCAGTTTCAGTTTGATATTGATAGGACTTGATTGATAATTTCCATTTTGGTTTTATTTATAAGTTTTCCGTTCATGTCACAACCTCTACGAGTAACCGTTTTGGTTGTCTTTTTTAGAAGGGGCCCGCTTAGTTGTTTAAATGAGTATTTTTACTTTCTTCAGTTGTATCTGTTGTCAACTTTTAAGCACCTCTCCAATCTATAAGTCGGGCAAGTTTCCGTTTTGACATTTCTGATTTCCTTCTGAAAACGATATCCATAGACACTCTCAATGACTTAAGCTCACAAATATCACATGGCCCTATGATTTTCATTTGAAGACGATGTCCGTAGACAACAACCTACATGGACTTAAGCTTTTTCAAGCTCAGTGTCTGTTTCCTTCTGAAAATGATGCTCATAGAGAACAATCTCCATGAACATAAGCATTTTCAAGCTCAAGGGCTCGTTTCCTTTTAAAGATGATATCTATAGACAACAATCTTCATGGACCTAATTTTTTTCAAGTTTAGGAGCACGTTCCCTTTCGAAGACAACTCCTGTAGACAACAGTCTCAATGGATATAAGCTTTTTTAAGCTGAGGGGCCTGTTTCCTTCTGAAGACGATGTTCGTAATAACAATCTCCGTGGACATAAGCTTTTTCAAGCTCATGGGTTCATTTCCTTTTGAAGATGATGTCCGTGGACAACAATCTCAATGGATATAAGCCTTTTTCAAGCTCAGGGGCTTGTTTCCTTCTGAAGACGATGCCTGTAGACAACAATCTCCATGGACATAAGCTTTTTCAAGATCAGGGGCCTGTTTTCTTCTGAAGATTATGTCTATATACAACGATCTCCATAGGCATAAGCTTTTTCAAGCACATGGGCCAATTTCCTTCTAAAAATGATGTCTGTAGATAACAATCTTCACAGATATAAGCTTTTTCAAGCTCTGGGACTCGTTTCCCTCTAAGAATGGTATCCATAGACACGCCCAAAGACTTAAGCTAGCTCAAGGGCCCTATGATTTCTTGTCGAGTCCTTTGCTAGAATTTCTCCCGTTTGCTTTTTTTTTCTTTTTCTCGTACATTAAGATCTGCAATAAGAATGGTGTATGTCTTAATGGAATAAGTAAGGAACGAATATACCGTTTCATAATTTTATTATCGGGATCTGGGTTTGATGCTCTATGTCCATCATTTTCACAATCGATTCTTTTGTTTGAAATAAATATTGAGTGATGTCCTTGAATCATAATCACGATTTGTTTGATGAGCGTTGTTGGCCCAAATATTTTGCTTCTCGTAAATCCGGACAGAGTTGCTTTTGGAAAGTCAATACGTAATATACTGTAACTTTCTCCAGGTATACGTAATGTACCGTAAATACTTACGTAGCTTTGTACAGACATATTATTTGTCATGTAACTATTTTTGTGTTGGTGAAGTTTAATAAACAAATTTAACTATTTTGCACAATCTTCTTTCCTGAACAGCCTTCATGAAAATCATCATAATTTTTTCTTGGGAGCTCTGAATTGAGTCCTCTAAAACTTTTCGAGAAGTAGACTTCCATGTATTTTTAATAATATATGATTCTCCATGTAATAGGTTTTCAATTGATACAGTATGATTTCCGAAATTCATTGTTCTGCATAATCTTCACTTTTGAACAGCTTTTATGAAAATTACCATAACTTTGGTCTGAGAGCTCTAAATTGAGTTCTGCAAAAATTTTCAAGAAGTATGCATCCATGTATTTCTAACGATATATAATTTATATTTTAATATTTTTTAAATCAACATGGTTTAAAGACTGAATTTGAATGATGTGAATAGGTTTACTTTCCTGAACAGGATATAAGGAAACTACCATAACTTTTGATTGGGAGATCCAAATTGAACTCTGTAAATTTCTTCGGAAATTTGACTTCTGTATCTTTCAAATGGTATAAGATTCATCATGCAGCTCACTTCCAGATGGTACAGTTTAGTTTTTCAAGTTGACAGTTTTGCATAATCTTCTTTCTAAACAGTTTGTATGAAAATTACCATAACTTTTACCCCGAAACTCCAAATTGAGTTCTGCAAAATTCTTCAAGAAGTAGACACTCATAACTTTCTAATGATATATAATTTTTCATGTAGCACTCTATAAACTGATACAGTTTAAAAATTAAACTTGAAAGACATGAAGAAGTTTACTTTCCTGAATATCATGTACAAAAACTACCGTAAATATTGATCTGGAGCTCCAAATTGAGTTCCGCAAAATTCTTCAAGAAGCTAATTTCGGTTCAGAAGATCTCCCATTTTGGTAGCGGTTTATATTTTCTTTCATAAAGACCCTACTAATTTAAAGCCTTTGGCAGTAGTCAAACACATATAATCTGAACTTTGATTTGTTTTGTTAGCCGCTCCTCATCCACCATTTTACGCTTTTCTTTTTATGCCCCTTCATTCTTTGTTACGGTATGTGAGACTTGCACTTTTGGAACTTTCAGTTTGTGGTATCTTTTTTTCCTGTACTTCTGCATACAAAACAAGAGAGAGAAAAAACCTCCAAAAATACACAGATCAATTTTATGTTTCTGTTCATCAACCGCGAAAAGATTTTTTTTTATCTTAAGAGAAGTTTGAATTCAAAATTTGATTTGATTTAAAATTTAAAATTAAAAATAAATCATAATAAGCTTCGGATAAAATGCTTCAAAATTTAAAATTTGAATTAGCATTCAAATTCAAGATAATTTTATCCAAACAAATTTCAGATAAGATTTTTCAAAATTCAAAACTTTGTTTATCATATACCAAATTAATTTAACAAAATCTATCGACGATCTTTTCAGATCTGTAATGGAGTAAAAACATATCCCAGTAATAATTCTGAAATACTATGAAATGAACGAGTTTACCTTTTTTCCATTTCCGTTCTCGTTCTTGTTTTTGACACTGTTTCCGCTTCCGTTCTGTTTCTATCTTCGTTATCGTACCATTCCCGTTTCTGCTTCCGTTGCCATGCCGTTTCGTTCCTATTGTCATGGAGTTCATAATTTGATGCACCCAGTCAATATTATGAATTGTTTTTCTTCTCATTCTTAAAGTTCCATTTCTTTTTGCAACGTCATCACCGAGATTTTGTTGCCCCGACTTCCATATTCTTCAAAGTTGTTTCTTGCTCTTCAAATCTCGTATCTGGAACGTGTTCTTCGTCTTGAGGGCAGCAGCAAAATCGATTGTCTTTTAGAGAAATTGATTTTTCAAATCTCAAAAGTTTCATATTAAAAAAAAAGATGAGAATCTTGAGCATTGATTCACTCTCGATGAGAGCACAAAAAATAAAAGAAAAAATTCACGATTTGGAGAATTGGTCGTGTATTTCCTACATCATAATGAAAAAATAAAGAGTAAAGAGCAAGAAGTAAATGATATCATGATTTACGTGAAAACTTCTTAAAGGGAAGAAAATTTTGATAGTATTTTTATTATGTATGAAGAGTTTACAAAACTAATGCAAGTTACACGTTGTGCTTGTTTCTAGGGTGTATAAGACTAATGCAAGCTACACAATGGAGTTACATTTTAGCTATATTATATTTATAGGCCTTCAACAGAATCCGATGTGCCTTATCTAATAATCAGTCAACATAATATTCTATTGAGATCTAATTTATCAACATTAACAACTGAATAAATATTAACCATTTGATCAAATCAATGGTCTTGATAAGCTTATTTGGATTGTCACTTGACAAATCATGTATTTTCGTCTGATTGGTCTCCTCCTCCACGTTCACTTCTAAAATAGTTTTATCATTGTGAATCTAAGTTGATATTATTAGGGTTTTTTCTAGGGGTGTGCACGGGACGAGACATGACAATTTTTTAGTCTTTTTGTCTCGTCCCGATCGGGACAGGACAATTTTTTTAAATCTCGTCCTGTCCTGTGTAGAGGGGAAATTCCGAGCGGGACGGAACGATTTTTTCCCATATTTTTGGGTGCTTTTAGTTTAAGTTTTTAGTTTATGTTTAGGGATATGGAGGGTTATTACTAAAGAGTATAAATAATAATTTAAAAATTAGATTAAATTATTAAGGCTAGAAATCAGCTATAGTTTAAAAATCAAAGGAATAAAGGTCAAAATTTAAAATAGTAGTGTTAAAATAAAAATAAATTACTATATATATACACCTCGGGATGGGATGAGATAAAGTCGAGACATGAACTTTTGTCCTGTGTCTCGTCCTGCTCAGTTCATGATGATTTTTTGGGACGGGAGAATGATTTGTGTTACTTTAGTTTGATTCTTTGTCCGCTTAGCTCAGATTATTTAGTATGACATAATTCAACTACCATGTTGTGATCCAGAATAATATGTTAAAATGTTATCTCACATTTCTTAGACTTATCTAATACTATGCTAGTTATAAATCTCTAGTACCCATCTCTTTAACATCTAAGTTTTAAAAAATGATTGGTATAGACTTTTCAACTAATAAGAGTTTGTTATCCAAAAGCCTAAAATTATACATTTGTTAACCAAAATGTTACCTCCATCTATCCGGTGTTCGATCTCCACAATATGACAAAAAGATTACAGATTTTTTTTATAGAATGACTTCTTGTGTGTTAAAATGATTTTTTTAACCTCGAATTTGTGTAAAAAAAAACAAATCTCTCTCTCTTATCATAATAAATATTTCCTCTTAACATAAAATTTTGACGAATATCACAATGTGAAAGCATTTATCCAACAGAATATATATTACCTTTATAAATACACCAAAATTTGATCCTACATTAAATGTTGCACAGCAGGGCAGGCAATGCAATGGAAAAATGTGCAGAAAGAGACGAATAAAATGTTGCATCCATCATCGCTGTTAACCACGCCAGCTATTTTGCCTCTTCACTTCAAAGGACGCTCCATCATTGAGCATGTCTTGAGCATCTGATTCCATTCCAAGCTTTGAGAGGGAAAGAGCCTGTAAATAGAAGGCAGCCGGCCACTCAGGCAAGCACACTTGAGCTTGCATTGCATCTCTCAGAGCCAGTTCTGGTTCACCAATCATTAAGTACGAGAGGGCTCGACGCACAAAGACAGTGCCAGAAGGAACGGCCATCATCGACACTAACTGCAGTTTCATATAGCTAATTAATTCAAGCGTTTTTATCTGAGAAAGGCCAATCTTAAAAGCAATAAGCAATGCAACACAGAAGATGTGTTAAGTGAAAGAAACTAAAAGAAGTTGCACTATGGGGATTTGGATTCTCAGCAATTGGGGTTGCAAGCTGACGAGAAATTGGCCCTCATGGTCGTCCTCCTATCAGATCTGGACAGCCTAAATCTAGCCAACTGAAAAACAAACTTTTTTTTTTTTTTTGCATTTAGGCAGTTCAGATTAGATATGGACAGTTCATTCAGATAAGGAATGGCCTCATCTATATGTCAAGTGCTCAGAAATAGAACACATAACTCATATGCCATTTCCACTACATGAAATATATCTCTGGATAACCTTTGATTTAAAGAGGCGTTTTTGAACAGTAATATGTTCACTACGTGGAACAGAGGAAAACAAGGAAGACTATTCTATTCAAATTTGCAGTAATCTTTATAACATACTTATTTTTGTAAAGAAGACTCTTTTACAACATATTTATTTTTGTGTTCACTGTGATTCTTATTATGTTGTCAATCTTTGACAAGTAAAAAAAAATACGAAAATAATTATGATTCTGAACGTCTATGGCTGTGTTTTTACCGTTCATTTTCTTTATCGTTAGGAGACTGAACTAAAAGTCACATGCAAAGAACTAGAAAAGACCTTTGAGTAGCACTCAATAGCATTTTTAAAGTCCTTGTCTCTAAATGCAATATCGCCGAATTTCTTTGTATTCAACATATCTTGCACCTGCTGCGTCCACTCCTGGAATGAAAGCTGCACAAAGAATAAATTTGTTTAGTACAACAAATAACGCATATAAAACTCCTACCACGGTGATGAAAAACACATAAAACATATTCAAGAGATTGTCTTTTTGTAAGAAAATGCCATCAAAAGGAGAAATATTGTGCTCTAAAACTTTTTTTATTTCAGTTCAAAAGAAGTCGTATTTTCCCTCTTCCCTTCAACTTTTCTTAAATGCGTTGTGCTTCCAAATGTTTTTCTTCTATACAAATTTGAAAACTCTTTCTTCTTCACTCCAATTAATATGCAAATTATAAAAGTAAAACACAGACATAGGCAAGATAACCCACTTCATTTTCAGCACCCTCTTCATCTTTGTACCCAATTTTAAGTAAAATATCATGCACTGTAGTAAGATCCATCCCTGCACAAGCTTTTCCAAGTGGGGAAAGCATTGTTGGCAGCACTGCTGGAGTTTTTGTCAGACCCATTAGTAATTGTGATGCTACCTATGGCACGAACATGATAAAAATTGGTAAGACCGATTGATAGCAAATTTTTAAAAAGACAACACCACATTGAGAACTCAATAACAGTTGAGAAACTTGCCTCTTTTTGCTTTTGAAGAGGATCCACAGAAGAAAGAAGAAAAATTATATCTGGCCGATCTCTAGCCTCATATTGGAGACATTTTGAGGAGAGATCAACCAATGCAGCTGCATCTTCATTCTTGTATTGTCCTTCCAAAGATGAATCCATCAATAGCGACAAATTCTTTGCCCTTATCAAATCTAATGCCTGTACAAATAAAATTGCGTTGATAAGGTTAAGTGAAACTTCTACAAGCTATCTCTATTACAAATCCAACAGAATTACAGTCCATCGCTACAAAAGAAGCCAGAACCATGGTTATCACCTTCAAAAAATGATCTTTTCTATTTTATTATATACCATAGATTTCAGCATTGATCAATCTTGAAGGTCAGACATTTGTAAAGATTAGAAGATTATCCTTGTAAATGCCAACTTCTGAACCTCTCAATTAAATATAACTTGAGTACTAAACAATGAAGAAATAGTTGAAGTAAATAATGCAAATTTGGCAAACAAAAGATAATCTTTATTGATCAGTCAAACATAACATCAGAAAGAAGTCAGGGTCTGGAAAGATTAGTATTATTTAAACAGATATCAAGACTATCAATGCAGTTATACAAAGGATCGTGATTTAAACCAGTGTATCCAAGGTAAAGAAAATGAAAAAAAAAGATGCGACGTACATGGCTAGGAGGTATATGCTTCCCACTCAAAAGGTCCAGAAGAACAGTTCCATAACTGTAGATCACACTCTCTGGTATGACCCTACCTGGAAATATCAAGCATCCAATCATAGTCAACTATTTGATTTTCAAAAACTCAACTAATTAAAACAAAAAAGAAATCCGTGAATCATGATACCAGAGATATTGTGTCCAATATCTTGACTAAGCCGTCTTAGGCCTGGAGAATAATGTATTTCTAACAAAATCAATAAATGTTGGCAATACTATAAAGTCTTAAACCAATTTGTCAACTCTTTTTTAGAGTCCCAAACAGTATTAAAATTTCAAATATTTCTCTCTATCATGACAACCAAGCATGGTTGTATTTCTTGCAATAAGAATCAAGCATGGTTGTATCGCTTCTTTTTCCATTTGTCCTTTTATATCCTCTTGCAATGGTTCCTAATATCTGCTTAAGTTTTGGACCTAATTTATATCCTATCTTTCGTTACTGGAGAAAACTTTTCTCATGGATCTCTTCATCTTTACAAATTGATGAAATAAGTTACTTCACTCCATAATATTGAAATCCTTGAATCAATAGACTTAAGCAGATATTAGGAACTCAAACATAAAAGATATACCTGTCCGCAGAAACTCTGGTGGAGTATATGCTAAGTTAGTGCTATAGCTTTTCCCATCTCGGCTGTTCTTCATAAGACCGAAACTGGACAATCGAGGGTCCCCATCCTAGCATGAGAAATTCAAGTTGAAGTAAAATAACTAATTTCACTATTAGCATCAAAAGATTTTTTAGGGAATCACAAGAGATATCGACTTCCAAATGGAAGGTACAAAAGACTACCAAGTACCAAGAACCTGAGATTGAAATGAATGCATATGTAGAATGACAAGAGGTATCAACTAATTTCAAGTTGAAATAAAACAACTAATTTCACTCTTAGCATCAAAATGTCTTTTTAGGGAATCACAAGAGATACAAACTTCCGATGGAAGATACAAAACTACTAAGTATCAAGAGCCTGAGATTGGAAAGAATGCCGTCTTTTGTTATGATTTCCTAAAAGTATGTCAATATTCCCCCTGATATCTAATCCTCCAAGTGCTTGAGCATATTAAGTCGTATATCCAAGGATGAGTCTCCCTAACCTCCTGACTCCAAAGCAAAAGCAGTCTTTCCAAACCAACCCAGGAAAAGCCAAGAGACACAACTCTAAATTGCTCATGCAATTTCATAATTGCTGTTAATTATCCAAGCACACAATTGTTATTCATCAACCAAGCTCCAAAAGACTCAGCCAGATATTATTCCATCCCTTCCGACCACACCCATCTCACATAGCATCAATCTACAGACCGTAACTAAGTGATTAGGGGAAACCAAGCACTAAACAAGATCTGTCTTCTAGGAACCATTGAAAATACTTATGGAAAACCCTAATAAATTAGACAAATGCAGCCAATTTTGAAGAGAACAGAATTAGAACAAGATCTTTTCTTTGGTAGGCAAATATATATATATATAGAAACCTGAAGGGTTAAACAATACAACCTATTGAACCATAACTAAAGAGAGTCTATACAGGTTGTTCACCCAGTTCTATTCAAAAACCAACATAGGAAAAGAGCAACCCAGCCACTGTTTTAAAGGACAAATGACCAAAACGAAAACTTCACAGTTATAATTTTCTATCCGTTCGAAAGTTCTAGAATTTCTCTCCTTCCAAATAACCCAAAAAACAGCCAAAGGAATGAAATTCCAAAAGGCCCTATTCAAAAATCACCCCTTAAGGGCTTCCACCACCAATAAAGTCCTTCACAGAAAAGGGCATAGAGAAATAAATCTGAGCAGCATCCATAAGTTTTTCCCAGATGTCCCAGGAAAAGGAGCAGTGGAGGAAGATGTGGTTATTAGATTCATCAGCTTCTTTGCACTAAATACATGTACTAGGGATGCTGAAGCTTCTCCTCTTCAAGCTATCAATAGTCAAATTTGCTTCCTTCACCGAGCTCCACAGAAGAAAGGCAAACTTCAGAGGGGCCTTGGTTTTCCAAATACTTTTCCAAGGAAATGCCTCATTCGTGTGTTTACGCAGAATGTTAAAGAAACCCTTTACTGGAAGAGGAAGTGCCCGAATGATTCCAGCACACCAAATCTTCTCTGCTCTTGTCACACTGGTAAGCATGAACAACAATGAACAGTTCCGTTAAATGCTGAAACTCCCAATCATTCACATTCCTCCGAAATACTGGGTTGCAACAAGTCACCCCACCAGATCTGTCCAAATATTTGCAGACCATAGCAATCTTACCCACCACAATGCGAAATAGGGTTGGAATCAAATCAGCCATGGGAATATAAGAACACCACGGATCTAACCAAAATATAACCTTTCTGCCATTGCCTACTTTGAGGGGTTTATGGAATTTGTGGGGAAAAGGTGGAGCTCTTATGTGGTGGAAGGTGATCCCTCTTTTTCTCTTGTGAAGAAACTTTCTATGATGAAATCTGACTTGAGGAAATGGAATGTTGAGTCTTTTGGCATGCTTCAAAATATCAAATTAACTTTGTTAAGTGAGCAAAAGGTGTAGACAGCGAGGAACAACAAGGGCAGTTGCCTCCAGAGAAATTTGAGTGCATGGAGAGTATCAAAGGCAGATTGAGTAGCAATATGATGGCAGAGGAAATTCATTGGAGGCAGAAGTCCAGGCTTTGTGGCTGAGTCACGGAGACAGAAATACAAAATACTTTCATGGTCTGACTCGAGCCCATAGGCGATCCAATTCTATTGGGGCCATCGAGATTGAGGGAGCTAGCATTTCAGAGGAGGCTAAGGTTCGCGAGGGGATAGTGAGTTTCTTTTCGAGGTTGTTTAAAGAAGAGCAAGATTGGAGATCGAAACCGGTCCAGACAGATTTTGCGTATTTGTTTTCGGCGGAGAGCGCAACTCTAGAGGAGGCACCTATTATTGAGGAGGTCTACACAGTTGTTATGAGTTTGAAAGGAGATAAGGCTCCAGGGCCTGATGGCTTCCCTATGATGTTCTTTCAGAAATGCTGGGATATCGTGAAGAAAGACGTGTTTAATGCGGTGAATTTCTTTATGCACAATGGAGAGTTCAAGAGGAGCCTTAATGCGACTTTTTTGGTTTTGATTCCAAATAAGAAAGATGCAGTGGATATTAAGGATTTAAGACCCATTAATCTGGTGGGGAGTTTTTTACAAGATTTTAGCGAAAATATTAGCAAATTGGTTGCGCAGAATCATCCATTCCTTAGTTTCAGAGGAGCAACATGCTTTCATTCAAGGAAGGCAAGTTCAATATGCTTTTTTTATTGCAAATGAAGCTATTGGTGTGATCAAAAGTACGGGGAATTCTGGTATTGTGTGCAAAATGGATATTAAAAAGGCCTATGACCACGTTAATTGGGACTTGCTTCTGTACATGATGGGCAGAATGGGTTTTTGGTCTAAATGGATTGGGTGGATTAAATATTGCATGTCGACGGTGAGAGTTTCGATTCTGATTAACGGGGCTCCAACGGGTTTTTTCCCTACCACCGGGGAGCTGAAGCAAGGAAATCCTCTTTCTCCCTTTTTGTTCATTTTGGTATGAAGTTGTTAAGTATCTTCTTAACGAAAGCTCAATCGAATGGGTTGCTTATGGGTATTCCCTCAGGTACAGAAGGTAGATCTCAACTGACTATTTTGTTTGCTGATGATTCTCTTGTGTTTTGTAAGGACAGTGAGAGTAATTTACTGCATCTCAGATGTATTATGTTGTTGTTTGAAGCTGTCTCGGGGTTGCGAGTTAATTTGTCAAAGAGTGAAATTTTCCAGGTGGGTGAGGTTCCAAGATTGCATGTTCTGGCAAACATTCTGCAGTGCAGAGTGGACAGCTTTCCCACTACCTGCTTGGGTCTTCCTTTGGGTGCTACTGCGAGGGATCCGGGGATTTGACTCCAGATTGGCTTGTTTGAAGGGGCATTTCTTATCCAAAGGAGGACGATTAACCCTTCTAAAAAACGTTTTCTCTAATCTTCCCATTTACTTTTTATCTTGCATTCCTATTCCGTCTTCGGTGGCTAATTTGTTGGAGAGAAAGATGAGAACTTTTTTATGGAGAGGAACGGAGGAAGGCAGGAAGGTTCATTTGATCAAATGGAGTAAGGCTTGCCCTTTATGGAGGGGAACGGAGGAAGGCAGGAAGGTTCATCTGATCAAATGGAGTAAGGCTTGCCCTCCAGTGCACATGGATGGTTTGGGAGTCAGAGGAGTGAAAACTTTTAACAAAGCGCTTCTCGGCAAGTGGTGTGGAGGTTCTCGCAGGAGCAGGAAAGCTTGTGGAGGAGAGTTATCGTGGCCATTATGAGAGATGAGGTTGACGCGTGGGAACCGTCTTTATCAAAGGGAGACTTGCTTCTTATTCTTGGAGAGTCATTTGTCGGGGTTGGAACATGTTCTCTAAACGGGTTAAATTCAGAGTGGGGGATGGTTCATCGGTGAGGTTTTGGTCGGATTGCTGGCGTGGCGACACAATATTAGCTGACGAGTTTCCTACTTTGTTTAGTATCATTTCTGACAGAGAGTCTAGGGTTAGTGACTTTTTCATGAGTAATAAGGGGACTGTGGTTTGGAACCCAACATTCAGAAGAGCGTTCAATGATTGGGAGTTTGATCCAGTTAGTAATCTCATGCAGAAGTTATATTCGTACACGTTCGTTAGAATGGATGAAAGGTCATTATGAAGTTTTTTTGGCTAAGTCCTATGTCAAGAGCATTGACAATAGCGCTAGCAATGTTATAGATTTTCCTTGGAGATAAATCTGGAAGACTAAGGCTCCCCCTAAATGTTCTTTTCTGGTGTGCACTTCAGTCTGGAATGTCAATCTCACCATGGATGTTCTGAAGAGGAGGGGTTTCTCTATGCCTGATAGGCGTCCTTTGTGCAGGAAGGAAGAGGAATCAAACGCTCATCTGTTTCTTCATTGTTCTTTCTCGTCGAAACTTTGGTACACTATATTGGGATCTTTGAATGTTCATTGGGATACGCCTGGAGAACCGTGTAACCTTTTTTGTAGTTGAAAGCATGCTTGTAGCACTTCCATTAAGCCTTCTTTTTGGGCTATTATCCTTTTTGTTGTTTTTTGGGGTATTTGGAGGGAAAGAAATACTAGGATTTTGATTTTTGAAGGGGGAGAGAATTCTTTTTGTAAAGCTTTCATGTCTATTCTCAGATGCCTTTTAGATTAGATAGGTTGTTTGCTCACAGGTTTTGATTCTGAAAAACCCTGGGTGGAGACCTTAATCCTTTGCTTTTTAGTTTCTAGCTTAGAGCTATAAATCCCCCATGGGGATTTTGCGAATACTAAATAGTTAACTTTTACCGATAAAAAAAATAAGATTTGGTTAGACAAAGAGTCCCACATCTTGCAAATGTGACGCCACAAGGGAGAAGCAGACCGTCAAAGATTAGAGGAAAGAAACCAACCTTATGCATCTTCACCTGTCCTAGCCACAATAATCTTTCTCCATAAACTATTTTGATCTAGCGAGAATCGCCACAACCACTTGGCCAAAAGAGCATCATTAAAAACTTTCATATTTCTGAACCCTAGACCACCCTCACGCAAAGGGCTGCCAACTTTTGCCCAATTTACGAGATGGAATTTCTTTTCCTCCCATATTCCTTGCCACAAAAAGTCTCTCATTTTTCTTTCCAAGCTATGAGCTACTAGAATTGGAATGGGGAAGCAAGGAAAAAAAACATATGGGCAAATGAGCAAAGGAAATAGATAGAACAAGATCTTTAACATGCATGGCTGCATCACTATGTTACCGAGAATCTAAATGAGCATAATCCACCATCTATACAGCTCTTAAGCTACATTATCAAGCTGGAGCAACCAAAGTAAACCTGAAAGCTAAGAGAATAAGCAAATATACTTTATTTATGTTGTAGCAGCTGTCTCCGGAGGAATATGTTTTGTTTTGGATGTTTCTTAGTTGTAGAGTTTTCCAATATTAAAATAGTAACATACTCAACTGTTATCATGAAACTTCGGAAAAAAAGCTGTAAAGGAAATCTAAGGTTTATATCCTGCACTAATAAACAAACACAGAATTTGACTCAGATTTATGGTGTTGTGAAGCAATAATCAAAATATACTTCTGGAAATGCTTAATGGAAGCTGATTGTGTTCTTATTATGCATACCTCATCAAAGAGAACGCGGTACGCATTTAGATCATGATATAATTTTCTGTTTTCTGCACTGCAATGTTCAAGTGCTTGTGCTATATGATATGCAACTCTTACACGCATCTCCCAAGGCAATGGCTGTTTTTCCCCTGTAGTGAATACATGACTTATGAATCACTCAAATAAAGAGAGACTAGCAGACCTACGCGTTGACATAACCAATGAACACTGACTAAGCAATCATTTGGGTTAGTTTATCAAGTCAAATCGATTTAGTCTCTTCATGAATAATATAAGATAGTATTGAAGAAACCAAAGTCATACAGTGAAAGAGATGCTTTGAGAGAGTGTCATTAGGCATGTACTCTGCCACCAACAGCCGCTCATCTCCCTCAGCACAACATCCAATTAAATTTACCAATTTCTTATGTCGGACCTTCCCAACTCCAGAAGCTTCTGTCTATAGAACAAAAACATAAAATGAAACAAAGTCACCAACAGACAAACTAACTAAGCATGATTGTCAGGAATTAAAGTTGGATGCTCAATGAGAAAGTGTATGTATCTGAAAGATCATACACCAAGACTATGGGTTTTGAAATTTTAAGGGGGGAAACTGAAAAAGAAGTAGTCGGTGATTTTCAAAACTAATTGAAAAGCTCCTGGGTTTTTAAGCATAAATAACATGGCCTTTAAGCCTTCTGTTTGAATCATGGCATTTTCCTGGTTACTGACATTGAAAAATAAATACTACTATATTTAATCCCTGGACATGGATTGCCAAGAATATGAATTATGAAGAGAGGGTCAGATTCAATGGCGTCTACCCAAAATAAACAGAGAAACTACTCTATTGTTGGCTCTAGTGGATGGAAACATGTTAGAATGACTAGCTCGCTTACTTTACTCAACAGCCTAGCACACCTGGTAACAGTAAATCAAATTGTGTTCGTCCACTCAGTTTTTTAGCTAAGAACGCCATACCATAATTTTTGTTCAGAGGAGATAGATCAAATTTAAGAAAGCATTACCACAAATTGATGAGGGTCAGGCCAGGACAGCTTGGAGAAACGCTTAATGGCGACAAAGCGATTATTACGAAGCTTCCCTCTGTAAACCACATTCGGGGCTTTCTCTCCGCTCTCAGATACAATCAATTCGGTGCTGAAACCATTAGTCGCTGCTCGAAGCTCTGCTAACCCAAACTCTTTGAATGCTGGCACTTGTCCTTCCTCCAACTGCTCTCCATTAGCTTCAGCACACCCATTCAAGCCCAAACAGTTAAAAGTCATAAAACTACATTAAAATCTAATGATAAAACAAAAATAGGGAGAGAAAGAGAGAGATGAATACCTGGATCAGGTTTAGGTAGGGGAAGGGGAGGGTCTTGGTCAGGGGAAGGGAGGTGAGTGGTTTTGGACTGAAAACAGCCCATGATTTGGAAGCTCACATAGATGGACAGAAGAAGCTATAAAGAGATAGAGACATAAAGAGGGAAACAATTGAAGATTGAAGAAGGAAAAGCTTTAGAAAACAGAATGGTTCAAACAAGATATGAGCAGTGCAAGTGAGTCGAGGAAGTGAAAATGTTAGAGAGAGAGAGAGAGAGGAATAGTGATGCCTGATGGGGATTGGAGAGAGAGGGAGGGTCACATGATGAGCTGACTATCAGCACGTGCTAAGACACTGAGACTTCCTCAAACTGTGCTATTTTGTGTCAGTTTCCCAATGTCCATTTACTAGTCTAGTTGTTATGAACAAAAACAAAATATCAGATAAATCAGATTTGGGCCATTGACCTAAAAATACGCCCTTAGCCAATATGAAAACAGCCCATTTTCCAAAATATTAACCAATCTTCGTGTCCATTGGTGCTATATATGTAGGATTTTTTTTAACTTAATACTTTCATTCAACAAAAAACGCCATTGCAATGATCAAAAAGAAATTTCTTAAAGAAAACATCAACAATAGCAGCAGGAAAAGAATTAAACCATCAGGAAGAAATACGAGAATTAATAGCACACTTTGCAAGATGGTGGCAGCAAGGTTCGAAGTCCTTCGACAGTGAGAGAAACCTAAAACTAAAGCAGTGTCTTTCAATCTATTGATATAAAAAAATTAGGTTATAAACTTCATGATCTACATCATCCTCAGCATTAATCAACTTAATTGCATTAAGGGCTCGTTTGACAGTCAGGATAGTACTATACTAAATCTGTCAGTTTGTATTGTACTGTACTAGATTAAATAATATTATTCAGTATTTGGTGCTGTATTAAATAAAAAGTTGTATTACTTGTACAACGTTTGGCACATCATAGTACTGAAATATTGTAAAACTGTTTGTCATAATTTGATTCACACAAATCTGCTTTAGAACTCATTAACATGTTATTTAACATTTTTAACTACAAAATAAACATTCATTCAACCAATCAATAATAATAATTAAAATACTTCAAAAAAGATCTTTAAACGTCATCATTCATTTTCATAATTTATAATAATATTCATACAAAAAATCATCACCAAGACATCACAAAATAAGTTTTCATATTCAAGACATAATGTCTATCCACTAAGGCATCACAAAAAATCATCACATCAAAATAAGTATCCACAAAATATCATCATTTAACAAAATACCATACATCCACAAAATAAGTACGAAAGGAAGCCTAAATTCATCTCTGACGGAGTAGTTTTGTGACAAATGCTCGCTTCCGCTCGTCCTTCAAAGATATGAAAGCCAACACATTTTCTGATTTTGCTAGAATAAGAGTAAAAGCATCAATCTCATCATCAACAGAAAGCCCAAAACTTTGTAACTCATCAGCAATGTCAGTGCAATTTTTATCTTCATCCACGATTCTACTGCTAATTGTTTCCATCCTCTCAAATGACTTCTCAAAAATTTTCTCAAAAACATTAGCAATCTAATTCAAGCCAGTATGAAAGTTACTCCCAGCTCTTGTTCTTTTTTTACCAATTAGTCGAGACTGAGCCTTATTACTTTGTTGAGAACTTGAATTTTGTGGTACTGAATGAGGAGAAATAGGCAAATCTTTACCTATGTCATGTATATTATCCTCCTCGTACTCTAGGTCCATGTTCTCAACCATATCATCAGGAGTTTCAGCACCAAGTCCTATTGCACGATCCTTACCAAATATACGAGCAAGCCTTTCATAGTACGGAAAAGGCTTGTCTCTCCCCTTCTGCATCCTTGTTATGCTACAAGAATAAACTAATGTAAGTTAATATTATGACAACATATTCCTGACGTCAAACCAAATAAACATAACATTAGTTTCAACTTGCACATAAAATTGTCATACTTTATTACTCTCCACGTCCACACACATTCTAACACCATTCCAACCAAAACCGCTCTTGGCCAACATGTCAATAACAATTCCATACATTTTTTTTTCATTTTCTTAACTTGGACTCAATGTGTGGATTAGCCTTTAGCCTAGAGTCAGGATACTTTTCATTCAAACTTTTCTCCATAATCGTTAGAGTACCAGATTTACAAGAACCAATATCACAACGATGGCCTCCTGTAACTACTTCATCTAGTATGTCCAATAACGCTTCTTCCTCCATTTTGGTCCACGAACGCCTACTGCTTCTTCGTGTAGTCTGCTCATTATTTTGATTGTTATCCCCATCTATTCCTAACAAAACATATCTCAATCAATAAAAGTATATTGTAACCCAATCCAACAATAAAAGTATATTGCAACTTAATCCAACAATAAAAGTATAAGGCAACTCAATCCAACAATAAAAGTATATTGCAACTCAATCCAATAATAAAAGTATATTGCAACTCAATCCAACAATAAAAGTATATTGCAACTCAATCTAACAATAAAAGTATATTGCAACTCAATCCAACAATAAAAGTGTAAGGTAACTCAATCCAACAATAAAAGTGTAAGGTAACTCAATCCAACAATAAAGTCTAAATCCTAAAAATGAAACAAGGGAAAGTCTATCTTAATGACTCAGTTCCTTCTCCTTTCATTATACATCTGCATGGATAAATTATTCCTTCATGCACTGCATTGATCAGACGAGTCTATTGTCCCTATAGTATCAATCTCCTCCTCATCCGCAAGACCACCATTTACTTCATCTAGCTTAATTTCTATTGGATCTATTGACATTTCTGTCCTAATCAGATTATGTAAAAGACAACAAGCGGTAATAATGCGACAATGAGATTGTATAGGATAGAATGATGGACTTCGTAAGATAGCCCATTGTATTTTGAGCAAAACAAAACATTTTTCAATAACATTTCTTGCAACTGCATGCTTCATATTAAATAGTTCTTCATGATTTAAAGGTGTACGCCCGTTTCTCCACTCTGATAGATGATAACGTGTTCTTCTAAATGGTGCAAGAAATCCCTCACAATTTGTGTATCCAGCATCTACAACATAATAGTAACCTGTGAAAGGGAGCTTCAATTAGATTACTTAAGATAGCCCAATTAGGTTACGGATAGAAAGATGGACTTCTTAAGATTGCCCATCATATCTTACCCATAGGGACTTGAAGTCCATTAGGTCTACTAAGCGCATCTCGAAGTACTTTAGAGTCAGAAGCAGATCCTTCCCATCCTGGTAGAACAAATATAAACTTCATGTCTGGGGAACAAACGCCCAATACATTTGTATAACATATTAACACTCGAATTATTATTTGAATAATTAAAAACAATTAACATTTTTCATGAAGAAAACTTAAAATAATGTATACCTTCATGAACATACTTATCATTTTCAAATGCCACATCTCTAATACAAGATATATCAAAAGCGTCCTCTTATCCATCTCTATTCAAAACAAAAATATTTTAGCTAAATAATTCATATCAATTATCGTGAAGCGTATGAATGTTATTGAGCAAGTCATCAGGACACCAACTATCCATATTCAAAAGAGTGCCTATTTTAAAGAATTTGGACTTCTCCTACAGGAGTTACAGAAACTAAGTAACATGATAAGAAATCAACCAAACTCCCCCCAATTCGCCATCACTAGCCCAACGAAACAACAAATCCCCAAAGAGAAAATAAACAACATATACTAAAGATCTAGATTGGAAGCACTCAAATTGCAAATTGATATAAAAAAAATTAGATTATCAAATCTAATTGGTGGTAACTCTTAAAATCAATCCCACACAATAAGCTTTAGTTTTTAGTAAAGAAATTTAAGCTCTTCGATTTCAAACACACATTGCGATAGTCATATTTAATTGTTTGTAGCCTTCTGAATCCTGGGTTGATCCACACGTTTCTGTAATAATAAAGAATTTGGACTTCTCCTATAGAAGGAGTAACAAATTCTAATTTATGCATTCTTATCAATCAGAGGTGAGCTTCAGTGAAAATGAATTGAGATCTCAACATAGTATCAATCAGTAAAACCAAAACTCTCACAAAGCCAACAAAAAACACAGAGAAACAGAGAGAAGATATAATCGTTCAAAGCTAAAACCAGGTCTACAAAACATGAAACAAGCACAGATTCTCATCAACCAGAATGCAGATCTAAGAAATACAAAACAATCACAGAAAAGGAAGAGATACTTACCTCGTGTGGGCAGAAACGAAGAAGTCTTCGTCGGTGAGAACGTATTCTTCGGTGAGAACGTCTTCGTCGGTGGGTCCGAGCACCGTCGGGGTCTGTCGTCGAGGGCGCCTTCACGAGATCTGTCTTCGAGTCGAGGGTCTCTCTGTTTTATTTTAGTCCCGTTTAGTCATAGGAGGGGACTAAGTTATACGGTGTGGGTGGTTGTTAGTACGAGTCTTATGTTTTTGACAAACATCGGACAGTACTATTTTAATATTGTCCTGACTTTAGTACTGTCTAATACGGGCTGCCAGACAAGCCTTGAGAGAATCAGATTCCACCCATAAAAGACCAATTCCAGCGTTAAGCCTTCAGAACTTGGTAAGAAATCAATCAAATCATTTTCTGGAGAAATAGATTCAATATTGGGGAACTTGGTAAGCCTCCAGAACTTCTTAGCTTTCTGCATTTCCATAGGGCATGGGTAGAGGAGTCTTCATCACAAGAAGAGAAAGGACACAACCCGGAAATATCAATACCTCTCCTCCGCAAATTCGAACCAGCAGGGATGATGTTGTTGTAAGTTCTCCATGCATACATTTTAACTTTATTAGGCGGAGCACCCTTCCAGATTCTATCACACCAAGCTTTACTCTTTTCGATCGAAGACGATGAAGGCATGTCGAGAGCCATCCTTTCAAGACGATACCCGCTTCTAACAGAATAACGCCCACTTTTTCTCAAAAAGCCAAAAAAATCCTATCCTCCCCTCCATTCGAGCTTAACATAATACTAAGGATACTACTGGCGGCTTCCTCAAGCAAAAAAGCAATCTTTGATTAGAGCAGTGTTCTAGTCCTTTGAAGGACCAATTAGAGACATAAGTATCAATGGGCAATTTTGGTTGGGAATAAGGTTTGAATGAAAAGGGGAGAGAAATCCAATTATCCTTATAGTCTTTGACATAGTTTCCATCCCCAATCTTCCATCGTGAGCCCTTCATCAAGATCTCCCTCCCCCATAAAATGCTTCTCCAAATGAGGGAGGGATTGCGTCCAGCTTTAACCTCCAACAGAGATCCAGATTGAAAATATCTTCCTTTAATTACATGAGCCATCAGTGAGTTAGGATTAGAGATTAATCTCCAACACTGTTTTGCTCGAATTGCTTGATTAAAGAGTTGCAGGTCTTTGAAACCCAGACCCCATGTGATTTAGGAGCACAAAATTTAGACCAAGCAAACCAATGAATTTTCTTCCTCCCATTGTTGACAGCCCAGTATAAATCTACACACAACATATTTAGCTCGTTACATAAAGCCACATGAAGCTTGAACACACTCATATAATAATTAGGAATTGCTTGCACCACTGCCTTAATAAGAGTCTTTTTCCCTGCACTAGGAATCAATGACTCCTTCCAAACTTAAAGTTTTTCCAAACCCGATATTTGATGCTAACAAACAATACTCGTTTATTCCTACCCGCCATTGAAGGAAGCCCTAGATATCTTTCAGGGCAATGCACCATGGGGATATTTAGGATAGAATGGATCCAGATCCCTACCTCCCTTATGTTTAGGCTAAAAGAGAGGGGATTTCTCCAAGTTTATTTTTTGACCAGAAGCAGTTTCATAATCCTCCAGAATAGATTTAATCACATTAGTTTCCCTCTCATTGGCTTTAGCAAAAAGAATACTATCATCTGCAAAGAGCAAGTGTGATAATCTCGGGTAATGTCTAGCAATTCTAACCCTGAGAATTAACTGGTAAACCTATGCATTCCTTATAGATGAAGACAAACCTTCTGTACATAGTTAAAAAAGGTAAGGAGATAACGAATCACCTTGCCTCAAACCCCTACCAGGTCTAATGAAACCTCTAGGTTTCCCATTGATTAGGAACGAGAAAGAAACACTAGAAATACATTTCATAATTTTGTTAATCCATGCATTCACAAAACCCATGCTTTCCATCACATTCCACAAGAAATTCCATTCAACTCTGTCATAGACCTTACTCATGTAGAGTTTCAATCTGTCCATGACAACCTCTTCTCATATATTTAATATGATGAATACTTTCAAACCCCAGGATGACATTATCTAAAATAAGTCTTCTCCTAGGATAAAAGCACTACGATTTTTCGAAATCAAACCATCCAGAATTGGTCTCAGCCGATTAGTAAGGACTTTTACAATTATTTTAGGAGAAACATTGCATAAGCTAATCGGACGAAACTCCATAACTTTTCTGTAGATTCTGAGCCTTTGGAATAAGGACAATATGCATGCGATTTAATGCTTCCAACAAAACATCATTATTAAGAATATTCAAACACATTGCAGATATTTCAAGATGCACGATATCCTAATATTTGTTATAGAATAAAGCAAGAAATTCATCTTGACCCGGAACCTTCGTCAGATAAATTTGCCTAAGATCGGTCATGATCTCTTCCATTATGAAATCAGAACACAAGTCTTCATAGAAAGCAGAGATGCCGATTACTGTTTTGGAGACATACTGAGTAATTTGATTAATTTTCTCTTCAGTTGGATTTGAAGAAGAAAAAGTATCCTCAAAGTAATTTTGGAAAGTGCTTTCAACCACCTCTACTCTTCAGACCAATTCCCCATGCTGTCCATGATTCCCAAAATTCGGTTTCTCTGCTTTCTATGGGAAGCTTTCGAATGGAATTATTTCGTATTTTGATCACCCTATTTTAGCCAGTTTTCACGAGACCGTTTCTTCCAGAAAATTTCCTTAGCTCATTCACCTTTAATCCATCATCAATCTATCCACATCCTTGGACAGTTTTCAATCTTCTTACTAAGATTCCCAAATTTTGATTGACCCCATTGACCAAATTGATTTCCACACTTAGCCAATTTCTCGAGTAGGTTATTAGCATTTATAGAAGCAAAATCAGAAATCTAGCAATTCTTGACAAAATCAGCAAAATTTGGATGTTGGGTCCAGAATTTTTCAATTTTAATTTTTGCTCCTCTATTCCTCCTGTCAAAATTGATTCTGTTTTCCAGCCATAGTCAGAGGTCAACTGCACGGTGATCTGAATGGCCGAACTCCAAATTTGAAACAGCATCATTTTTAATAAGTTTCTCCAATCCGGATTGCATAAGTAACGATCTAGCCTTTTTCGAACATTTTCACTTCCTTTTCTTTTGTTATTCTGTGTATATAAGTCTTCTACACAACCAAGATCCAACAGGTTTGCCTCCTTAATCACACATTTAATTTTATCCATAGCAGCCCGATTGTCACCCCCGTTGAGCCACCCAATCTTTCCTCCTCAAACAATATCTCATTAAAATCCCCTACAATCACCAATGGCAGATTTGACGCCTGGTGTATTCTCCTGAGCAACAGCCATGCATGATCTCTTTGGGCTTGGTTCGGATCACCATAGAATGCGGTGAATCTCCATTGCTTATTATCTTTAATAATAGCATTAATATGCCACCTTGAGTAGCCAATAATTCTCACATTAATACCCCCCATAGAAAATCAGTACCACCACTAGCACCAATGGCATCACACGCGAAGTAGTTATTAGAATTCATCTGTCTTTTCAATCTCTCCATTTTATTAGGCCAACATTTTGTCTCTGATCAAAATATCAGAGTGGAATCTTTTTTACGGATAACCTCCCTTAGGGAACGGATTGCTCGGGGGTTCCCAAGCCCCCGACCATTACATACAAGGATACTCATGGCTGCCGGTAGGACTGGCAATCAGTCACCACCGATATAATTTAATCTGTAAGCTTCTCCATTTATATCTTGCTTCTCTTGCACGCAGAATACAACCATTCTTCCTCTCCAACCTTCCTTTTCATTTTATCTTGTGCATGTAGTACCATATTCTCATCCTTCTGGTTAGCCCTAGCCATCCTCTTCCAACAACAAAAACCCATCGGTGATGCATGGCTCATGCTGCTATCTTCACTCAAATTATGGTCATGCCCTCTGTATGTAGTAATTAGCTTTCCTTCTTTGGTTGCATTCTCTTTATTGGTAATAGCCAACATAGCATCTTTTCCTTTTAAAACACTCCCAATAGAAGCCACGTCTCCTTTATTTTTGTTATCTCTCCCATTTCACACATGCTTTCCTTTTTCTATCTCCTTGCCACATGACTCACTAGACTCCCCCATATTTGAATTATCTCCACAAGGCAATTTTTCTTTTAAAGGAACTGAGGACACTTTTAAAATAGGGATGGAATCATAACTGAAATTTGAATTTGAATCTCCTTTATTTCCTCCAACTATCATATCAGTAGATTAATTAAAATTCACCTTTAATCTCTCCTGAAACGTCTCCCCCTCCATAACCGCCCCTTCATCGTGAACTGCTCGATCACTATTCTCTGGGGATTGCACTACAACAAATATGTGCTTTTATAGCACACGGTGATTGTGTTTTGTCACAAAATGCAATGAAAGCTCAACTCTGAATCTGATTCGCAGGCCAAATTTCCCGAAACCCGCCTAAAATAATTAGACTATCTTTTCACAGTTCTCTGTATCTTCAATCTCTCACATAGCTCGCTCTTTCAACCTCTACGAAACTGTGAAACCTAGGGATTTCCTCGCGAATCTCACTCTTTCATCTCTCTCTTTCTCACACACTCTCTCGTGAAGTTCTCTCTCTACAGCTTATTGCAGCTCTCTCTTTAGCTCTATCACACAGCCTCAACTCTCACAGCTCTCTCTCACCGATTTCCCTCGTATCTCTTTGTTTCCCTTATCTGGTAGCTCTGTCTCGCACCTAGATCTCTCTCACACCTCTCTCTCTCTCTCAGCTCTGTGTCACAGCTTTGTTTCCCAGCTCCCTCCCACTTCAATTTCATATCTCAGAAATAGAAGTGAGGTTTTTTTCTTGCGATGTGGGTTTTAATCTCAAATTAGTGTATGATTTTTACTGTTTTCATCTGATTTTTGTGTTTTTTCTTAGGTTTGTCTGAGTTAATTGAGATCTGGCCGAGGATAGAGCTCGTACTTTTGTGACTAATACCATTTTCTGGCTAGATGAAACTAAGGGTTTGAGTTCACGATTCGGAACATATAACTTTGTGATTTGAAAACATCTTTTTTTGTTTTACCTTTTTTCAAGAAGTTACTTCTTGAAACTCCCTCCCCTGCTCCTTCTTAAACACTTTATTCTTGTACACATACATTTGCCTTCTGTTTGGTTTTGATATAGTCGTTCTATTTTAAAGGGTATGACGACATTGTTCAGGTTGACAGCGACACTACCATATCTCTTGCAAGGACTAAAAGGAAGTTACGTACTCTTTATCTATCATGGTGTAGGAATTTGATTGACGAGGTTATAAGTTTAATTGTTTCTAGAGTTTGTATTCTTTTCATTTTGTTTTCTCATCGCATTTTTTACTTTTTCTTGTTGATATGTTCAATTTGAATATGATTAGTCGATTGGAAATCATAGCCTCTAATTTTTTTTATATTTGTTCCTCTCTGGTTATATTTCTGACTAAAAAAGGAGTTACTATGTTACTTTTTATTCCATTTCTTACTAGAAGTTCTTGATCTAGTCTACTAGAAAGCTGAAACTTGGTTTGCCCAATTTTATTTTATCACAACACATGTTTATTAGATAAGATAGTTAGTCAGATTTTTGACCTGGTATTAGATCATAAATTGGCATTTGAACTGAATTGGTCTAGTATGAGTAACAGTTTGCACTTCTCTAATAAAGATTTAGTGTTATAATGACAGATATGTTGGATAGAAAATGATGTTTTTTCAAGCACCATTTGCCGACTAAACCCATGTGCCTAAAAATAGTTTAGCCAAAGAATCTTGGAGAGAGCTTTATGTTTGTTAAGAAATCTTGAATAATACTTTATGTTTGTAGACTAAACCCCATGGATTGGTGATTGATCCATTTATATTAGGGATAATTGATAACGATTCACATTAGTAGGAACCCTGCCCTTCTGTAAGCTTACAGTGATGGCAGAAATGTAGCTTTTTGTATCATTAATAGTATTGTATAACTTCTGTAAATCTACAAATCATTTTCGTTAGTAACTTTGCTATATCATTAATAGTATTGTATAACTTCTATAATTTGAATTATAGTAATAATTAGACTATGAATATTTAGTGTTGCATTGATCGTATTTCTTCTTTGCACTCCAAACTCTTGTATTAGAAATAGAGAGGACGGATAGCCTTAAAGTTCTCTAGGTGACTGATTTAACTTACTTTTGGAAATTATCAAATGTTTCATATAACCAAGTTCATCCAATCCCTCTTCAGGTGACTGATTTATCCTTTCTATACTAAAAAACAAGGTAAAATGTCTTGCTATTCTAATAATTAATATGCCACTTTAGCGAAGGTTGATCAATATGACTGAAAGGAGATTATCCCAAATCCAAACTCTACCCCATCATGATCTTGGATTACCATCAAATCGTCTATGGCTGAGTTCTCTAGATGGTGGAAACCACCAACTAAAATCATAAATCAGCTGTAGACGAGCTCGACCAAGAAGCCCTAAATTGCCTATGTGTTGCTCCTTCTACCCAAGTATCCATTCCCCTCTCTCTCTATGTGTATATATATATATATATATCATTCCTTCTTCACGGTGGTCAAATCTGTGACCTAGGGTTTTGAACTTTTCCTTTATTCTCATTTCCCTTTTCGGGACCTAGGGCTTCACGTTGATCATAACCAAAGCTAAGGATTTGAGGTGGGTTTTGCACCCTCTGATGTTTGTTGTTTTGAATTTCTCAGTGGTCAACCTAAGCTAAGGGTTTTGATTATGTTACTTCTGTTAAGAGTCTCATTGATTTCAACTTCCGAGACGTAGAGGAACTTGTTTGTTTGGTTAGGCTTGCTATGGAGGCTTGCATTAAGGATTTTAAAAGATCGCATGTATGTAGCTCAACTTGTAATTTGTCGCGGAGAAAACTGAAGAGTACTTAATGGACGATTTTTATATGCATGATCTGTGGTTGTTGTCTAAATGCCCCGGAAAGACCAAAGAAGCCAATTATTGGGTTAGATGATTTTTTTTCTGTGAAATATATCAATCAGTCATAAACAATAAAGAGAACACAAATGGGAGAGAAGAATGGAACTTGAGAAATGATCATGTTATTTTACACATCACTGCTGTTATAGTCACATCTTAAATGAGAAAGAGATGAATAACTGGAAGTAAAGACCAAAAAATGAAGAAGTAAGTGGAATGAATGGTGATGTTATTTGTACAGAACGTGTATGCAGGTCTAGCATGATCTGTGACATTTTTAATTACACTTACATTGTTGGACATATATACAAGAATGGGTTTTGGCTTTTAACCAAATTGGGTTAACCTTGCTTTATTCACTTTTATGTTACTCGTGGAACCATTGTCTTGGGTCCTTATAAGCTTTCCTCCATTGGTCTTGTTAAATCTTAGCATATTTTTCATCCCTTACTTTTCCTCCTTTTCAATTTTAGTTTTTTGTAGATTATAATACAAAGCTACTCGAGTCACCTTCCTACATTACCAGACGACAAGTCGTCAAGGTATGGTGAATTTAATGAAAATTTAATCTCTTATCTAAACTATAATGTTGCAAAGATAGGAGTGTCTCAACTGTTGTAGAATTTATTATGTAGCATACGCTTCCAAATACTCTCTTTGTTTGGAGTCAAAGTTTCAGATGGCCTTATCCCCATCAAAATAATTGTTCATTTACGAGAAATCTAGATGATGGATATCTTTAAACTTCATTACTGTAATGTTTCCTATAATATAATTCCAAATTGCTCCAATTTTCTTAATCGTAGAGCATACATTTGGTCTTGGTATGATCAATAAAATCTTTGTAGAATGGCCAAAAATAGGTTTGCAACTTCTTGGGCTTGTCATTTGTAACATAATTACTTATCTTATTGCTGATTTTAATTGCTTGGATATCTTATATTCTCTTTTCACCCTTTTAAGGAAAGCTCTAGGGTCTGACTTCGCATGATTGATGCTAGAGCTTGGAGCTTGAGCTTTCGGCCAAATTCATTCGTTTCTACTCGAATTTCAAATCAGGAAATCTGAAAGTTTTCTGGTTTGCCTAATATTTGTCTTCTCTTCTTATTGTTGTCTGGACAATGCAATATTTAGAACAATGAAATGTGTCCTCATTTT
This sequence comes from Datisca glomerata, assembly GCA_003255025.1. Taxonomy (NCBI): domain Eukaryota; kingdom Viridiplantae; phylum Streptophyta; class Magnoliopsida; order Cucurbitales; family Datiscaceae; genus Datisca; species Datisca glomerata. Next base: position 322,343 of record QANY01013576.1, read on the forward strand.
ATGATGTATCACACTAGCTACTAACATCTTAAACATGATAAGAATTATTGATATGACTTGAGGTGATCTGGCATCATTTTGGGTGCGCAATCAGGTTAAACATATTTTGCCATCTAGACTCTAGATGACTTCTACGGTTCTATGGAAATGTTGGTATGTTTAAGCACATGCCTTGGATAACTTGTTCATATAAGTCAGAGAGATCTTGGGAGGTGAGTTGGGGATACCCCACAAGCTGGTGAAGACACTAATTTTCTGTTGTCGAGTTTACATTTTCATTTGCTAATCTCAACTTCTCAGCAAGTAATGCCTCCAATTGAAGCCTCACTAGATCATCTTCTTCAGGTCAAATTCCTTTGGTAAATCCATCACGAAGCCTTTTGTTCTCCTCCTCAAGCAGAGCACATCTCTCTTGTACAAAACATAAATTAGATTTCAACAATTTTAGTTCTCTAGCAAGCGAAGCTTGTTGTCTTTAATATATATTGGCAAAGAAAACCCTCGAGTTAGGTAAGAAATTGGCAGATCCTGGTCCTTTAATCTATATTTCTAATAGTTGAGAAATTAGAGCTGACATTTTTGGCTTTCTTGAGCTTGTTGTCTTTGGGGATGTTTCAGGACATAAGAAAATGACTGACTTACAAATGAATTTTTATTCTGGAACAAATACATAATTATGAGATAATTATGCATGATTAATTAATTAATTGAATTATATATATATATAATTTTCAAAAATTATATATAAATAATTATCGATTATTTTTCCAATTTTCGATAAGTGAAGCAGAATATCTCATTTATGAAATTAGATAATTAAATTATTATTAGCTAATACTTTGAATCAACTAAATCTGTTATTTGTGAAATAACGGATAATTTAGTTGATAGAGATAATCAAATATGTTAATTTTGATTTAACTGATATCTAGATATTTAGATGATTAAAATAAATATTTCATTTACAGTAATTGCCACATGTCAATGAATGATTGTCAATCATATATCACCACAGACTGTTGTAGTGCCATGTGGCACTACAACAGTAGGCGTGTAACATTACAGTGCCAAACGGCACTGTAGTGTGGTATAACACACAATGTCGTGAGGTATTGTGATGGTTTACGTCAATTGTAGTGTTGCGTGGCACTGCAGTTGTACACTATTATACAATGGGTCCTACTGTATTGAAAATTTTGAAATTAAATATTAATTTTTAATTATCCCTAAATATCTTATATGTCATTATTTAGAAAAAAATACATATATTATTCTAATTGTCTTCGTTAATGAATAATTTTATTAGTTCATCAATCAAAAATAAAAGAGAGAACACAGTTAGTGTCAGAATAATTTTTCTCTACGATTATAAAGTTAATCAAATCTCTAGAAGAACAATCATCGCGTTCTTTTAGAAAATCTCAATAAAGTTATTATCAGTAAATATATAGATCTCATGCGTTGAGTACATCTAGAGATAGAAAAATGTCTTGTAATATTCTACGTGCCTACACACGTCTTAGTACATTGATGATTCACTTAGAAGATATTGGTGTGGATCTCAGAGTCTACTGATTATTGGAACGGTTTCGTGGGACGGGGGATCGATCAATTTTGCAAGGATGCTTGATATAGACTACAAGAGGTATATGATTCATATCATTGTATGTTGTAGATTTAAAGTATAAATATATAATGGATCCTGAATGGTTGAAAATTAGTTTTCAATAAAAAAGTTTTTATTTGGTTATCGTAACGTTACGCAAGTTTTGTTTTATTAAAAAATTTTATCTTTATTAAAAGTTTAATTTTTTAAATGACCACAAGCCGCACGCTTCCGCCGCAGACGGGCCGTGACGACTAATATATCTCTTCCCCTTTGACATCATCAAAATAATAATGTGCAAAGAGAAATAGATAACAATCTATCAGAGTACTATGAAGTTTAAAAAAAATAGCTAACAATCTATCAGATTACTTTTCATAGATAAAGTCATCAAGTTAATAGTTAGAAACACAATACATCAAAGTAATTAAATGTAATAAATCAAGCAAACTACAAATATTTGCATTGGAATGAGGTTGAGGGAATCAACGATAAAGATAGGTCATAACAAACTCATATTGAGTTTGTTGTTGTTGAAGCAGGTTATTGTAATTGTACTTATGTTGAAGTTGAAGTGCTCGAATGGGTGAAGAGAGTGAATCGAATCAATCATTTGTAGTGTCCAAACTTTCATGAACACCATGAAGAGTGTATCCTTGAGATTCGAACATTCTTTCATCGTGAGAGACTATTTTTATTCTCAACCTTTCTCTCTTCATGCACCTTTTGAGGAACATTTTCCCGCTGAGTCCTAGATGGTGCTCTTCCCAAATTTTCCTCATCATCGGCTATAAGCTTTATTCTTCTTATGGATGCCTTTGAGTATGTGTCATCGGAGTCCATTTCAACAAATGAATCATCATTTAAGGTCACTTGAAAGTGTTGAAACACTATGGTTAGCCACATACCATATGGTAAGTAAGCTTGGAAGGAAGATAACACTTCTAGTACATGGGATATCATGATATAAGTCAAGTCAATGGGCATTCCTAGTAAAATGTTATAGAGTAGAAACATGTCCATGTAATTCACCTCATCCATGTAGCATTTGTGATGGAGAATTTTGATCATAATTGTGAGTTGTTTGGTTGCGGGTCTTAGACCATGGTTGATGACATCTTGTCCACAAAGTATTCTATTGGCTTTTATGAGATCAAAATCATCTATTGTAGCTCATGACAGGTGTTAAATACATTGTTCCATCATATGAAATATCCATGATTTTACCCAATAAGGACCCATCTATGGTCATGGTAGAGCCCATTCACACATGATTACAATGTCAATGGATATCTAGTGGATGAAAGATTGCAATAGAATAACCTAACAAGTCTAGTATACATCCTAAGCTTTAATGTCAAAACACTCTCTCAACCCACTCTACATAGGAGATGAACCATCTCCATTCCATCAAATTCCCTAATATTAATGTTTCCTACCTTCACAATATTCCTATTCTCATACTTAAGAAAACTTTTACTAGTTTAATCATCAAGAAAGAGACCCTCATCATAAATTGATTATTCTTCAATGGGAGATGCCTCTATTACTCTTTTCCTCTTTGATTCCCTAGTAGGTCTTGAAGAATTATCCTTATGAGTGAGATATTTAGAGTAGATGGAGAAATTTTAAGGAATTTGAGAGGATTGGAAAGGATTTGATGGACGAATTTTGAGTTTGAGATATGGGTATTTCAGAATAGGAGGGTTATGGTTTAGAGATGAAAGAAAAATTGCGAAGAATGAGAAGAGAATGGGAAAACCCTCACTTTTCCATGAGGTTAAATACGGTTCCCTAATAGAGAGGTCGACCGATGGTCATGGAGCAGTTGTCCGCTCTTGGCAAAGAAGCCAGGATTTTTTCCTGCTTCAAACTTTGTTTGTTCCCTCATCCAAAGCTTGTTCGTTATGCGTCTGTTGCTCGTCTGCGACCCCATCTAAGCTCCTATGTTGCCTCCGAAGATGCACAATTAATATTTGCTAGGCATGATATTGACATGCAAAATATTGGAGCATTAATAGTCAATATCATAAGTTAAAAAATAAATGGCTGTTAAAATTTATTGTGCATTGTTCATGATGCCAAGTTCTAATCTAATTTTGAAAAAACTTTCTTCATTTAGAAGTTTTGTGAAAAATCCACAAGTTAATTTTCGGCGAACACAATTCTAAAGTTATATCGCATTTTTTAACATGATCTCGTATAAAATGGTGTCTAACATCAATGTGCTTGCTTCTAGAATGTAAAATGGGGGTTTTTTGGATATACAGCGCTAGTCTTCATTTTGTAGGAACATGATCAAAATGTTGTCCAAAATCTCTTAAAGTTTGCTCCTTCCATATAATTTGTGCATCGTAACCACTTGCATAGATATTCAGCCATAGTTGTGGATGATGCTATGAAAGTTTACTTTTACTAAACCAAGACACTAGTGATTTACCTAAGGATTGACAAAAACCACTTGTGCTTTTTCGATCTAACCTGCCTCTAGCATAATCCGCATTCGAGTAACCAACTAAGTTCATAGAAAATTCTTTCGAAACCAACGGCCGAAAGAAGATGTGCCACTCAAATATTGAAAAATCTTTTTAATGCATTTAAGTTAGATTACTTAAGTTTTGATCGAATTAGTGCAAAGACACACACTAAACATAATATCGGGCTTACTAGCAGTTAAGTAGAGAAGAAAGTCAATCATACCTTGATAAAGCTTGTTGTCTACATCCTTACCTCTTTCATCTTTGTCTAACTTCAAGGTGGTGCTCATGGGCGTACATTTTGTCTTTACATTTTCCATGCTAAATTTCTTGACCATGTTCTTTATACTTTTCTTCATTTATTAATATTCCTTATTTTTATTATTATTTGAAATCCAGGGAAGAAGTTTAATTTTTTCGTAAGACTCATCTCAAAATCATGTTGCACAATTCTAAAAAAATCATAACACAAAAATTCATTAGTAGACCCAAAAATGATATCATCAACATAAATGTGCACAATCAACATATCATGTTCTTTAACTTTGATAAATAGAGTAGCATCAAAATTTCCCATGATTAAGTTATGGTCAAGTAAGATTTTACTTAGTCACTCATACCAAGCTCTAGGACCTTGTTTGAGACCATAAAGAGTCTTTTTAAGTTTATACACATGATTAAGAGTTTGAACACTTTGAAAATTGGGAGGATGTTCGAAATAAAAGTATGCGAAAATAAATATAGTAGAGAGCGAGATACAACACACGATATTTTTATGTGGTTCCGAAAAGTTTATCCCTACATCCACGATCTTCTTATGGGTGAAGATCAAACCTTTGACAATTCCTATTTGTTTGTGGTGCAAATCTCTTACAAATAGTATTTTCTCAAGAGTAGAATCTCTTGTATATGCTCAAAAAAAATAATCTCGCTCACTCTAAGATATCTGCATATTAAGACTCAAAAATATTTTCTAAGGTGGAGAAAGGCTCAGGAGAGATATAAGAGATAATAGCTTGAATTAGCTTGAAGTCTGTGAAAATAATGATGAATGGAGAGTTTTAAATAGGCATCAACAAGATTGAGGAGGGTCTGACCTTTGTCTAGTTTAGGTTAGTCTCGGCACAAAATAATGAAAACTAAGGAAGGGTGGCTTGTTTTCCTAGTCAGGTTAAACTTGTCCTAGAGAGGTCAGACCCCTCTAGAAGATAGGTTGGCCTGTCCTAAGGTAATTTTACATCCATGTTCACTTCTACACTCATTCTTTCCAAAGTAAAACATGGATCTATCTTGGTAGAATGTATAGGTTAAACCTCGATTTGAGTATTGACCTAAAAATCAATTTTAACATTTGGTTATGAGAATAAGACAGCATCATATGAGAGGAGAATAATTCTACCTAGAGTTGGGTAGCCTAATTTAGTTTTGTGCTATTAAATGAAAATAATGTGAATGAGCTCCTAAAGATAATAATAACATGAAAATAAAATAATTATCTTCGTAATTCCCAATTTCCATGCCCTGCATTATTTTCCATAACAATTTCTTGCACTCTTGATTAAAATTCATTAGTACATTTTCAATGTTTTGTTATCATCAAAGCCATTTCATTGAGATATAGAGCTAACAAATTTTACCTTTCTTGTTGTCACCAAAAGTAAAGGATTCACTATTTTCTTTAAAATTTAAAAGAGGAAAAGAAGTTGTAGTTACCAGTCACGTGCGTCGAGTATGCACTATCAAGGTACCACTTCTCATCCTTAGAGCGCTTGACCTGCAAAACAATAACTCAAAATTTGATCTTTGGTACCCAAATCATCTTGGGTCCTTTTTTGAGTTAGAATTAGTTCAAAACTAATCTACCATACCAAGGAGATTCACTTTTAGATTAGCATGCACACGACATCTGCTCTTTTCTTCCACATGCATAACAAGTCATTTGCAGGAGTTTTGTGTTTGTTGCTTTGACAAATTATTATAATATTTTTTATTTTGTGAGGGCTTGTAACTCAAACCACTTTTGTCAAAACACATCGTTGAGTTTCAAAAAGTTTATCTAAGTTATCCTTTCCGTAAGTGAAATTTGAATGCGTTTTGTTCAATTCTTTAATCTACTTTTGACTATCATCAAAATCTCTTTTCAAAGCATTCAACGTTGATTATAGTTTTAAACCCTCTTGTTTGAAATTGTTATCTTCTTATTGAAAAGTTACTTTATTTTTCTTCAATTCTTTATTCTTTCCATGTACTTCCTTAAACTCATGATAAAGTTCTTTAAAAGCATTTACTAAATCATCGGATACTATTTTATAAATAACATCTACACAATTAGTTCATACCTCATCTTCATGGGCCATAAAGCACATATTTTCCATTTCTTCACCTTATTGTTCTTATTCGTTATCATTCTCATCCCAAGTTACCAGGCTTTCTTCATGCAAATCTTTAGAGAGTTCCTGAGCATTGGAGAATTCATTCTTATGTGGCCGATCCTTTTGCACTCAAAGCGAGGAGCGAGGACGTCATGATTTATTCTCCTTTATTCCATTTAGAGGATTTCCCTTTTTCCTTGAAGATTTTTTTTTGAATTTTCTTACAAGAAAAGCTATGTCTGCATCTCCAACTTCTTCTTACTCATCGTCGATATCGTCATACGTGGTTGATTTTAGAACAATAATTTTCTTTTTGGTTCTTCTTCCTCATGCTCTTATGTCTTTTTCTTCCCATCTCATACATGAGAAGTGACAATGAAGATAATGTATGACACTAACTGTGTAAATGTTATTGATAAAATAGTATATGATGATTTAAAAAATGCTTTTCAATAACTTTATCATGAGTTTAAGGAATTACATATAACGAATGACGAATCGTAAGATCTCCATGGGCCATGAAGCCCATATTTGCCATTGCTTTGCCTTCTTGCTCTTCTTTGTCATCACTCTCATCCTAAGTTACCTTGAAGGCTTTCTTTTTATAAGTCTTTGGAGAATTCTTGAGGGTTGGACAATTCGCTTTTATGTGGTCGAGTTTTTTGCACTCAATGCAAGTAAGGACATCACGATTTCTTTTTTTTTTCTTCCCCTGAAGAATTTCCCTTTTCATTTGGAGAAAATTCTGAACTTTCTTGCAAAAAGAGTTGTCTTCATCTCCATCTTCTTCTTGCTCATTGTCATTATCATCATATGCGGTTGATTATAGAACAATCTTTTTCTTTTTTTTGGCTATTCTTCCTCATGTTCTTATGTCTTTTTATTCTCATCATATACATTAGAATTGACCCAATAAGTTCATCAAGAGGTAAGGTGTTGAGATATTTTTCTTCTTGTATCATTGTTACCTTTACCTCCTAAGATTTCGGGAGACATCTCAAGATTTTTCTTACAAGTTCAACGTTGGAATAAGTCTTAGCGTGAGCTTTTAAACCATCTATGATGTTAGTAAAACTAGTGAACATTTCACTTATAGATTCATTACTATTCATCTTAAAAAGCTCATAGCTATGAATAAGCATATCAACTTTAGATTCATTGACTTGGTTGGTACCCTCATGCGTAAGATTAAGTGTATGCCATATATCTTTAGTACTAGCACACATAGAGATTCTATTGAATTCATTCTTATCTAAAGCACAATATAGAGTATTCGTAGTTTTAGCATTCAAGGAGAATTCATTTTCATCATTGTCATTCCATTTATTACTTGGTTTAGGAATATCCTCACCATTAATGGTTTCACTAGGAATAAATGGACCAGTTACTACAATATTTCGTGGCTCATAATCTAAAGATTGAATGTAAGCCATCATTCTAGCCTTCCAATAGTTATAATCATTTTCATTAAAGAATGGAGGTCTAGTGATAGTTTGTCCTTCAACAAACTATCATTTAAAGATGACACATTTTATAAATTCACACAAAAATAATATAAACTCACTTTGATACCAACTGTAGGATTGTGTAATTACCCAAGATATGGTGAATTAGGTGTTTATGTTAGTTTGTGATAGTCGCAAAAGACTAAATATAAAAAAGAATTTACGCAATGAAACTGCAAAGAGATAAGGTATGAGAGAAAGAACATAATACTTTTTACGTGATTTAGAACTCTTTGTCTATGTCCACGCTCCAATGCACCTCCTTAAAGTTTTCACTAGAATCACGACCTTCTTCATGGTTGATGATCAACCTTGTAACGATTGAATTTTTACGGCACCAATCAATCACGTCTAGTTAGAACCCCAATAGTTCTCAAGAATAAAAAGCAACAACTTTCTCTATTAGAGTAGATATACAACTTTTACTCACAAATCAACTACAACTTAAACACTAAGATGAAGAATTATATGACTCACAAACTATAAAACTTTCTCAGAACTTTCTCTATAAATCATGCTCAATTATTGTCTTTAGGCCCCAAGAACATCCTCTATTTATTAGTCAAGAAAATAAACCATTGGAGCAATTTGTAAGGTTCAGACGTTTGCTGCCCCTTGAGCGGTCATCTGGTCGACCGTTTTATTTTGAAGATTTATAGAAATTTTTTTTTGTTTATTCGTTATCAAACCTCATCCACTGATCAGTATTGAGTGTTTGGTCTTGATAGAGACTAACAAATTTTGTGCAGTTAAAATATTTTACCGTGATAAAAATTAATTTGATCAAAATCATGATTTAAGAAATCATTTTGAGACTTGTTTTAGCTAACTATGAGCCATTTAATTTATCATAGTAATAATTTCAGCTCTTATATAAAAATTTCTCTTCTAAATCTGCATGATTCTCAAATATCTTCCCGCCTCTTCTTGTGTAATCTTCAATACAAGTAACTATGCATATAGGACAAAAAAACTCTTCCAAACAACATTAGTACTTGACAATATTTTGTTATCATTAAAATTAGATTATGAAAACAAGGAGTCAACAATTGAAACTCTCCTTTTAAACTTATGTGTGATGCATCTCATTATGTTGTATATGAGTAGTTTCAGGACAAAGATTGGATTGATTGCCCCCATGTGATTGGACTATGGTGGCAAGAGATGCTCAAGCGGATTACTCTACTATAGAAAAAACATATGTTAGCTATTGTTTTATCATTGGAAAATTTTAGATCATATCTTGTAGAGGTGTACAAAAAAATGTTTAACCGAACTAAGTGTTCCCAACTGAACAAAACCAAGGCTGTTTAGTCGGTATCTTTACTCCTGTGGTTTGATTTGGTTTTGAAAAATATAAATAACTGAATTTTTTGTTCAATTCAAATTTTGATGAATTATATATCGCGTCGAACCGAACCGAACAAGTAACATTATTTTAATGTTTTAATATATATAGAATCCTAATGCCATTATCACCCCTCCAAAGTTTCTACCTTACATTTTAGCATCTCAATTTTCCATAGCCTAAGCCTTCACCTCTTAGCCTCTCTCTCTGTCTCTCTCTCTCTCCCCCATTTCTCCTCTCTCTCTCACCTCATCTCCATCTCAAGCACTTTCTCTAATCTCTCAAGCTCAGACTCACACCTCCAGAAATCACCTCCATCTTAGCTTGTCCGATATTCATTTCAATCTCTTTCACTTAATCTCTCACTCACACCTCTGGAAATTGATGCCCGAAGCTCTGAATGTCTTAGTTAGACTGTATTCATCTTATTGTCAAAATCGAAGGTCTCCATTTTCATGGTTTACATGTATTGTGATCTAAAAGATTAGTTATACATTGAAATGTTTAGGCATTTCTTTGTTAGTTTTCTTCTTTGTTTTGATTGAGTTTATGTATTTTTCTAACTATTTCTGAATAAGGTTTATTGTTCAAGAAGATTTTTTGTTTCTACATTGGTGGAATTGAACCAACCACTTTGGTTTGGTTCATTTATGATACCCTTATCAGTTCGTTTAGGTCAGATTTATTGAGAACTGGTCAAGTCAGATTGATTGCAAATTTGTGCTACTAGCTGACTGAACTGAATCATATACACCCCTAATATCTTATAGCTTGTAAAGTGAGAATTCTTTCCAATCACGTTGTTTGGAAATATCTTTTTATAGAATAAGTTACCAAACCAAGATTGATTCGTTCGCCATTGCTTTTACAGAAGTTTAGCATTGAGTTCAAGTATAAAAGGTTCTGAAAATGTTCTTATGATCATTTATCTCGCATCAATATTAGATTTTTAGAAACTCCGCCTTTGAATGAGTCTCTTGTTGATGAACAACTCAAGTCCCAGAATATTGGACTAAGCACGATAGAACAAAGGTTTTTACTGAAATTAAAAAATTATTTGGGATGACCTTATCTCTCCAAATATTGTGTTGATCAAGTTATTAGAAGATGTGTTCCAGGGAGTTGATTTCAAAGTGTCATCTCTTGTTGCCATGACCAAGCTTGTGGAGGCTTTTATTGGCCACTTTAGTGCTAAAAAGGCTATTTTAAGATTTTGCAATGTGGTTTTTATTGGCCTACACTTTTTCGTGACAATTATGTTTCTTGCTCTTCATGTGAAAAGTTCCAATGGATAGGAAGCATTTCAAAAAGAAATGTGATGCCACTTAATGCAAAATTCGTAGTTCAGATGTGTGGGATATGGATTTCATGGGATCTTTTCCTCCATCGATCTTATGGTTGTCTATACGTTAAAGTAGGTTGAAGTAATCCCACATAGTATCAATGATCACAAAGTTATGGTGACTTCCTTGAAGACTACTTTATTATCATGTTTTGGCATCACCCAGGCAATAAGTAGCGACAGTGGTTCACACTTTTATAATAAGACTTTTTAAAATCTTATGGCAAAGTATTTCATTACACATAAGATTGTCATCCCATATCATCCATAAATGAGTGGTCAAGTTGAGATCTCAATACTAGAAATAAGCAAACTTTGGAGAAAAAAGTTAGACCGGATAGAAAGGACCGGTCTTTATGCTTAGTGATGTTTTGTGCCTTAGTGCACCAATAACTCAGTAATGCTTTCTCATACTTATTCTTTTATTTTGTCTTTCCTTATTTCTATATATTTTGTGTATTTGCAATTGCTCTTGAGATTAGAAATATTGAGAATAATGTTTAGAATAGGTTTATATACGAGCTTTTTTACTTCTATATATTTAATGTTTAAAAATTAATGTATTGATTTTGGATGCAATTATGACTTTCTTATTCTAGTATTGGTATTATCTTTTTCATAAAGTATCGTACAACCATCTTTGTCAATTTCGCATGTTAATATTAGTAACATGAATGAATCTAGAAATTTAATGAGTTATGTTAATTTAGTCATTGGAATGATTTTCATGTCATAACAAACATAAAATTTTGAATCCAAGAGAGTTTTGAGCTTTACATATACATACACATATGTGTATGTATATATATATATTGTCTTCAAAGAGTAAACTACACTTGCCCCTTATTTATTTGTAGTATAGAGTTTTTTTTAGTGTTACTTCCTTTGAAAAGCCTGTAGAGTTGGTGTCAATTGATGACTATGAAGTTCTAAAAAAATAGTGAGGGAATCTTTGGTAGTTTGAGCATTTCTAGCCTACCATTTAAAATATTTTCTATAGTGATCCAGTTTCAGACATAAAAAATTTTGATTTTTCGTCTTTACCCATTTTCTCACACCTTAAGCCCTAACTTTATAATATATTCTTCTTATGTAACAAAACCGATAAAGTTAATTCTTTTTTACTACGAATGAAGGAATATCGGACTTCTCTGGCCTCTAACTTCTCAGTCACGCGCACAATCAACTGCAGTGCCATAATTTTTTGCCTCTCCAACAACGATTCCATCATCGACTCCTCCAATGACTTGGTGGTCCAATGAGATTATGGGGACACGTAGTCTCCCAGAGGTAAACCCAAACCTTCAATGAATGATTCGAGCTCTGTCTTTTTTTTGCATTTTTTTTTGGAAAATTGAGGACTTGGTGGTATGGAATTGAGGAGATAGATGAGATCTTCTGTGGTTTGATTAAATGGGTACTATTTCAATGATTTTAGCTCAATTATATGGAAAGATGGTTGTGATTAGTAGAGATTTGGATTCAGTACAATTATATGGAAAGATGGTTGTGATTAGTAGAGATTTGGATTCGAGTAAAGGATGAGATTTTGTGGGTTTGGATACGAGAAAATAGGTGAGGAAGATGACTCCAAGTGAGATACATGTACTTGGAACTACAAGTGTGATACATGTACTTTTCATGAAGCTGTGGAGAATTTTTTTTGTAATTATGATTTAGTTCTAAAAGAATGAACTTTTAACTATTATTTATTTTGACTCAAAGGCAGAAAAGAAATTACTTCTTGTTTGAAGCTAAAAGCTGGGAACTTTAAGCTGTATAATCTTGATTATTGAGCTAAAAATCATGGGTGCTTTTCTTAAAAGAATTATTATCTTACATTATAAATTCTATATCATATTAATACACTTGGAGCGGTATTGACTCAATTGTATGGACAATATTTGATGAAAATTTTCATGACGTATCATAATATAATGGTTTGGTCAAAAAATTAACAAGTATATACAAAAAAAATTCATGGATAGAAATATACATTTTTGTTATTACTTATGTTGGTCATCTTATTATAAGTTAAGTAATTATTATTCATAAGCATTTTTTATTTCAAGGGTAAAATTGAAATTTGACAATAAGGTCTAAAATATCATCTTGCCTATTCCATCAAAACAAACAAAGTAATCTAACACCCTCACCATAAATCAGAATATTTTCAAGTGTTAACAAACAAAGTAATCTTAACTTTCTAGGCATATATATTCCCATAATCATGTTCCAGAAATCATTTATTCACAATCTTATACCAAACAGTCCCTTGGAGTTTTGGAAACTTTTGGGTTTAGAAAACTTTAAGGTTTTGGAAACCCTAGTGTGCACAGAGATTAATTGTTCTTAAAAAGTTGTTCAACAAAGAAAAAAAGAAGAAAGAAAATGAGACAACAAATTTAATCTTTAGAAAGTGAATTCACCTCTTTCAAAGTAAAAAATAAAAATAAAAATGAGCGATCAGTTGAATTGTCTTTCAAAGATAAAAATAAAAAGTAAAAAAGGTATAAAATGGACCCTCAAGTTTCAAATCTATGCTTCATTCATGCATATGTTTGACTTATCTATTTTATCATTTCATTCATTATCCTTGTCTCGAGCCATGATATAATCCTGAAAAAGACTAAGGGCAAACATGCTAGGGTTGTTTGCTTTATGTTATTTTGTTTGTGTTAAGTTGAAATAACTTCAATGTAAATGTAACAAAATGATGCTGTTTCATCAAAATTGATAGAGAAATTGATGGAGTTCGCTTCAGGATTTAGATTGTAAGTTTTGTTAAGTTTAATATACGTAGTGCACATTTTTAAAGTTTAGATTATGTTTGGTATATGGCATATTTTACCATTTACCTGGAATCTTAGGGTATTTCATTGATTCTCTTGTTTGGTGTCCAATATACAGTCGGTTTTTAGATTGCAGCAATGTTGAGATACCCTCCGTTTGAAGGTATTTGAATCCCTCCCAAGGAAGTATATAGATGCCCAGCAAACACTCACATGTATATTACTGAAACTATCCCCTTCTTCTTCTTCGTCATCTTACCTCCATCTCAGAGTTTGCCATGTTTCTTCGTGAGCCTTCTAATGGTGGGTTTGGTTACTTCAACCAATTTTCATGAGTTTTTTTAGTCAATTTGGGCAATGGAACATTATTTGCCTTAACATTCTTCTCTGAAATTTTTCTGATTTTGTGCCCTAACAACAATTAGATAACTTCCTTAACAATGGCCACTTCTTATTTTCTTTCTCCTAAAATTTACCAAACTATCCTCCATCAGACCCTCATACATCATCTTTTTCCTCCATCTGACCAAACCAAAACCTATTGGAATTGTAATAGAATAAAAAATAGATGAAGAGAACCAGCTAGACCGATTGAAGAAGCCTTGCACGTGAGAGAGATAGATAGAGAAATAGAGAGATTTCTTTGATATGTGACTAAAAATCTAAGAACAAAACTTTGTGATGAGGCTGGAGATCTAAAAAGATGAAGAGGCAGAGAAATTGAATAAGAAGGGTTTGGGATTTCTAGGCGATTTAGGTATAGATAAAATATATATTAGCTAGGATTTAGTTGTATGTTGCAAGGTGTAGTAATTCTTCACTTCGCCTTCTTCTTCCTCTCACCATCTTCTTCTTCTCTTTCACATTCTTCTTCTTCTTCACCTTCTTCTTCTTCTCCATCACTTTCACCTTCTTCTTCTCCTTCTCCTTCACCTTCTTCTTTTTCTTTACCTTCTTTTTCTGCTTCTTCTCCTCCTCCTCCTCATCCACCTCCACCACCACCTCATCCTCCTCCTATTTATTTTTTCCTTTCTATTTTATCTTCATCTTCCTTCTTTTCACCTTCCTTCTTCTTATTACCTTCATTCTCTTCTTCTTCTTCTTCTTCACCTTCTTCTTCTTCTTCTTCTCTTTCTCCTCCTCCTCCTCCTCCCCCTCCTCATTGTCCTCCTCCTTCTCCTCTTCCCCCTTCTCCTTCTCCTTCTCCTCCTCCTCCTTCTCCTTCTCCTCATTCTCAACCTCCTCCTCCTCCTATTCTTCATCACTTTCTTCTTCTTCTTCTTCTTCTTCTTCTTCTTCTTCTATTTATATTTTCCTTTCTATTTTATCTTCATCTTCCTTCTTTTCACCTTCCTCCTCATTATTACCTTCATTGTCTTCTTCATATTCTTCTTCACCTTCTTCTTCTTCTTCTTCTTCTTCTTCTTCTTCTTCTTCTTCTTCTTCTTCTTCTTCTTTCCTTTCTATTTTATCTTCATCTTCCCCCTCCTTATTACCTTCATTCTCTCCTTCACATTCTTCTTCCTTATGTTCCTTCACCTTCTTCTTCTTCTTCTTCTTCTTCTTCTTCTTCTTCTTCTTCTTCTTCTTCTTCTTCTTCTTCTTTCCTTTCTATTTTATCTTCATCTTCCCCCTCCTTATTACCTTCATTCTCTCCTTCACATTCTTCTTCCTTATGTTCCTTCACATTCTTCTTCCTTATGTTCCTTCACATTCTTCTTCCTTATGTTCCTTCACATTCTTCTTCCTTATGTTCCTTCACATTCTTCTTCCTTATGTTCCTTCACATTCTTCTTCCTTATGTTCCTTCACATTCTTCTTCCTTATGTTCCTTCACATTCTTCTTCCTTATGTTCCTTCACATTCTTCTTCCTTATGTTCCTTCACATTCTTCTTCCTTATGTTCCTTCACATTCTTCTTCCTTATGTTCCTTCACATTCTTCTTCCTTATGTTCCTTCTCTTCTTCTTCCTTATGTTCCTTCACATTCTTCTTCCTTATGTTCCTTCTCTTCTCCTTCCTTATGTTCCTTCTCTTCTCCTTCCTTATGTTCCTTCTCTTCTCCTTCTCTTCTCCTTCTCTTCTCCTTATCCTCTCCTTCTCCTCTCATTCTCCTCTCCTTCTCCTCTCCTTCTCCTCTCCTTCTCCTCTCCTTCTCCTCTCCTTCTCCTCTCATTCTCCTCTCCTTCTCCTCTCATTCTCCCTCTCCTTCTCCCTCTCCTTCTCCCTCTCCTTCTCCCTCTCCTTCTCCTCTCCTTCTCCTTCTCCTTCTCCTTCTCCTTCTCCTTCTCCTTCTCCTTCTCCTTCTTCTTCTTCTTCTTCCTCTTCTTCTTCCTCTTCTTCTTCTTCTTCTTCTTCTTCTTCTTCTTCTTCTTCTTCTTCTTCTTCTTCTTCCTTCTGTTCCTTCTCTTCTTCTTCTTCTTCTTCCTTCTGTTCCTTCTCTTCTTCTTCTTCTTCTTCTACCATCACCTATTCTTCTTCCTTCTCTACCATATCTTCTTCTTTTTCATCCTTCTCTCCTTCTACATTTTCTTCCACTTCATTCTCAATCTCATTATCCTCTTCGTTGCTATCCATCATCACGGCCGATCGATGACAGAAAGTAATCATTTAGCTTCGATGTTACTAAATGATTTATTAAAATTTTAATTTGAGAAATTACAAAGGAAATGCCTGATTGCATGGACAAAATCTTCTTATCCATTGAAGTGATCTTTTGGTCCATTTCAATCAGACATTTTCTCACCTAATCTCCATGTCCACTGAGCTTCTTAGACACAACCTTCTTTTCATCTATTTTTTCAATGACCTCATCGGACCTCTTCCTCTTCTTCTTATCTTCTTCCTCTTCAATGGTATCCTCCTCCTCATTAGCCTAATCTTCTACCAGAAAGGGAGATGGAGGAGGCATCGACTAAAAAAACATGTAATATTAAGCAGACAAAACAGAGAAAAGGTGACTACACGATGGTTACACACACCTCGTATAGTCATCGTGTAGACTACACGATGATTAGACAGACCTCGTGTAGTCATCGTGTAGACTTCACGATGGTTACACGGATCTCGTATAGTCTTCGTGTAGACTACACGATGGTTACATGGACCTCGTGTAGAATACACGGTGGTTAAACGGACCTCGTGTAGAATACACGGTGGTTAAACGGACCTCGTGTAGTTATCGTGTAGACTACACAAGACCAGTGTAGACTACACGATGACTATACTAGATCAGTGTAACCATAGTATAGACTACACGAGGTTCGTGTTCAAGAAGAAAAATGGTAGAAAATGATTTTGAACATACATTCTCTCCAACTACTGATCTCCAGAAGCTTTTTTCTACTTTCCCCTCAGTAAGGATCAAGGAAAGGACCGTCAACTAAAAATGCAAGAAATATAAATCAGTCTATGTGAAAGTAATATAAATTAACTTGTCAACATAATTCACCAACATACATTCTCCTTCGAAAAAATTTCTTTTTGAATATTCTCAACCGGTACTATCGTAATTGGACACCACTTGAGAATCCTTGGCATCTTGGTCGAAATTTGGTTACCAAACAAACTACTCACCAATGGAATAGTTTCAAATACCTATGTTTATTTAAACAAAAGAGAGTAATTCAGTATTCAACACATAAATAATTTAATACATCACTACATAGAATTGAATAAATTGTACATGGAAGGGAAATGGGCATCCATTGAGTGAATGCCCATGAATAGCAACGGGAGATTTCTGTGTTTTTTTTTGTTTTTTTTTCTTGATTTTTAAGATCACCAAAGACAACATTTGTATTCTTCACAGCTAATAATGATTTCATTGTTTTGGAGAATGAGAGGTCTACTCATGAATACTGGTTGAACGCTTCAAGGTCGTCAACCAAAACCAACCATCTCTTCTCAATTAGGGTACAATTCTTCTTCCCCAACATAAAATGCTCTAGCAAATAAATCAGAGCCATCTTGACCGCATCAGAATCTGACTTATATTATAAGCTCTTGAACTTCTCCTCTAACTCAGCCATGGTTATTAATTGGGCTTTGGGAAAGTACAGATCAGAGAGTCTGTTGGGGCCACAAGTCTTCTTCTCATCTGGGGCTTCACCGAACTTTAGTCCAGCAATAAAAGAGAAATCCTTCTTGGAGAAGCACACTGACTCCTCATTAATAAGAAAATGGATCTCCTCCTTAGATAGAGTGTCGTCCACATATTCGACCTCCCTGGCCAGCACCTGGTGGTAGACAATTGCTGAAAACATAAGGGATGGGAGATCAAGGAGATGGCTAAAGCATGTCGCCATAAATAGGAACAGTTGAGTAGCTGTCAGCTTGGTCTTGATAACCTTTATGTAGTGGGTATTGCACTTTGCACTGACCCTTGCTTTAACGTCATGGACATATCTCAGAATTGTGTTAACGTCATGGACATATCTTACTTGCATCTCTGATGAAGCCATAACATGTAGAATACTCAAGGAAAACATAAGGTCAGGAAATGAACACGATGCTCGTGTAGTCATCGTGAAGACTACACGAGGTATACACAATGTTCGTGTAGTCATCGTGTGGACTACACGATGTGTACACGATCCTCGTGTAGTCTACACGATGACTACATGATCCCGGTATATTCCTCATGTATCCTACATGAGGCCTGTTCAACATTTGTGTAGTCTTCATGTAGATTACACGAGTGGTACACGAACCTATTGGAACCTATAAAATAGACACCCACCAAGACCAACACCTCAGAAATCTAGAAAACACCTCAAAAATGCAAAAAAAAAAATTGTTATGATTCGGACATCCATAAAAAATAGAAACGCAGAAATCCAAAAAAAAAACTCCTCAGAAACCCATAAAAAACACTTCAGAATCAAGAACAAAAACTCAGGAACTTGAAAACTTACCTTGTTGTTTTTTCTTGTTGTGGGAGACGAAGATTCTTTCAGATTTGCAGAGAGAGATACTTGCTGCGACTTCAAGAGAGAGTAATAGTATGATGAAGGGGTGTGGTTTCGTGTAATCATTTTTTTAAGTCGTCATTTGAAATTCGTGAAAGGGTTTTTTGGTAATTTGACATGTTGATTTTGAATTGAAAGTGTTCAGAGATCGGGGTAAGTAAAAATTAGTGTTAAAATTTATTTCTGCAAAATGGTTAGTGTAGAGGTCTACTTTAACAAAAAAAACCCAACAATTAATGTGAACTACACCTCTCTCCCTCTCTTCAGAAACTACACTAAAGAAATCCCTAGCTGCCAAAGAGAAACCCTCTATCTTGAGCATAGTTAGTTAATTTAGGGACGGCAAAAATACGGAGTATTATTCAGCATGTATAATTCGAGAATTTAACGGTCAAACATTCAGCTAAAATTCGGTCAATAATACGTGATACGTAAAAATTCGGATACAGGTTTTAAACGAGTATCATACGTTTTTTTTTTCAAAAATTCGGTACTAAAAATACGGCTTTAAAATTTATAAATAAATATTAATATAACAATATATTATGAATATGACAAAAAATATCATTCTACAAATTACTTAAACATTTTCATAAACCAAAATATATTGATCAATTAATAGTATACTATTCATACAAAATATAGTCATTAATCCAAAATATTCAATCCATAAAAACTAATTAAATTAAAAAAAACTATTAAATAATGGGATCGTCGGGTGGTAAAGTTTCATCAAAACAAGATTCGTTTGGGGTACGAAGCAGTTCAGACCAGTTGCACAAGCTCATGTCATCTAAAGCAAATGGTTCTTCTTTAAAAAAAACATTCTGGTTCTTCTTCAAATCCTTCTTCAGCAAATGGATTGATCTTAGAAAGATCAATAGGCGTCATATCCAACACTTCGCGATCCTTATACATTGTCATCATCAAAGAGTTCATTCTCACGTACACCAAATCATCCAACATTGTCGGTGCCAATCTATTTCTCTTTTTCGTTTGGGCTGCTTCCCATGCACTCCAATTTCTTTCACAAGTTGACGAGCTACACGGTTGACTCAAAATTCTAATTGCAATCTTTTTACAATACAGGGAATATCGAACCATTAAGCTGCCACCAAATACCTATAAATACAACTATTTACATTAGGCTCGAGAACATTCACATAATCTTTCGCATCTATCCAGAAAGACTCATTCTGAATTATTGAAGTCACTAACTTAGCCTGTGCAGTCTTAGTAAAATTCAAACCCCTCCATTCAGAAGATGCAATCAAAATTCTCAAATTGTTTTCACGATCAATTATCGATTGAAGCATCAAAAAGTTCGAAGCAAATCTAGTCTTACATGAAAATTTTAACTCTCTATCATCTATATATTTCCTCATCAATTGCAATGCCATATGATGCTTATACATGTAATCTACTATTTTTTTCGCAGCATCAATCACACTTTTCACCCATTCAATTTGATTATAATGATCTTTCAATAACAAATTAATACCATAAGCTGCACATTTAGTCCTGTATAATCGAGGATATTTTCCCATCAGCAGGCAACCAGCAGACTCATAATTTGAGGCATTATCAGTAACTATTTGCACAACATGAATAGGGCTAATTTCATCGATGACGGAAGAGAGAATGTTATAAAGATACTCACCAGTGAATCTTTCCTGTGAACATTCAAACGATCTCAAAAAATAGCACCTAACGGTGAGCTAGTGATAACATTAACTCATGACCACCTTCTTATGTCTGTCCAAGAATCTAACATAATAGTACAACCTGTACTAGTCCATGATTGTTTTACACATGCAACATAAGTCTCAACATCTGTTCTTACCTCAGGTACTAACTTAGTACGAAGCGTTGAATAACTAGGTACAGTATAACCACAACCAAAATCACCTAAATCTTTACTCATGTTAAGAAATGACTTGGACTGAATAACATTAAATGCTATGTTGTTTACGATGAAAAACTGAGCAATTTTTTTGTCAACATTGCTCCTCTCTTTCTTAGCAGAGAATTATGGGACTGTGGTTTGAGTCTGATTAGATAGACCCAAAGAGCAAGCGTTCGATCATTCATTACTTTCATTAATCGAATCATTTTTTCTTTTCTTACTACAACTAGAACTTGAATCTCTAATTAAAAAATACGCTTAAGCTTGAACCTCCTCCGGTACTTTACTACATATATCAATATCACGACCACTAATTCCAGATCAATGAAACTTTACTCTAGAAAGCCCTCCAGCAAAATCTCTCTCACAAAATTTATACTTGAAACGATTATTTGTCTGCTCAGCGTAATCCCAAAACTTATCTTTTTTCATCACCATGATAATCAAAATTCAGAAAATCTGAAATAGAATCAATAAAACCTATAAACAGGACAGAATTTGAATTGACAGAAACTCTGAGAAGTCCAACTCCAACAAGAACAGAATTAATCAAGTTCAATTCAAGTCCAATTTAGTCCAAATCAGTTTAATTTTCTACAATCCAATTCAATTTAGAGAAGTCACGAGAAGCAAAACAAAAAATTTTCTACAATCAACCAGAATAAAATTTACCTATCAACTGATTCAACCAGAACAAAATGCATTTATCAACTAATGGAATTCAATTAAAATAGTATCGTCTTTTACAAATTTTTTTCAACAAATTCGCCCAGTAATTCTACTCTGTTTCTTCAACGAAAACCTTCATAACCCTTTACATGTTGTAGGCCATAGTGAAGAAGAAGACTCGAGGGAGAGGGAATGGGGTTTCAATTCCAAATTCTAAGAAAACAATCAAAATTCAGACTTTGGTTCAAAATTTAGAAACAGCGCCGAGCAAGCAGAATGGGAAAACAATTAAAATTCAGACGACCTAGGGCTCGAATAATTAAACCTCAAATCAAACAAAAAATCAAAAACAAAAAATTTGAAGTGAAGGAGACTAGAGAATTAAACCTGTAAATCAACGAGAATCTTCGAGCCCTAGGTCGTTTGAGAGGGAGAAACTCCGTCGAAGTCTAGCGACTCCAACCCTGGAATGGAAGAAGCAGGATGCAGGAGTGCAGGAGTAGAGCAGCGCCGAGCAAGAAGCAGGACGCAGAGCAGTGCCGAGCAAGCAGCAGGACGCAGAGGAGGACGTTTCGTGAAGGAACAGAGCAGTAGTGCAACACCGAGCAAGAGAATTGGGAAAAACACGTATTTGGCCATTTTAGTATACACGTTTAATACGCGTTATAAGCTTTCCATATTAAACGCGTATTATACGACTAACTCCAAAAAAAGCGTATTATTCCGTATCTTTTAGTAAAAAATGGGAAACGGTAAAAAGACGCATATTAAACGCGTTCTCACTAATAAAGATCTTGAGTTTCTAGAGCCTGCCCTCAAGCTTTGTTGAGCCCATGGCTGGCAACGCCTTCCTGTGATGGTCCCTTGTAGGTGCTTTGCAATGGAGTCATCAGTTTTCTTTGATCCAAGGCGCTCCGCCAGTGGGATTCGAGGTTCCTCGGAGGTGCTTTGGGATTCTTGGTTGGGCTTTGATTCTGAAGCTCCTCTAGGTGCTTTCAGCTCATCGCCGTTAAAAATGGTGTAAGGAGTCATGCAACGGGTTTAACGTTCTGACTTATGACTTCACGAAGAAGGTCGCTGGGAATCTCCTCTTGGGATGGCCGCCGCATATCTACTTAGACCAAAGAGCTTCTGCTTCTCCTCGGAGCTAGCTCAAATATCCTCTGCATCATCTGTTGTTGTGTCCTCATTTATCATCTTGTATCTCACGCGACATGTGGGGTCCACATCACTCCCTGTCGCTTCTCAGCTTTTGTCACTGCTGGTTTCTCCCGAGTCTTGACTTGGTTCAATGTTTGGGTTCTTGTCTGTGTTATACCAGGTGTGGATGAACCTCCCAAGATTCAACAACTTCTGAGGGTGATTCTGGTGAATTAATACGTGTTTGGTCACCATGTGGTTTCAACCATCACTCTGTTATTGGAATTGGAGTGCCCAGCTTCTTCTTCAGTAGGTCAATTTCTGGTTGTTTGTCATTGTGCATCTTGGTGTCACGTTTTGAGGTCTTTAGTTTGCTTATGGGTTATACTAGGTATGATGGTTATGGTGTTTGTGTTGTGTTTTGTTTTTTCGTAGATCTTCTTGCTTTGGTTCATTTTGCATGGTCTCTCCCTGGTTTAGTTCATGCTTTGTATCTTTCTTGCGATGTTAACTTTTAATGTTCTTATTTGTCGCGCTTGGCTCCTTGTTTGTAGTATAGTGTTGTTTGTATTGTTTATCTAATTTTGAGCTCCTATAATATAAATATTTTTTTATAAATCCAGTGTATGCCCCTTATAGAAGTTTTCATTTTGGCTTAAATACATTTACCCTTTAAAAAAATAACTAATGTAAAAAATGAAGGGAGGAAGACCAAAAGGTGTAACAAATACTATAATTAACTTCATGTAAATTCCAATTAACTAACCTAACTTCATTTTTTTTATATGAGTCTTCCATTATATGTCTTTTTGTTTAGCATTACGACGCACGGTAATAGACAATTTTACATTACGCTCTACTATTCTCCAGCTGTTGTCTTCCTGAAGGAAGGAACGGGTTGTCTTATTGAACGACACCCTAGGGTTTTTTTCAGTCAATCTTACAGTGAAAAAGATAGTTTGGGGGGAGTTTAAGGTATGGAGTCTGTCGAGAACAATGGTTAAAATCTAGAGCGAGTCGATCAGGACTTAATGAGGCCTTGGAAATTAAAGGAGCAGGAAACAAAAGAGATCTTCATTCCTCGAGAGGAAACTTTTGTCGACATAGAGGAATGCATATTGAGTATTCTTGGTAGATTATAGGCCATGAGGAGGTACAACTTACTAGGACTTAGGAGAGCACTTTGAACAAGGTAGACTTCTTGATCCCATATGTGATGAGTATTGTCACTAAAGTAGTGAAGAATAAAAATTAATATTCAAATTAATTAATTATTATTTTCTAATTATTGGATACTAGTAATTAAAAGAAATTAATTAATTGATAGAGATAAATTTAATTTATTAATTTGAATTGATAAATTTAGACACAAAATTGACTCTAGGAATATGTAAAATTTTGACAATTACAGTAAAAGTGGGGAGAATTTCGGCAATTTACAGTATATGAGTATATGTGTAAATCTTGTAATCTTTATAAAATGGATGATATTAGGATTGCCTCCCTAAGTGTGTTGACACAACCCTGATCACAGTTGTTGTGAAGATTGATTCAAGTTCTACGAAGAACGAAGAACACAAGACAATCAATAGGATTCTACCAAGTCAGAACTTCTCCGATATAAGAAATGTATAATATTGTTTCCACCTCTTCTAAATACATCAATCTAAATATGCACGATCATAAAATGTTTTATATTTAAATAGTTTATGTGAATTTTTTTTTATTTTCCACCAATTAACCGTCCGTGCTTATTTGTTTTTCCTATTTGTTTTAAAACCCGATCCAAAATTTGGTATCGGAGCCTCAAGTTATTGATTGTGCATATTTAGTAATTATACTTATGTAGTAATGGATGTTGTGATGTTGACATATATTTTTTGTATGGTGGATTCAAAGCATGTTTGAATGTGTTTTATGAATGGATCCTGATCGATTTGATTTAGGTGTTTATTTTTAATTTTAGAATTGATGTATGCTGAAATTGAGACATATGATTTGATGTAATTTAATTTTAGCAAAAGCTGTATCTTTAAATTACACGTAAATTCGATGTCACATGAATAGTCATCGTCCGTCGCCGTCGTCGTTGTCATCACTCTGTTCACCTCCGCCGCTGTCGCTTCCCGCAACGCTGCTTTTTCATGCTCCCACATGCTGCTGCTTTCCGTCGATGCTCGCTGCTGTAGGTTTCCTAATTATGGTTTAGGAAATCATATGGAGTAGGAAAACTTAAGGTTTTGGAAACTTTATGGTTTAGGAAACCTTTAGTTTTTGGTAGCTTTAGAGTTTATGAAATCTTGACGTTTTGAAAACTTTAAGATTTAGGAAATCTTAAGGTTTTGGTAACTTTAGGGTTTAGGAAACCATGAGATTTTGGAAACTTTTGTGTTTAGGAAACTTTTATGTTTAGGAAACTTTAGGGTTTTGCCCGATCCAGTTCCTAAAAATTATTTTTATTTAATTCAGTAATTTTTAACACTAATTAATTATAATTTATTTTATAAATTATTGTTAAAAATAAATCAAGTGATTAATTTACTTGGTAATTATTTATCAAAGTAAAAATTGCTAGAAATTTAAATTTTTAATTGAAATTTGAATTTTGAAAATGAGACTGGACTTTTGTAAAAAGTTACAAATTGCTGGGACTTTCTGAATGAGAATGAGAATATTACAAACGCCATGAAAATTAGTATTTAAATTATGTAATTTATTTATTATTCTTTTTATGGGTTGTAATTAGAAATAAGCCATAGAGAGATTAATTTTGAATGAATGAGTTATTATTAATCTCGTATCATCATATAACATACCATATGAAAATAGGGATATGTCAATATGAAAATGACATGTAGCATGTACATGTATCATTGTAGTTTAAATTTATAATGGGTTATAATTAAATACAATGCGAATTTCATAAAAGTTATATATTTTAAATTGTGATTTAAATTTTATAAAAGTTTATACTTTTCACAAATTGTTTTTTCAAATTTATAAAAAGATATTTTTTTTGAAAAAGCAAAGAAAAATCTTTTTGAAAAAGCAAAGAAAAATTTATAAGTGGGATAATCATTTACATTGTAACGTTCTCAAGGTTCTCAACGCAAACTTAATTGTGGCATGAGGAATGGATTATAGTCGCCCTAGCGGTCCTCACTTCAAAGAGAAAAACTTGAAAATTATGTCGCTTTCAGTAATCGAGTTGCTTAAGAAGGTAAAGCTTATAAAAGGAATGGTGAGGTAGGACCGTTCCTAGGTGGACTGTTAGTTCATGACAACCTTTAAAGTCGATGCGTTGGTTAAACACTTAGACCGAAGTACATTGGAATTTCTCATAGGGACTAGTCAAGGAGGCCAAGGTGACCAAAACCAATGATTATTGGTTAAGCTAGATGCAGTGACATATTGAAAAGTGTTAACCAAACGAGAGCAGTCTCGATACAATAGGAGGTAGCTTGGACATTGTCCTTAGATGAGACAAGCTATCGTTGTTGATCGTAATATCATGGATAATTATTTTTAATTAGATTTTTAAATATTTAAGTATTTGTATCATGCATTATACTTTCTTAAATGATTGATTATTTATTTAGACCACTTTATTTATTCTTTTCCGTAATCAAGTCACTATCAACACTCTCAACTATCTTAAACGTGAACAAATTTACATGTGAAAATTATGTGGATTGTAAAGGTAATCTTGATATCGTGTTTACGGTAGAAAAGCACAAGTTGGTGCTCATCACCCCTTGTCCTCTTGAGAAAATTGCTAAATCGACTCATGAGGGAAATGATGCTTATGATTCTTGGCGGCTTTCTGATGAGATCGACATGTATTACATCTTGGCTTCTGTTAGCAATATGTTACAACAACAGAATCAGAACATGAAAACTGCCGGATATGATGTTAAACATCAGTGAAATATTTAGAGATCAGGGTCGTCAAGCTAACAGGTTGCTATGCGAAACTTCATGAACTAAATGATGAAACTTGAAACTCTTATTGGAGAACATATGATGTTGATCATTAGTTATCTGAATAAGATGGAGATCATAGGTGCATAGGTAGATGGAGAGACACAAGTTGTTATGATCCTAGAGACTCTGCCTGACATTTTTGAGAACTTCAAACTTAATTATTCGATGAATAAGTTAAGGTACCCACTTCCGAAATTGATGAAGGAACTGCAAGCTACTGAGACCATGTTTCTGAAGGGCAAGAGGAAGACTGAAGAGGCAAACTGAAAGCAAGCCTTCCACCTCTGGCGCAAAAAAGAAACAGAAGAGAGGTCTGAAGACTACTAAGAAGCAGAACTCAAAAGCTACGAAAGGTAAGGGCACTGCAAAAGTGGACAAGTCGAAAGATAAGTGTCATCATTGTGGAGCCAATGGCCATTGGAAATGCAACTGTCTAAACTATCTCAAGGTATAATACTTATTGCTGAGACTAAATCTATTTTTTCATGGATTTGTAGACTCTACAGTGACTAACCATATATGTTGTTCCCTGCAGGGTTCAAAGAAATCAGAAGGCTTGACGATGGCGAGTTCAGCTTTGGTTGGGGAAATGGAGCACTAATATCGGTCGTATCTGTTGGAACTATTGGATTGTCATTTGATAACAGTTTGATGGTTTTACGTTATGTGTATTATATCCAGATTTTTGGAAAGAACCTTATTTTAGTAGCTAGTTTAATTGAGCAATGATTCAATTTGAATTTCATTGATAAATATATTAGTATTTTTGGAAATGATTGCATACTTACTACTGTACATTTGATAAATAAACTGTTTTACGTAAAATCAATAGTTCCAACAATATGTGACACTGAAATAAATATTGATTTACAAAGGAATAGTAAAAGGTTGAAGTCTGACTCAATCGATCTAACCTATTTTCGTCACTTACATCTTGGGCACATTAGCTTGGACATGATTAAAAGACTTGCAAATGATGATCCATTGTAAGCTTTAAGTGTGAGATCACCATCCACATGCGAATCCTATATAGAAGGAAAAATGATCAAGAGATCATTTTCAACGAAGGGTGAAAGAGCCATTCATTTCCTCAAACTCGTACATAGTGATGTATGTTAGCCATTGAATATCCAAGCAAGATGAGGTTATGAATACTTTGTAACCTTCACTGATGAGTACTAACATTTTTTACATGTTTATCTAATGCACCAAAAATCTGAAACCTTTGAAAAATTCAAAGAGTACAAGACATGGTGAAAAACAATTAGAGAAACCAATTAAAATGTTACGATCTGATCATGGTGGAGAGTACTTGCTAGGAGAGTTCAAAAAATTTCTTAAGAAAGAAGGTATTCTTTCTCATCTTATAGCACCTGACACTTCATAATAGAACGGTGTGTCAGAGAGAATGAATCGAACTCTGTTGGATATGGTTAGATACATGATAAGTTACTCATCCCTCCCAAATTCATTCTGGGGATATGCCTTGGAAACAACAACATACATTCTGAACAAAGTTCCATCAAAGACAGTGTCTTACGAAAGATGGAATGGACGAAAGTAGTTCGTAAACCACCTTAGAATATGAGGATGCCCATCACATGTTAAGAAACCGAAGACAAGCAAGTTGGCCAGTCGATCAGAATTAAACCTGTTTGTAGGATATTCCAAGGGAATGAAGGGATACATATTTTATAGTCCAACTTTGAAAAAATTAGTGAGCATGAATGCACGTTTTCTTGAAGAAGACTACATAAGAAGTGTGAAGTCGAGAAGCACTCTTGTGCTAGAGAAATTGTTAAGTGGGAGAACACCGACTCCCTAATCAGTAACTTTTCTAATTCAATATTGGAAGAACCACAGCCGGAGCCAGAACCTATGGAGCCTCGACATAGTGGGAGGGTTGTTGGACAGCCTGACAGGTACATGTCTTATGAAGATGCCTTAACAACAATCTCTGATAAGGATCATGATGAACCTATCTCCTATTCACTGGCCATGGCTGGTCTTGAAGTAAATCTATGGCAAGAAGTCATGAACGTTAAAATACTATCGATGTACTCAAAGGGAGTCTGGAAACTTGTAGATCCTTCGAAAGGGGTAAAACCCGTAGAGTGTAAATAGATTTATAAGAAAAATAGAGGCCTAAATGTGAATGTGGAGACATTAAAAGTTAGACTAGTAGCCAATAACTATACCCAAAAGGAAGGTATTAACTATGAGGATACTTTCTCGCCTGTGGCCATGCATAAATCCACCCAAATCTTCTTGTTCATTGATGTTGCCCTCGATGATGAAATCTGATAGATGGATGTTAAGACTGCTTTTCTAAATGATAATTTTGAAGATCGCATTTATATGGCTCAACTAGACAGTTTCATGGAGAAAGGCCAAAAGGGCAAAGTTTGTGAACTGTTGAAATCCATTTATGGACTTAAGCAAGCGTCCCGATCGTGGAATATCAAATTTGATGAAATTGTCAAAAACTTCAGTTTTGAGTAGTTAATGGATTGATCCTGTGTGTATAAGTTAATACACGAAGGGAATGTCATTTTTCTGGTTTTGTACGTGGACAATATTCTGCTCATTGGGAATGACGTAGGAAAATTATCTGATGTCAATATTTGGCTTGCAAATCAATTTGATATGAATGATCTTGGAGAAGTTTCCTTTGTCATAGATATTCAAATCTTTTGGGACCAGAAGAACATATTATTGGCACTGTCTCAAACACCTTACATTGATAAAGTGACGGATCACTTCTGTATACAAGACTCCAAGAAATGATATCTTCCTTTCAGGCATGGAGTCAGCCTCTCCAAGGAGCTGTCTCCCAGGACTCCTCAAGAAGAGGAAGGCATGAGAAAGATCTCTATACCTCATTCTTAGGAAGTCTCATCTATGAGATGTTTTGCACTAGGTCAGACATTTGCTATGCGGTGGGTCTAGTTAGTTGCTTCCAATCTAATCTAATCCTAGACTCAAGCATTGGAATGCCGTCAAGTATATCCTTAAGTATCTTAGGAGAATAAGGAACTACATGCTTGTGTATTCAGGTATTGACCTGAATATGACAGGTGTCAGGCAGAGTAGACAAGGATTCTAGGAGGTCCACTTCAGGATTGGTGTTCATCCTGAATGGTGGAGCAGTTGTATGGAGAAATATCAAGCAATCTTGCATTACTGATTTTACCATGGAAGGGGAGTATGTTGCAGTTTGTGAATCTGTAAAAGAAGCTGTATGGCTTAGAGAGTTCTTGAAGACTCTGCAAGTTGTTCTAGAAACTCACAAGCTCGTGACACTTTATTGTCATAACAGTGGGGCTGCAGCGAATTCGAAAGAACCAAG
Organism: Datisca glomerata; assembly: GCA_003255025.1. Taxonomy (NCBI): domain Eukaryota; kingdom Viridiplantae; phylum Streptophyta; class Magnoliopsida; order Cucurbitales; family Datiscaceae; genus Datisca; species Datisca glomerata. The sequence goes on from QANY01013576.1 coordinate 351,803, forward strand.
GAGCCACAAAATATCCAAACACTAGAGCGTAAATATCACCTGATTGAAGAGATTGTTTAGCGTGGAGATGTTGTAACACACATATCGACGGTCAACAACCTGGCAGATCTATGCACGAAGACTTTAAGCAATAAAGTATTTGATGGTCATCTGGAAGATATATAATATGAGATTGTACACGCCTACTTTAGTCCAAGTAGGCGATTGTTGGAATTATGTCTATAAAGTAGGGTGTAATAACTATTTATGAGTATTTATTTATTTCTTTGTTATTTTGTATTACTGAATTTAATTAATGAATGGAAGTTTTTCTATTAATTAAAGTGTGTTTATAATTTACTCAAGTCCTGGAACTATTGTCAACGTAAGAAGAGTAGAGAACTGAGGGGTCTTCTAAACAAACTCTTTTGAAATAGTTCAGAATGTTATTCGCAGTCTTAGGATCGACTGGGCAATTGAATCTGATTATGATTGTTAGGTTAAACCAAAGAAAGTCGATCTTGGGGCATGAGAGTGGAGATTCTAACGATTAACCTGAACATGTTATCAAACATGTTGAATATGTCAGTAACAAATTAGTTTAGAACAAAGTCATTTATCTAGCTCTAAATCTGAGTGTTTACACCTTAAAGGACATGTTATCACCTTATGTTTTATTGATTGATTTGTGAATAAATAAACATGGCCAGGTACTCGATGAAATAAATTATTGAATAAGATATGGTGAACTGTGCGAGACAATTCACTGTTATGTCTTTCTTATTCACAGTCAATAAAGGAGTTGAGGAAATAATCACTAGAGGGGTAAAATGATAATTTTATATCCCGACTTTATTACTGATGTTCACGAAGGGTAGCATAGCAAAATATTCTATGGACCGTGAAATGAAAATATTTATTTTCACCAACAGAAAATGTAGAGCATGTGAATCGAGAGTTGATTCAGATTCGGACATATAGCAGAGTTGTACGATGTCAGGATTAAATAAATCAGAAATTTATGAAGATAAATTCACCGAGTATTTGACTCCTATAGCTTTATGGATTCATTCGGTCTCAGAATAGCTTATAAGGACACGAATGAGAAACACTATCAATTGGACCAAAAACGTGTTTTGGACTAATGTATACTTCCCAATCCCTTATGTGCTTGATGGGTATCATCACTAAAATAGTGAAGAGTAAAAAATAATGTTCAAATAAATTAATTGTTATTTTCTAATTATTAGATAATTAGTAAATAAAAGAAATTAACTAATTAATTGATGGAGATCAATTTAGTTTATCAATTTGGATTGATGAATTTGGACACAGTATTGCTCTAAGGAGATGTAAAATTTTGAAAATTACAGTAAATGGAGAAAATTTTTGGTAATTTACAGTATATGGTTGTATGTGTAAATTCCGTAATCTTTATAAAATAGATGGCATTAGGGTTGCCTCCCTAAGTATTTTGACGCAACCATGATCACAGTGTGTAATTACACAGAGTAAAAAAAACAACTTCTCTCTCCTCTCATTGCCCCCAAAATCTTGAGGAAGAAGAAATTTTTTTCTTCTTCTGTTGTTTTGAGAGTCCACACTCAATTCTTGGCAACATCTTATTGAGATATACTTCTGAATCCTATGAATGGTTGTTGGTGCGGAGATTAATTCAAGATCTACGAAGAACGAAGAACACAAGACAATCAATAGGATTCCACCAAGTCAGAACTTCTCCGATACAGGAAATGTATAATATTATTTTCATCTCTTCTAAATACGTCAATCTAAATATGCATGATCATAAAAGGTTTGATATTTAATATGATTAAATTGTTGATGTGAATTTTTTTTTATTTCACTCACGAACCTTTCGTAATTCATTATTTTTTCTCTAACTTTTTAAAATCCGATCTAACACTCAGGCCCCTATATTCTTGGGCCTTTGATTGATAAAATGGACATGGCTGGGTAACGCGGAAAAATAAGAAGGAATGGGACGCATAAAAAATTGACATAATGGAGCAAACAATTCCCGTATTTGGGATCAAAAGGGGGTTCAAGGGAACAGTGGGTGATTTTCAAATTAAACAGCCTTTGGTGACCGGAAAAAAGAGGAAAACAAAAGGACCGTTTAATACTAGGGTGGAGGAACCTGCCTAAGATGGCCCAAGTTAATCAATGAAGATTTTATATTAGAATTGCCATGTAGTGGGGAGTCTCTTGACAATTCATTCACTAGAGAAGCTGAATAAGCTTCACTCTCCAGATGTGGTGGTGTTGAGTGAAACTAAGAATGGAGTTAGACGTAAGGAATGGGTGCGAGGTATATTGGGTATGAAATTCTGCTTTTTGGTTAACCCGTATGGCCTTGGTGGAGGGCCTGCTCTCCTCTGGAATGATGATAATCAGCAAATACTCAATTTTTTGTGGAAGCAGTTGTGAATGACTCGAGGATCAATAAACTATAGCAGTTTTCTGGGAATTATACGAGCAATAATGAATTGATACGGAGGGAACAATGGAAAAGTTTGTATGTCCAGATTATCATATCCCTGTTTATTTTATGGTAATTTTTGTAGAAAAGGTGGGGGGTAATCAGAGTTTTTGATCTTCAATGGATGACTTTATCCAATTCGAATCGGATTGTGAGTTGGTCGATCTGGGTTATTCAGGAGTGTCGTTCACATGGACAAATAAGAGGTGAGGTGGGGATCTTATTCAAGAAAGGCTGGATAGATGTCTTAGCAATGAGGCATGGCTTGAAATGTACTATGGGTGTAAACCCACACATATTCAGTGTGGGGGTCGGATCATATGGCTCTATTATTAGACGTGTAAAAATTTAACAATTAAAAACATATTTTCAGTTATGATAGACGATGGTCTGAGTTTGAGGAGTGCAGGTAAATGATGGAAAATTGTCTGAAGGGTGGTCCAAGGAATATATCTATTACCGAGAAGCTCCATCATGTGAAAAAGGGTTTGCTCACTTGACGAAAAAAATGAGCCACTTGCCAATTTGAAAAGATTGGCCAGCGTGTTAGAGGCCAAAATTAATAAGTTCTATACCCACAATTACGTTAAGGTGGATATGTATGTTAATATGTTATTAATGAGTTGGAAAATATTTTAGGAAAGGCTCCTCTTCAGGAAGAGAAGTATTGGACAAATAGATCTGAAGCGGGGTGGCCAGTAGAGGGTGATAAAAGTTCAAAATTCTTCATGCCAAAGTAAAGGAAGGAGAAGGCAGAATAAAATCAATGGATTGATAGATTAGAATGGAAAATGGACTGTGAAGCATGAGGAAATTAAAAGAGAGGCCCATCGTTATTTTATGGAATTATTCGATAGAAATCTTAGCATATAGATAATTTTCATGGTACTAAGTTAAAAAATATAATGATGGTGTGATTTGAATAGCCTAAATAAATGACCATTTTCTAGTTGGTGTGATTTGAAAAATTATTAGTTGTCTAAAATGTTCTCATCTTATTCATTATCAATTTATTTTATTTAAAGGTGAAATTTGTTGATATGCCTCGATTTTAGAGATTTTAAAGAAAATTTTGTTTGTGATTTTAATTCAATTTTTTCCCAAATTCTCTCCCAATTTTTATGCCTAGTTTTTTTTTTACATATTCTTTAATATTTTTTTCAATCCTATACTTGGCTCTAAATTACCTATTAAAAAGTAATAGCTAAGATACGTTTTAAAAAAATTAGTATGTGATATTTTTTTCATAAAATTAATTTAGTCGTGTGAATTTATAGATCACAGTTAAAATATGACTTTTAAAAATAATATTTGACATTTTGTAGATATTTCATTTATTTAATTGTCTATTTAAAAATCATCTTTCAAATATTCCATAAATTTAGGAGTAGTTATAGAAATTATTGATGATTGCTTATTTTAAAATTAATTTCAAATATTTGATTTGTTGATATTAATCTCCAAATTTAAAAAAAACTTGAATAGAAACATGAGATAAGAACATTATAGACAAATCATAAAAATTTATAACTAAATTAACTAAAAAAACATTTACTTACTTTAATTTTTATTGGTCAATTTCTAACTTATTATGAAAGTCTATGCCATTTTCCCATTATCCAAGCCACTATGCCTAAGAACAATTCGGTTCTACAAGCAACTGAGAAGAAGCTTGAGAAGGAGGATGCAGCCCGTCTTGACAAACCCGTGGACGACAGTGAATTGGACAAGGCCATTAAAGAGATTGAAGACATTAAGGCCTCAGGCCCATATGGATTTCCAGCTAGCTTCTGTACCCATTACGTTGGGCTGCTTAGGGATGACGTCCACATGCTGGTGAAGGATTTCTTAGTGAACTTCAACCTGGCCAAGGAAGTGAATTACACCTATTTAGCTCTAATACCCAAAAATAGAAGCCCACAGAATATGACAGATTTAAGACTCAATGTGTTCTACAAAATTATTTCAAAAATTCTAACCAATAGGCTTCGGAGGTAATTGAAAAATTGGTGAGTCAGTCCCAAAGCGCTTTTATCCAGGGACGTAGTATTGGTGATAATACACTAATCGCACATGAAATCCTCTATACACTCATAACACGGGGGGGGGGGGGGGG